>JADBJO010001588.1:82271-97740 GCA_016801955.1 Conus betulinus | reverse complement strand
ATAAACTCTCAGAAGCGCAGGGAAAAAAACAAAATACTATCGCGAGTTACTAACTTCCAAACAAAATCCAAAACTGGTTTGGCAAGCAATAAACCAGCTTAACAATAACAGTTTCTTCTTCAAAATCAACTGTTATCAAAGGTATTTCTGCTGAACAACTTAACACTCACTTCTCTACCATTCCAGATACAGTTGTTACTACTGATCACTCAAGCTCTAACGAACTTAAAGAACTCCATCAATTTTGTCATGACAAAAAATCACGTCTGAACTACACATTCCACCCATAACTGTGCACGAGGTGTATCAGTACCTACTTCATCTCAAACAGTCAGGAACACGTGGACTAGATGGCATAGATGGTGCTTCATCCCGGACAGTCTGGTTTCAGACAGAAACATTCCTGCCATTCTGCATTAATCAATCTTGTAGATGTGTGGCTTGATAGTATTAATAACAACAGATATTGTGGTGTCTTATTCGTTGATTTCAGAAAAGCGTTCGTTCGATGTCATTGACCACAATCTCATTATTCGAAAACTGGAAATATACGGTCTCTCAAAATCCGCCCTTATCCTTCTAAAATCATACATCACAAACAAAACGACAACAATGCGTCTTATTAGGGACGACTGTCTTTCTGTAACAACTCTTAAGTATGGCGTTCCACAAGGCTCCATTTTAGGCCCGCTACTCTTCTCAATCTACATTAATGACCTACCCCTACATGTGAGATCTACATGCGACCTCTTTGCAGACGACACCACAATTCACACCAGCCATACTGATCCTTCCAGTCTCTCAAAACATTTGCAAGAGAGTACCAACGATCTTGTAAAATGGACCGAACTAAATCACATGTCACTTCATCCGCAAAAAACTAAACTGATGTACATTACAACTAGCAAAAAAGACAAAAGCTCACCGATGATTTCCCTCCTATACACCTCAATATATACTTGTGGAACAAGTTACTGATCATAAAGTATTAGGACTAATAATTGACAATAGTCTCAGCTGGAATCCCCACATACTTTACTGTGCAAAAGGCTTTCCCAGAAAGTTTACCAGCTCACCAAATCAAACACTTTCTTGACTTTCATTCACGAAAACTTTTTTTTTCCATGCCCATATTCGTCTTATGTTGATTATGCATCGACTATTTGGGACTCTGCAAGTGCAAATACACTAAAACCATTGTTCAGCCTACATAAACGAGCGCTAAAATTAATCCTTCTGAAGAAAACTAGCCTCGAAAGCTCTGATTATAAACATCTTCACATTCTTCCATTCAGCCAAAGACTCAAATACAACAAGGACTAATGATGCACAAGATTCTGACCGGGAATGCTCCAACAACTTTAATGAGCCGATTCTCAAAAGTCTCGTCGAGAAACTCCCCCAAACTCCATATCCCATTCCCCAGAATTGACTTATTTAAATCAAGTCTAACATACTCGGGCTCCTCTTTGTGGAACTCACTTCCAGAATCCATCAAACAAGTCCATTGTACCACAACTTTCAAAAACGCTTACCTTACCCATCTTCTGCGGTAAAAAAAAAAAAAAAAAAAAAAAAAAAAAAAAAAAAAAAAAAAGTCCATCATAAGTAATACCAGCAAGTAATCTCAAAATCATAAAAATCATTTTCATGTACTTAACCATTTTTTTTTCTCTATTTTTTTTTTTTTTTTCATGTTCAAGTATATCATAGTATATATATATATATATATATATATATATATATATATATATATATATATATATATATATATATATCACCAATGTATGTGTGTGTATAATGTATATGTATATGATATATGTATATATATATATATATGTATATATATATGTATATATATATATATATATATATATATATATATATATATATATATATATATATATATATATATATATATATATGTATATATATGTATATATATATATGTATATATGTATATATATATATATATATATATATATATATATATATATATATGTGTGTGTATATGTGTATATATGTGTGTGTGTGTGTGTGTGTGTGTGTGTGTGTGTGTGTGTGTGTGTGTGTGTGTGTGTGTGTGTGTGTGTGTGTGTGTGTGTGTGATGTGTGTATGTATATGTGTGTATATGGATATAATCTTATGAAAAATGATTTTCCATTTCAAATTATTATATTTTTCATGCTGTACCCCCCCCCCCCCCCCCCCCTCCTCTCTTTTCTTTTTCTTCTCCCCTCTCCCCCCCCCCCCCCCCCCCCCCCCCCCCCCCCCCCCCCTTCTCACTATGCTTAATACCTTCTACGTATTTTCATGCCTTACAAAAATGATTACATGCTGTGCCTCTCTCTCTCTCTCTCTCTCTCTCTCTCTCTCTCTCTCTCTCTCTCTCTCTCTCTCTCTCTCTCTCTCTCTGCTGCGAGCGTGCGTGTGCGTGTATGTGTGTTCTAAAATATGTACGTACTTTGTCGTATTCATTTTATTTTATTGTCTGTTTTTCATACATGCTAATCTTGTACGTTGTAGTACATTTACATGTACCCCCCAGCCCACCTCACTCTCTAGCCCCACTGTCTCCTTCCTCTTCATTATTGTTACTCTCATTTTTTTATTTCTTTTGTGCTTGTTAATTATTATTCATATTTTTTGTTTCATTTTCATTTATCTTCTATTATCATTTGATGTTCTTTTATGATTACATGACCGCTTTGCTTGCTTTTTTTTTTTTTTTTTTTTCTTTACATTAATTTCTCTCTCTCTCTCTCTCTCTCTCTCTCTCTCTCTCTCTCTCGTTTGGAGGCCTGTTGGTCGCCCTTGATGTTGCTTAGGGCCAGGAGCCTTTTTGTTCAGTTATTGGATTGTTTCTTTTGGAGCCTTTTTTGCTTTTTTCCTTTTTCTTCTTAATGGTGGTTTCATAGTGACAAGTCTCTCTCTTCTAACGCGTATGGGACATCTCTCTCTCTCTCTCTCTCTCTCTCTCTCTCTTTTGACAATTTCTCTCTATCTCTTCTGTTTCAGCTTGTGACAAGTCTCTCTCTTCTGCTGAGCATGTGTCAATTCCTCCTTCTCTTTTGACCTTGTGACAAGTCTCTCTCTCTCTCTTCCGTTGATCTTATGACAAGTCTCTTCCTTCTGTTGATCATGTGACAATTGTTCATTCTTCTTTTGAGCTTGTGAAAGCCTCTTCTGGTAAAGCTTGTGTCAAGCCTCCTCTCTCTCTCTCTCTCTCTCTCTCTCTCTCTCTCTCTCTCTCCTCTCTCTCCTCTCTCCTGTTGGGCTTGTGACAAGCTTTCTCTTTCTCTTCTGTTAAGTTTGTGAAAAGTCACCCTCTCTCCTCTTCTGAGCTTGTGCCTTCGGTCTCTCTCCTTCCCTCTCCTCTCTCTCTCTCTCTCTCTCTCTCTCTCTCTCTCTCTCTCTCTTCTCTCTCTCCATTGTTTTTTTTAACTTTTGACAAGCCTCTCTCTTCTGTTTTGACAAGTCTCCCTCTTCTGTTGAGTTGTGACAAGTCTCTCTCTTCTGTTGAGTTTGTGACAAATCTCTCTCTTCTGTTGAGTTTGTGACAAGTCTCTCTCTTCTGTTGAGTTTGTGACAAGTCTCTCTCTTCTGTTGAGTTTGTGACAAGTCTCCCTCTTTCTGTTGAGTTTGTGACAAGTCCCTCTTCTGTTGAGTTTGTGACAAGTCTCTCTCTTCTGTTGAGTTTGTGACAAGTCTCTCTGTTCTGTTGAGTTTGTGACAAGTCTTTTTCTTCTGTTGCGCTTGTGACAAGTCTTTTTCTTCTGTTGCGCTTGTGACAAGTCTTTTCTTCTTCTGTTGCGCTTGTGACAAGTCTCTTTCCTCTGTTTCGCTTGTGACAAGTCTTTTTCTTCTGTTGCGCTTGTGACAAGTCTTTTTCTTCTGTTGCGCTTGTGACAAGTCTCTTTTCTTGCGATTGTGACAAGTCTCTTTCTTCTGATGCGCTTGTGACAAGTCTCTTTCTTCTGTTGCACTTGTGACAAGTCTTTTTTTTTTTCTTTTGTGTGAAAAAATCTCTTTTTTTCTGTTTAGCTTGTGACAAGATTTTCACTTCTGTTAAGTTTGTTACTAGTCTCTCTCGTCTGTTGAGATTGTGGAGGTATTTTCTTTGTGAGCCAGCAACGGCGGAGGATGTGTGTGAATATTGTTTGGATTACACTGATTGTATGATTAAAAAAAATGATAATAATAACATTCCCATTCTGCCTGGACAGCTTTGTTTGCTGCTGGTTGACCAAACGACAATAACTGGTTTCAAATAAGAGGCTTTAGCTCTCCCAAGGTGTATGGCCCTTACAGTAAACGATGTCGGGAAATGGGAGGGGGGATAAGAAGAGAAAGGAGCAGGGGCGTTAATTCATAAAGAGCGTGTAGCCTTTAAGAAAACTGCTACACGGTAACTGATTGGATTAAGTTTGTGTATCCTGTTATTCCTCTTAACGCAAAGCGTTTACAAGTGATAGCGCCATGATTGTTAATCTGTAACACAAAGCCAAAAATCAGAGGGGTGAGTCAGTTCGGTCGGCGAGTGCGTGTGTCAGGTTCCACTTTCTGCTGGCAGCCCTGGGCCTAGTTCTTCATCCCGCCCCCTCCTCCCCTCTTGTCTCTCTTGGGCATAATTGTTGGTTGTTTGGCTTGATGATCATCAGAGGGCGATGTGTTTCTTTCCCTCTCTCCCTTTGTCCCTTCGCTTGCCATCGCTCTTCTCTCTCTCTTTGTCCCCTTCGTCTGCCATCTTGTGTGTGTGTGGCTTTTGGTGGCACTGTTCGCGTTCCCTCCCTTTTTATTTGTGTGGCTGCACACCAAACATTAAAGCGCCAAGGAAAGCCTGACTTCAGAAGTCGAGTATTTATAGAATGGCGCAGTTATGTTCTTTCGAGAACTTTTTAGGTGTCTGAAAGATGAGTTCCCTCGTTGTCTTTCATGTGGCCATCAAGGCCCAAGTGAGGTGATTCCAAGCAGACAGATTAAGATCAAAGGGATAGGGACTGTTTGAGTAATACCATCTGGCGCAATTATAGGGTCATAGGCGAGTCTGGAGTCCTGAAATGTGACGTCAGTAAACGGGAAGGCCGCGAATTGGAAGGTTCTATATGATGTCATTCGGGGAAATCCCCCAAAACACGTGAAATGATCGGGGGGGGAGGGGGGGGAGGGGGGGTTCTTCCTTTGATCGATCATCACTTCATACCAAATGTTAGCTTAACGTACGCTAGGCCTCAAAATGATTGCATAAATTACATAGCAATGTGTAGAACATCCTAATTGTGGCAGGTGGCCTGCTGCGGTGGTTCCATCTTTCTGATTCAGCATCCATTCTCCCTGTGTTGTCAGAAGAGGCTCTCAAAATGGATTGCTCTCTCTCTCTCTCTCTCTCTCTGTCTCTCTCTCTCTCTCTCTCTCTCTCTCTCTCTCTCTCTCTCTCTCTCTCTCTCTGCGCTGTTAATTTCACTACACATTGGCAGTCAGTCATCTTGTGTCCTGATTGCCGGCAGCTCTTGCACTCCACTTCGTCTCACAATCATCTGCCACGTCGTTTTCCGGCTGGAATTCATTGATTCATATGATTTTTGTTTTGTTTTAGTTCTTAGTAGTTGATTGATACCTGCGGGTGAAAACACCCAGTTTTAAAACTGACAGCAGAGCTTTGCTAGGGAGAGTAATGAACGCAAATCTGTGGCCAGTTTCAACTTGATTTAGCCGACCATCCCGGTGTGTGCCAGCTTGTAACCTAATCAAGAGATACATCCCCCATCTATCTTTATTAGAAGCCGGCCACGGAGAGATATTCTTCACCCACAGTTTTGTGGAAGGCTTCGTTCCCCCCCCCCCCCCCCCCCCCCCACCACCACCCCCATCTGTTCTCTGAAAGTAAAGTGATTTTTGTCCAGAATAGACACATGTGCTCTGAAATAAAATCTCTCTAGAAGTGGTATTCCTCAACGTTGCTGTATTGTATTAATCTGTCAAATTTTCCTATGTGTACTGAATCGTTCCCATCTGAACACTGCTTTTGTTGCTGTACAGGCCGCACACCAAAAATCAATGCGCCAAGGCATTGCTTAAGGAGTGGAATATGTATAGACAGGCACAATTATATCGTTTTGCGATTTTTTTTGTGTTGTGCCTGAAAGTTGATTTACCTATTTTCTTTTATTGTGCTCATCAAGGTACAGCCGGTTCCAAGCAGATAAAGTAAAGTGAGAGGAGTGGGACTATTAAGGGAACACCAGTTAACACAAAGACAGTGTCATGAGTGAGTGAGGCCGGAAATGTGACGTCAGTTAATGTGGAAGTTTGTATTTGAAAGATCATGAATGATGTCATTGGTGAAAAAAAACCCAACAACATCAAAAAGTGAAATGATTGAAAGCTCGTGGGGGGGGGGGGGGGGGGGGGTTCTGATCAATTTTCAGTTTAATATCAAATGCTGGCTCTAACTATATAGCTGGGCCTCAACACGCTCACATGAATTATATAGGGATTTGGAGCAAAATCGTAATTGTGGCGTGTACCCACTGCTGTCATTGAAGATGGGAAGGGATTCGTACCGCGGCAAACATGCACGGTCATGTACACTGGGTCCACTGGGCGACATTGGGTACGATGGACAACGGCCATTTTGTCCCTTGCACCAAGCTGGTTATTGCAGGCTTGATTTTCCTCCAAGCTACAATTTAGATGGTGTTTACATGGAAACAGGACAAATGTATACCTGCCACTGGAGGGAACAAGCGAAACTATCCACTAAATGTAGAGCATTCACGTGTTTTCTTGTTATACATATTCCACAAAATACACAAAACACAGGAAACATGTAACTTGCTGACCCCGGAGGTCACCCAGAACCCACAGTTGTTAGTGTCACATAAAACTGAACGTTGTAGTTGGGGTTAAATGGTGGCAAGGGGGGGGGGGGGGGGGGGGGGGGGTGATGATGGTGGTGCTCGAATTGGGGTGGATCTTGTTGTTGGGCAAAAAAAAAAAGGGGAGTGATTGTTTGATGGACAGCATTTTTCTGTTTGCCATGTAGTGGTTTGGATACACAGAGGATGGTGGTTATTGTAAGATCTGTTTGTAGTCTGATTTTGTTGGCCGGCTGATTTGTTGGTAGTAATTGAATTTGTTTGTACTCTGTTTGTAGCGTGATTTTGCTTATATGTCGATTTTGTTTGTTTTTGTGCGTGTGTGTGTGTGTGTGTGTGTGGTGTGTGTGTGTGTGTGTGTGTGTGTGTGTGTGTGTGTGTGTTGTTTGTTGGTTTGTTTTTTTTTTTTTATTTTTTTTTTGACTGAGTTCAATAAGGGATAGGTTGGTGAAAAGGACGGTTGAGCTAGGTGACGGTCTGCAGCTGTGTGACATTATGCCAACAGGTCATCCACCTTATCGTCCGCCACATCGATTCCTGTCAGACTGATGTTTTGGCCAGCGCTCTGTTGGGGACTGCCTGCAGCCATGGGCACGGAGCAGGGACACTGATGAGAAACTGACCCTGCTTCTTTGGTTCCGCAGATAAGACACTAAACCCCACCCCAACACCCCCCCCCCTTTCCATAGCCACCCACCGCACAATGATTACCCACGTCGTAAACAGCAGTGTGATAAAATATTCTAAAGGCAACTGTAGTAACGTTATAACATAGCTTTAAACGGCCAAGCCGTATCAAACAAACCTGTAAACTTAAAAGAAAAAAAAAAAAAAAAAAAAAACACACTTCATACTTAGATCTTGAAAGCATGTGACGTTGTGGCCAGATTGGGGCATAAAAATCTATTATTTTATTTTTTTGAAAAAAATCACAAAGTCTGTACATTTTTACGCGTGCTTGGATGATATCACTAGAATGAACCCAACGCTTGTATACAGAGTTTCACATCATTGTAAAGTACTGCCATGAATTATCTTTAGAAACCATTTACTCCTGATTCAAGAGAGCCACGTTTCGATGACGTGTATAGACCAGAACTGTATCATGAGATCCACATTACTCTGATTTTTAAACCTTGTAAAAGTCATTAACTCTTACTTGTGAGGAGTTAGCTCGTATGGTATGGTATACTGATGAACTAGCAATGTCCCTGAATATATCCCAGTTTGGGCACAGATGTAGTAAACAAGGATTGAGAATCATGAGATAATCACTGACTTCCACCCCCCTCACACCCACACACACACACCATCACGCGCGCGCGCGCGCGCGAACACACACACACACACACACACACACACACAGCACACACCCTGGACACAGAGCTCCCCTGGACGCAGCTGCAACCTGGCGGGGCAAAACCTTCACTCCGCAGTGTAAACAAATCGTTGAAGGCTTCCCTAGTGTAGGATTGAGTGCCCCTCATGACTCCCTGTCCATGATAACCTTATGATGAACAGTGGAAAGTGTAGCTTCAGAATCAAAGGGTAAAAGCTTTACATAGAAAACAAAACAAACTAAAAAAACTTGAACGCAATTTTGAATGTAGACCTCCTCACTGATTGTCATGGTCTAATTGCACATATCTAAACTCAGGGCAATTAAAGAGAGGATTTTGTTTTCAAGAAAATCCTGACCTTTTTTCTTATTTTTGGGCCAGCAGATACATATGCCGTTTTGGCTGACACTTACTGTCACAAATCATCACATATGTTAGAAGGCTGCATTTGTGTGGTCTTTGTTTCCAAGACTGCAAGGTGTGGAGGTGTGGTTACAGACACTTTAGTAGACCTGGATCTTCACTGCTCTCTCTGTGCTCAGTTACACGTTATAGTGATGACATGTATGTCCATCCAGAGGCTTCACGTTCTCTTTCTTTGGCTCCACTATGCAATGCCTGTCCCCCACATGCCCTGTGGAACAGCTCTTCACAGGATTATGGCGAGATATGGCACGCATAATCACGACCCAATACATGGCGAGAAACGGCTCCATGTGTTGATAGATAGCAGGCTGCTGCAGGTCACAGCCGAAAGCAGACAGCAGCCGAGTGAGTGAGAAGTTTGGGGTTCAGTTTGACCAGTAACACTTCGTCAATCGTGCAAGTGACGTAAACATACGTACGCAGGCAAGCCGTTACCTTTTCAAAATAAAACGGCATCAGCAGGTCGACGTTCATAACGTTTTAGAATGTTTCTTTTTAGCGATCAAATCAATTATATACCAAGTCACAATTAATGATGGCTATATAGTTTCTGATAGTCATCGGGATATTGGTGCTTTGATATATCGACAGCTTTGAAGTGGCCCTTATTTTGGTCTAAACGTGACGGTCAGTCTAATGTCCGCGCAACACTGAGTTCGACATTGTGGCTATTGTGAGTATGGGTGTCAATGTATTTAAATCTGTTAATGAGTATCTGCCTTTTGTGCTGAAAGTGTTTATAGTTTTAAATCAACAGCATGTGTAGAGAAAAAACAACAACAACAACAGCAACAACAAAGCACACAACACAACAACAACAACAACAACAACAACAACAACAACAACAACAAAAACAATACAGTGACCTGTTACATGATGGAAATAAACACCGTGTGTGGTTTGAGGGGGAGGACCTATCACATTGTTAACAGTTACATTCGCTATGGAATGTATGTTACACCTGTATCTTTTCGTTTATCTGACTTTAAGCAAGAGGACGTGAAAACTACACCAGTGATTCTCACGAATTTTGGACGAAGGATGGAATGTGGCCCTAAACAAACCTACGGAATTTTGTGTTGATCCGTAAAGCGGATGATCTGGATCAGTTCTATTCAACGGGATTATGCAAAAATTCCAAAACTGATTATAAGGAAACTTAACGGAAAAAAAAAAAAAAAAAATGCAGTCCAAACACAAAGATAACAAATGTGTATGACAATGTTGCTGTTGAAGTATTATATTTCTTTCGTTCTTTCTTTCACATCGGACTTAGAAGGTTCACTTCTGGTTTGGAGATTTCGGGAGATGTCGAAACCGCTGTAGCAGTGAATTGTTTTGAAGTGAACTCCTTATTTGAATTCCATTTGTTTAACAGGAAAAGGATGTGTAATAATTTCGTGACGTGGGTGTCTGTCCTTTGTTTCTGCAACATATACGTATCACTACACAGAGTATGATTTCCCTCGGCGTTAATATTGGTTCTGACTCCATTCCCCATACAGTTCTTCGAAAGAGACTATAAATCGAGGTTCCGTGTGTGAACGCACGCACAACAACTTGCACACACGTAAAATCCCATCACCAACTTTCAGAAGAGGAGGCCAGTTTGGCCGTTGGTATGGATGACACGTTGCACATAGCATGCACCTGCCCCGAAGATGGAGTATGGCTGCCTTAATGGCAGGGTAAAAAACGGTCATATACGCACAAAAAGTGTCAGAATCTTGAACACGATGAAGGAAGACACTTAAAGAAAAGAAGAAGATAAAGATGCATGGAAACAATGACTAATGAACAAGGAAAACACCTTGTACTGCCATAGTAAAACCAATAGATGCACCAAGTGCTATTGTAGCACTGCTTCTGGTACTCATTCATCATTCGTACGTATACACACGAACTTTTAGGTAACGACGCTTTGTCATTTTTTTTATTCTTGCATTATTTATTGGACGTTCAGAGAAATTGAGGTAGACCTCGGCGAACGCTTGCATGTGTAATTGATAAATTGATGCTTGAATTTGCTCTTGAAAAGTCAGGACAGGCAGAGCCTTCTATTTCGAGAAATTTTCTATATGTGGTCATTTGATCGTTTAAAAATAATTCCGTTTATCTGTGTCTAGACCCCTTTTGATTGACATTTTGTTGATCCAATGCAATATCAAGGGTTCGTTCGAGTTTGCTGTGAGTGTTCTCTTGGTTGATGAGAGCGATGAAGACTAGCCACTTCCTTCTTCATCGCTTGCTTACTCTACAGCACAGCTGACGGAGAGTCGATCGATACTGAGAACTCTGCTTCAGATAGATCAGACAATTGATGGAAGCATTAAACACTTCAAACAGTCCAACAAAAGCGGTAGAAACTTTATACGTATTGCACAAATACCCAGAACTCAGAAAACCCGGCAAGCTACTAAAGAGCAACACTCTGGTCACAGAAGGAATCATGCACACAATGTAGACACAACACACTGTTACCAGCATTCGCGTCATCGACAGCTCCTGTTTCTCCAATGACGTCATCTGAGACACTGCACCTCGACGCCAAGTGGCGGTGACTTTCAGACGAAGAATAATGGCAGAAGTACAGATGACGACAAGGATGAGGGAGACGCAGGGGAAAACTACAGAGACTAGGTGGAGATAGCTGAGGTCGATGATTATTTTGTGGCGCAGGTACAAAGGCCTTAGTCGGTTGACATAGGTGGAAATGTTAGTTAGAGGATCAGTGACTTGAACAGTCTGATATTTCAGGAGGAGGGCCCGAGTGTTTTGCTGCCAGAATGTACACAGCCACACCCACAATCAGCATCACCATGTATCTGAAAAAGAGTATGTAATGGTTCAACAGATTTGTCTTTGATCAGATGAGCAAAGAAGCGTTTTTTGTTTTGTTTTTGTTTGCTTTTTTTTTTTTTTTTTTTGCATCATTCCTAAACTGGATCATATTTTAGTATAAAAATATTTGAAATACTCAGACCATTTTCACCCAGTTACTATTTTAAACAATGCTACATGCACAAAAAATCGCGCGCGCGCGCGCACACACACACACACACACACACACACACACACACACACACACACACACACACACACACACACACACACACACACATACACACAACACGCCGTGATATGTTTGAAATGTCGCCATCTGATTCTGATGCAGAGAATCACAGCAGTCAGCAACCCTCACATGAATGTCAGCATGCATCACTGCATTGGGTGGTTTCTATTTTGTAAGGTACTGAATCAGACTAATGTCAGCCACACCGTTGGGTGAAATGTTCTATCATACAGATCTTCTGAGTCACGGATCGCAGTCAGACTAATGTCAGCCACACCGTTATAAAATGTTCTCCAGGCATCACACAGATCTTCTGAGTCACGGATCGCAGTCAGACTAATGTCAGCCATACCGTTATAAAATGTTCTCCAGGCATCACACAAATGTTCTGAGTCACGGATCGCAGTCAGACTAATGTCAGCCACACCGTTATAAAATGTTCTCCAGGCATCACACAGATCTTCTGAGTCATGGATCGCAGTCAGACTAATGTCAGCCACACACGTTATGAAATGTTCTCCAGGCATCACACAAATGTTCTGAGTCACGGATCGCAGTCAGACTAATGTCAGCCACACCGTTATAAAATGTTCTCCAGGCATCACACAGATCTTCTGAGTCACGGATCGCAGTCAGACTAATGTCAGCCACACCGTTATGATAACGTTTCTCCAGGCATTACACAATTTAAGTCACGGGTCGCCTGACAGGAATGTGAGGGTCATGAACTCAGTTGTGCAACAGGTGGTTGCAAGGGGTGGGTCATGATACCAGCTCACCTGGCATCATGGAACAATCTTCACAGTCTTCCTGAATCGATGAAAGCGTTTGTATTACAACGACATCATGAGTAGATTAAGGAAAGTTGGGGATGATGATTTATAGTAACATATCTTCTTATACTGTTTTTTTTTCTTGCATGATGACTATAAAGTTGATAAATTTGGGGGCAAATAACTGAGACTAGGAATCATGTTTGCACGCATCGGATGGAGAGAGAGAGAGAGAGAGAGAGAGAGAGAGAGATAGAGAGAGAGAGAGAGAGAGAGAGAGAGAGAGAGAGAGGGAAGAGAGACAGACAGACAGACAGACAGACAGACAGACAGACAGACAGAGACCGAGACAGAGAGAGAAAGAGAGACGGAGACAGAGATTGCAATGCTATGAATCGTAGTGTATGGTACAGAATTAAATATGTCCGTCTTTGACAAAATTTGAAATGGCATAGTCATCTGGCACTAAACGGATATAATAAAATTATGTGTTCTTGTAAAGTAATCTTTGACAGAATGCATTGCCAACAGAAAACCATTTTTCGTTGACACCCTCTAATACTAGTACATTGTCTGACACCAATAACTTTCCTAGGATATCATATTTAGTGCATTTCAGCGCTTCACGCTTCATTTTCATGTTCATGTTTTTTTTGTGTTCATATGCTATGTAAAGTCCAGTGGTAAGGAGTTCTATATTACATGCTTCTTGATGCACTTCATTAGCTGTTTGGATACCTTTGTATACACAGCTCTATTTCATAATTAGAAGGCAACACTCTCATCCAGTGTTGCACCATCGTCCAAGCTACAAACAAGCTCACTTACTTTGTTCTGAAGAACTTAGCAGCTTTCAAAGGACTCAGCACACAGAAGCATCTCTCCAACGCTATGATAGCTGTGATGACGTTGGAAATTCCAAGGAAAGCAGGGCCACTGCTGACAACAATATGGAACTGCTTCCAGAAGCTGCCAGCCACAGGATCCACAAGACTGATGAGGAGATACAGCTTGCCAATCATTGAGGTCAGGAAGTAACTTGCGTCAGACACCGCTAAACTGACAAATCAAAAACATAGTGGTATCACGACTTAAGAAAGGTATATCGTACTTCTTCCTCTTACAAAGAAGAAAGTGACGAGTTTAGGCTTTATTGTTTTTTTTTTCCTCATTAACAGACACAAACGGAAAATGACAATATGTAGACTTTCTTTCCTCAAGAAAAAAAAAAGTCATCCGTTGTTTTTCTTATGCGAATAAAAAGACAACTAAAATTAGAAACTGTATTCTTCCCTTGCGTGAAGATAATGACTTGAAAATGACAGAGTGCAGTGTTTTTTTTATGTGAACCAACAGACGCCCATTGTTAAAACTGCAGTGCTCTTAAGTGTACCAGCATAGAAACAAAAGGCCAAAATATAGCATACCCTTCCTAAACAAATGCACGTTTTTAAGTTACTGTATGTAGTGATTCTGCCAAAATATTAGCACATGTAAACGTATAGTGTGCAGTTTTCCTATATAGAACGAGCAAACATGAACAGCTACAAAATGTAGTATCCTTCATCTAAACAGAAGCATGCACTACTTTTCAACATCAAGCTTTGTTTTTTTTTTTTTTAGTCTGTGCACACACACATGCACATGTTGACATTACCTTCCAATAACAAATACATTTATACCATCCAGATCTTAAAAAAAAAAAAAAAAAAAAAAAAAAAAAACATATTGTGACTCATGTCGTCTGACGTGCTGTAGTATCTCTTACTTGACATAAAGCAGTTTGTAGACAACGATGTGTATGAGCTGAACATTTGCATCCACAGCTGCAAAATGTAATGACCTAGACGGACTGGCATGCAAAGTTATACACTCTTGCATTACTCACTTTAGAACAATACAGGCAAAAACCTACTAAGTGCAATATCAGCCTGTATATACCAGAACAGACGCTCGTGTGAAACATCTGTTCAGAGCCACAATCATGTATCTCCAAAATAGCCCCCCCCCCCCCCTTCCTCCCCTCCCCGTACCCCCGTTTTTTTTTTTTTTTTTTTTTTTTTTGTTTTTTAAATAATTCAGCTGTTGATATTTTCACATGCATAAGGCAATGGTCTTTGAGCGTACATATAAAACGAGTTTTACAAAACAAGAAAGAGAACGGCTGTTTTGAACAGAAAACAGCTCATGAAACATTCGCACGTACATGGATGTTTTTGTTTTGTTTAGATTAAAAACGTAACTTAAAGACTGTATATCTTAACGGTAATCATCCATGTCAATCAAGCTTGATGGCCTAGTGAAAAGTGAACATTTGCTTCTTTCCGATCCAACCACAATGAAATTCCTATGTTGTTGCCTTGTTGCAGAATCTGAGAAACAGCAAGCATAGCCACAAGTTTCAGCAAGCAGGCCTCGTGTTTGATTGTGGCATCTAACATCTACCGTCTGTACACAGTGTTTAGTGTGACACAAGACCAAGACCATTTGACCACAAGACACGACCTTTTGGTCTTCGCATGCTTTTTTTTTTTTTTTTTTTTTTTTTTTCTGTCCAGCTTCTGCGCCACCTCAGAGGCAGTGCACCCACGTCGCTCATTCCGACACCCCGTCCATAGCCACGGCCTGGTCAGCCCCGCCGCAGCCCCGGCACCGGCAATCCACAGGGAGCAGTCAATGTCAAGTCGTCAAGAGGCAACCCACCGGAGGAGACACTGCACTGCTGCCGAGTCACTTCGGTGGTGTTCAGTGGCGCCTGTTCTGATCTAACATACGCAGGACACCACCTACTAAGCCCCCTACTGACGACAATAATTGCTTAGTCGCGGAGCCGGCGTGAGTGAACTCTCCCTCCGGAGGGCGCCACCACATCCGTCCAACGATAGTCCCCCATGGACTCGCCGATACCGGTGACCCCGACGGAACCAAACCAAGGCCACAGACGTGGAGAGGACATCGAAACTGAGGTCACCATGAGA
>JADBJO010001588.1:69771-77271 GCA_016801955.1 Conus betulinus | reverse complement strand
AAATCCCCCGAAGTCGGAGTGCGGCTGCCCATGTGGCGGGGTAATCAAAAAACGGTCACACACGTAATGTTCTCATCCCCAGCGGATGCATTTGTACCATAAGTGTGCATGTACTTGGGCTGTTTGGATGATCCCTGGAGAATTTTAAGCAGGGTACGACAACAACAATAACAACAACAACAGCCATTATCCTCTTCCTTTGGCTGACAGAGTGGGAGAGGGGGAGCAACACTCTGCATCACTATCATACCCTTCCTCTGGCTGCCACGCTGGAACATTACACGTAGGACAACTATCATCTACTTTATCTGGGTCGGACAGGCACGGAATCATGCATATGCCAATGCTACAATCACATACGCTTTAGTTCATGGGCTCTCTCTCTCTCTCTCTCTCTCTCTCTCTCTCTCTCTCTCTCTCTCTCTCTCTCTCTCTCTCTCTCTCTCACACACACACACACACACACACACACACACACACACACACACACACACACACACACACACACACACACACACACGCGCGTGCGCGCGCGCGCACGCCTGCACACTCGAATGCGCACAAAAGCATACGTATATGCTTACACGTGAGTGTGCTTGCAATGACACACACACACACGTATGCATACATGCACACACGTGCGTGCACGTGCACAAGAACAAACACACGCTCAAAATCTCTCTCTCTCTCTCTCTCTCTCTCTCACACACACACACACACACACACACACACACACACACACACACACACACACACTTAACACTGAGAGAGAGAGAGAGAGAGAGAGAGAGAGAGAGAGAGAGAGAGAGAGAGAGAGAGAGAGAGAGAGAGAGAGAGAGAGAGAGAGCTTCCAGCTTCCACTCTCCTCTTTAGCATCGAAAATCCCCGTTGTACAGTTTTGGCGATTTGACTCTCACATGCGTGTCGTTGTCGTGGCTACGAAATAATAAATTAGCAACAACAGGTTTAGCTTCAAGGCAGACGTACACACTGGACCTGTCCTCGTCGTCATGGGTGTAAAAGATCACGTTTACGAAGAACTGTAATCTATTAATCTCCCTTCATCCCATACCGCCGGCAAAGCTCGGGAGGGCGCCCTAATTATTTGCCCTCCACTCAGTTCCGCTGCTGTTTGTTAGGAAGCTGTCAACCACAGGGAGTAACATTCGCATCTGCGCTTGCTGCTGTAAAGTTTAATATGCCATGATACTGTAGCCTTTATCTGCAGCAATGTCTGTAAGATTGAACTTAATGGCGTAGTTCTGTTTTTTTTTTGTTTTTTTTGTTTTTTTTTTTTTTTTTTTTTTTTGTTGTTTTTTTTTTTTTTTTTCATGTTCAAGAAGAATAGTCCAATGGCTTTTGTGCAGTAGTGGTATGTAAAAGAAAGGCATAGCTTGATAACAGAAAAATTATTTGGCATTTCTCAATTATTATAAGAAAAACAAATATATCAGTATAACTTTTGTTGGAGATTGCGTGCGGGCAAGCAAACTATCCTAAACTGTTAAAAAAAACGCAATGGAAAGATGGAGAGATGTGATCGTGGCTGTGAACAGATAAAAGTAAGCATGCTGAAGCATCTTACCTGAACAGATGATACACAAAGATTTGTGTGTGTGTGTGTGTGTGTGTGTGTGTGTGTGTGTGTGTGTGTGTGTGTGTGTGTGTGCAATATCCCTGCCTTGGTAGACATGGGAGCAATGTTACAATTTACATTTTTGTCACGTGAAACGATATAAGCAAAGTGACAACCTGCGAAAAGGAAAATGACAAATGGCGAACTACTTACCTAAAGAACTACACACAGAGAGACGTTTACTGTGATATCCTTTTACCTGAACAGACACACACGAATCCGGTCCGAGAGTCCCTGTTGAGCAAAGACAATCATGTTGATGATGTTGCCGATGACGCACCAAATCCCGAGGGCCGGAATCACACCACTATACATAACCTGGTCCACTATGTCCACTACAACACGTTTGATCATATTCCTTGGATTGTCACATGGAATGAACAAAGGAGGATGAGGAGTAGAGGAATCGTCTGTGCCATTGATGACGTTGGTCGTGTCCAGTGTGGTATCCATATAAAGTGCATTATACATTGTTTGTAGTGGCACACTCATCTTGACAGCCTTTATCAAAGGCTCCCTAGTTGTTGCCCTTGTTATGAATGCATCATCAGTCTATTCAATAAATGAGCCGCAGCTGGCCGAAATATTCCTTCAAAGAAAGATTATGAGATGGGTAAAACAGCTAAGCATTGCAATCAAATGAATCACATTCATATAACCAAAACGTACCCCCAATTTTGTTTTATACTAACACTAAAAATAAACGGGAATGAAACGAAATTGTTTCAATAAAATGTTAACATTTGGTAACGAAAGTGTTATGAAAATCAATCCAAAACAGAGTTGTGTTTTATCCAAATTATCGCTGGAACTGACAAAATGTCCTGAGAAAAATTGGTTAAAATAATAGTGACAATGTCCATACAACATCCGAGTTGAATCCCTTTACTTCAAAATGAAACACTATGCCCTGCCTTGAAAATACTGTCTTGATAGCAGTGAGAAGGTAAAACAATTAGCCTCCCTTTCTTAATATGAAGCAGATCGCTTTGAAAGTGCTTTAAGTAATGCTGAAATTGAAAACAGAAAAAGCAAAGTACAGTTAAGTGGGGTGAGTCTTTTTGCAAATGCTTGAGGATTTGGACGTGAGGAATATAAGCCGCGGAAAGAGCTAGGGAAGGGGCAGACAGGGTGGACTGAGGGAGAGGGGTGGGGGGTGGCATCTGTCTCTCGCTTTAGTGAATCGGCTTGGAATGATCGCACACACAGACACGGCCTGTGGGACGCTTGTTCATACAGAACAAACGAGACAGCGCAGACAGCAATTCGCTCAGCAGCCGATCTTCATGGTTCATGGCATCAGTGACATACATCAGTCAAAGAACAGAACATCAAATGTCATTTGCACACTTCATGGTGCTGTGGCAGTGGCACAATGGGTTACTTTCCCACCAGAATTAACCGCATATCCTTGGTTTATAGCTTGGAGATTCTTTGTTGATCACGACATGTTATATAATTCTCTGTATCAATCACTGTCTCATGCGTTCAGGCATTATCTGTTTCGGAAATGAAATCGGAAATGAAATGAAATGAGGCAGGGAACAGCAAACAATAAACATTGTATTTGTCTGACGTTATTCAAGTTTAAAAGGCTGTGCCAGTCTTGAATAAAAGTTACTACTCTGTGTTAGGTTTCCTTATGGGAGCAAAGACTACCCCACTTGTTTGCTGTTTATTATCTCTGTTTGTTTGTTTTTTGTTGGTTTTTTTTTTTTTTTTTTTTTTTTGCTTTACCTTTTGGTACGCGTGGCGTTGTACTGTTGTATGACATTTAACTGAACAGGGTCTGTTTATACATCGGTCTATTCCCGTTTCCTTTCTAATATCACACTTGTAGTTATTGCTAAAAAAAAAAAAAAAAAAAAAAAAAAAAAAAAAAAAAAACCCGCCAGAAAAAAAAAAACAAAACAACCCCAAAAAAAAAAAAAAAAAAAAATTACGCATACCTCAAAACGTTACCCCAAAACCAGTGCTTTCAACTACAAGCTAAATGTGCAAGTTACAAGAAAAAAAAAAAACAAGAAAACAAACAAACAAACAAACAAACAATAAAAAAAAAAACTTATGCCACCATTCAAATAAACGTTGTAGTCTCAGCATCACCATACTATAAGACGCAAAATATCCCAGGTCACTGTGATGCCACCCACCAGATTCGACACTGCACTGCCTCTGCGTCATTTCTGTGGGTGCTCAATGCTACCTGATCCAATCCAACGTGTTCAGAAAAATGATCCACCTGGAAAGCGTCCTACTGCTGACAATGACTGGTCAGTTGTGAGGATAGTTTGACAGAGCACCTGCCGAAAGTTTCATCATGTCCAGCCACCAACTATTTCCATTAGCTTCTCACACAAACATCTATGACATCAAGTCATCATGGACATGTGCGTGGAGTTTAAATAGAAACTGAGGCCGTCATGGGACAAGAAGATAAATGCCGCAGATGTCTGATGTAGAACTAAGGAGAGTGTTAGTGCCCACGAGACTCATACATGATGCATACATGCCGTACAAGTATATGCACGACACAGCGCGGGTAAGAAGAAGGGTGGTGAACAGAGATGGATGGATAGATTCTCTCTCTCTCTCTCTCTCTCTCTCTCTCTCTCTCTCTCTCTCTCTCTCTCTCTCTCTCTCTCTCTCTCTCTCACACACACACACACACACACACACACACACACACACACACATGCACGCACGAACGCACGCAAGCACGCACACACACACACACACACACACACACACACACACACACACACACACACACACACACGCACGCACGAACGCACGAACGCACGCAAGCACGCACACACACACACACACACACACACACACACACACACACACACACACACACACACACACACACAGACGCGCGCGCATACACATTAAGAGAGAGAGAGAGAGAGAGAGAGAGAGAGAGAGAGAGAGAGAGAGAGAGAGAGAGACAGAGACAGAGAGAGAGAGAGAGAGAGAGAGAGAGAGAGAGAGAGCTCAGAAGAAAGCCAGATGGCCTGCTAAGAGCCGAGCCACTCGGAGATCATTCACCTGGCACAACTCTCTACAGGCCATCCCGTCAGAGTGCCCCCACCTTCTACACCATCCACTGTCTGCCACACAGCTCAGGAAAAAAACAACAAAAACATATGTGCTTGATGATCTGTTTCTGTCCAGTTTCTGAATAGGTGCGCAGCTAAGTCATGCTGGCCTTTATTTCCACACACACACCAATAATTATCGTAGGGTTTAGAAGACGAAGCTACTCCCTGTTAATATCATTAGACGGTGTTGGTGGTGGTGGTTTTTTATTTCTTTATTTCTGTTCTTTCTTTCTTTATTTTCTTTTTAATCTTTTTCTTTCTTTCTTTCTGTTTTTATTATTTTTTTTTTTCGCTTGGTCGCAAAATGTTGTTGTCAAGAAGTAGTCGTATTTTACGTATATATTTTTTTTCTTGGTCGCTGATGTATTTCAAATGGGTGTGACAAAATGTTGTTGTCAGGAAGTTAGTCGTATTTTACGTAGCTTGTATGATGACTGAATGCACTTGGTATCTGCTTTTCAAATTGCAACTAATTATCGCCTATCTTCTGTCATTCTGTCAGCAAATCAAATTCGTAATATGAATTCCTTAAATACGTAATTTCTTGTTGCTGTTTTTTTTGTTGTTATTATTCATTTATTTATTTATTCTTTTATTCATTTATCTATCTATTTGTCTATTTATTTATCTTTTCATTTATTTGTTTTTTATTCATTCATTCATCTATTAACTTACTTATTTTGGTTAAAAAATATATCATTATTAAGAACAAACAAAACAAACAATTTTACAAATTTTTTTTCTTGGTCGCTGATGTATTTCAAATTTGTTGTTGTCAGGAAGTTAGTCGTATTTTACGTAGCTTGTATGATGACTGAATGCACTTGGTATCTGCTTTTCAAATTGCAACTAATTATCGCCTATCTTCTGTCATTCTGTCAGCAAATCAAATTCGTAATATGAATTCCTTAAATACGTAATTTCTTGTTGCTGTTTTTTTTTGTTGTTATTATTCATTTATTTATTTATTCTTTTATTCATTTATCTATCTATTTGTCTATTTATTTATCTTTTCATTTATTTGTTTATTTATTCATTCATTCATCTATTAACTTACTTATTTTGGTTAAAAATATATCATTATTAAAACAAACAAACAAACAAACTTACTTTTGTAAAAAAAAAAAAAAATCTATCATCATTCCAAAAATTGCAGAAACGTGGTTAGCGTGGCAGACTCCAAGTTGGGTGGTCATTGATTCGATTCACATGAAAACCAATTGGTTGTTGGGCTTTTCTGCCCTAACCTGCTCATTCCAAGAATCCCGTTTGCTTTAGGGTCAGCCAGGAAGACTGTGACTGTACACATTTCAGTTTCATCGTCAGAATGGATGCGTCTCTGAGGGCGTCACTGACACATTCTGACCAATGCTGCACGTTTATGCATCTTTCATGCCTGGTTAATTCCAGGTGATGTTGTGAAACGAAGCATAGAGTAAGGCCCCATCATGCAGTCTCAGGCCGGAATGGAAATCTGTAGCATCACCTCCTTCATCATCGTCCTAATTGATCAGTGTCTAGCTTCTGCGGCCTTTCATGCCCTGCTCTCCTGGTGACCTCAGGTTTGATTACCTCTCCTCGTCTATGCCCTTGGTTTGGCTCTGTCAGAGTCGCTGGTGGCGACATATTTATGGGGACTATCTTTGCCTCCCGAGGGAGCGTACACTCACGCTGGCTCTGCGACTAAACATATATTGTTGTCAGTAGAGGAGGTATGTATGGGTGATTCCTGCCAATGTTAGATCAGAACAACCACCACTCACCACCACCGAAGGGACCCGACGGTAGTGCGAAGACTCGTCTGCTGAAGTTTCCTTATAGTAACTTGACATTCACGGCTCATTGAGGATTGCTGGTGCTGAAAAAAAAAAAAACCAACAACAAATCAACAAAGCAAATAACAATAAGTAAATAAATAAGTACATGCATGAAATAACATGCAAATGAATGCACGAATAAAATAAAAAGAAAAAATATATCATGATTAAACCGAAACAAAAATGTGCTTTATCAAGTGCTCTCTTGCAGATGTACTTAGATTAATTTGCTGCAAAGAATCAACCAACTAGCTTTTACTTTGCAACATTTGCTAATTACGTTGTGCATATATTTACATCTCTGCTTTTCGTCGGTGGAAATCATATTCAAATGTCAGTTGTAAGTGCCAACTACAACAGTTGCATGTGTGTATATGAAAATATGTCTTCCATTTGTGTACACAGTCACATTTCTAAGTGATCGCAATTAAAAGAAGATGAGAACTGGATAAAATTGAAAATGTTAATGAAAATGTGACTCGCAGATTTATGTCAACTTCACAAAAGAAATAACTGCTATCTTGAAATTATGTCTGACCAAGAATCTCTGTGTTCATTTCAGGAGGAGCCGTCTTATTAAAAAAAAAAAAAAAAAAAAAAAAAAAAAAAAAATGTTCGTTCGCTCGTGGAGTCGAGTCGACGAGAACCTCATCTGTCATCGTTGGGTTGAGGGGTGAAGTGGGGGTAGGGGTGGGACGATTTGTTAATACGCAGGTGGCAAATCAATCCGATGTGGGCGCAGAATGTGCGGTGACGGCCTGGAATGGGAATATGGGAGACCTCCTTTCGAAAGCTGGCGCGGGATTTGGATGATGATGAGGAGGATGATAGACGTGACTTGCGCAGTGACTTTGTTTAAAAGTAAGGAGGAGTTGCGCAAAACGCTAGAGAAGAAAGCAATGTTCCCTGACCCTCTTTGTGAAGAAGGAGTTGTTGACGT
>JADBJO010001588.1:57271-64771 GCA_016801955.1 Conus betulinus | reverse complement strand
AGTCTGACAAATGTATGCAGTACATAGAAGTGAAAAATATATAATATAATGTGGCTAATGATGTTAAAATTAAAAAAAAAAAAGTCTCGAAAACGGGACGTTTAAAAAAAACCTCCGCATCTCATCTGCAACGCAGCTTTCATTCGACTTCGGCGAACTCCAAATCGAGACCTGTGATGGGCATTTCTGTCTCTTATCATCAACTATGTAAGGACGCAAAACAGCGCACATTTGTCAAGTTTAAAGCAAAATTGTTGACGACCACACACTCAAACCAAAAGAAAAAAAAGTCTAATGTCTCATTTATTCTTCACTGTGAAAGCCCGAAGTGGTTTTGATTTCCATCCCTGGCATTTGGTTTGTCGGTGGAATGTCATAAAGACGCAATCAAAATCTGCGTTCATATACACGGAAATAAGTTCATCGTCTTTGCACCACTATATTTTCGCACCAGGAACAATCGGGTAAGTGATCTGTCATGCTGAAAACTGGTGTTGACTTCCCACACTTTGAACTTCTTGTTCTGGCACATGGTGTCAACTGCAACGTAGTTCTCTGATTTTAGTGTACAAGCTTTCTCTGAAAAACACGTTTACAGAACGTGTATGCTCGTAGTTTTCGGTTTGTCAAGTAGTTTGGCGATGGTCATTACGTAGATATTGACTGTTACTACTTTGGGGTGCCAAACACGTGCGTCACTTTACGGTGTTACAGCTGACCTGATTTCTGAGCTGGCCATCATGTCACGTGTGTCTTTGTGAATCCAAGCTCGTGGCAAACGAAACACAGGAACGCATTCAATTGCCACATGGTCTTTCTGTTTACATTTATGTTTCGGGTCCGATTCAGTTGTTTGAGAGAGAGAGAGAGAGAGAGAGAGAGAGAGAGAGAGAGAGAGAGAGAGAGAGAGAGAGACAGACAGACAGACAGACAGACAGACAGAGAGATACGTGGGGAGACAGACAGACAAACAGACAGACAGGCAGACAGAGAGAGATGTTGGGGGGGGGGGGGGGGGGGGATTTTGGGTCATTTTCCAGCAGAATATAGGGGGGAGGCGTGCCCCCAAAACACAATTTCTACCAGACTGGGGAGGCAGAGATGTGTGGTGGGTAGGGTAAGATTGGTTCCAGAAATGCCAGACCCCCCTCTCCCTTCCCTTCTCCGCTTCCCCCTCTCGTCTGGCACTGTTATTCAGTTAATTTCAGAACGCATTTCATGGGAAATTTAGACAGAATTTCAGGCCGAGTGTGGCTATTAGCATAACTTGTTTAATTGTCTGCAGTACAATTGCCGCTCCATGTTAGTGTCCCCTGAAACACTATTGGCTCTGTTTCATGTAAATGAAATATCGTTTACTGTCAGTTAAACTATGCAGTGCATCAACAGGAAGCTGCTTGTTTGAAGATGAAGAGAAAGAATTACTACCATTGTTAACGTTTCTTTTGTGGCTGTTTATTATATTTGTCTTAACCGGGTTGATTTAATTCTATTCATCAATGTGACGGTCCATATCACAAAGATGTGCCCACAGAAATAAACGTCACGTGATCAGGATCTTACACTTTCTCCATCTGTGCAGTTTTCATAGATGCTTGTCGTTGGCAGAGATGACAACATTTCCGAATTGTAAATTTAGTCTGAGAAAGAGTCACAACAGTTTTGAAGTTGCAGGAGATGATTGTGTCATGTTTCTGGCCCAAATCTGGAAGTGCCACAGCTAGCTGTCCAGGAAAGAATCAGTAATTCTTGGTCTCCAGGGATGATGCCATCTGCACTGACATAGCGGCCGTTCTGATTATTTCGCATTTTATGTTAACGTACTCTGCTTGACATCAGTCCAAAAGACTTCTGTTTCTGGGCTTTTTCCTGCTCTTCTTACTGTCCTTTCCCATACTCTTTGTTCTCTCTCTCTCTCTCTCTCTCTCTCTCTCTCTCTCTCTCTCTCTACACACACACACACTCACACACTCTCTCTTTCACACAACACACACACACACACACACACACACACACACACACACACACACACACACACACACACACACACACACACACACACACACACAGAGGAGAGAGAGAGAGAGAGAGAGAGAGAGAGAGAGAGAGAGAGAGAGAGAGAGAGAGAGAGAGAGAGAGAGAGAGAGAGGGTGGGAGAGAGAGTGCCGGATAAGATGAAATAAATTGAAGAAACAATTAAAATCTTAAGCTTTTCTTAAGTTATTGCTTTCTTCTTGTGTGTGTGTGTGTGTGTGTGTGTGTGTGTGTGTGTGCGTGCGTGCGTGCGTGCGTGCGTGCGTGCGTGCGTGCGTGCGTGCGTGTGTGTGTATGTGTGTGTGTGTGTGTGTGTGTGTGTGCGTGTGCGTGCGTGCGTGCGTGCGTGCGTGCGTGCGTGCGTGTGTGTGTGTGTGTGTGTGTGTGTGTGTGTGTGTGTGTGTGTGTGTGTGTGTGTGTGTGTGAGTGCGTGCGTGCGTGCGTCCGTGTATGTGTGTGTGTGTGTGTGTGTGTTGTGTGTGTGTGTGTGTGTGTGTGTGTGTGTGTGTGTGTGTGTGTGTGTGTGTTGCCGATAATGCAGTTACAGATTTAGAGAGACGTTTGTGTATTAATGGTAGATTTTTGAAACTATGGTTTTATGAACCAGTTGTGAAATGAGCATTTCCTAGTCTGTGTAACATGTGTTCTTGGATGAACCAATGAGAAATAGCTATGACTTAAGAATGTTTCAGTACCAGTCACACAAACAAGTAAATTGTGAGAGACCACATCTGAAGGGTAAATATGTTCAAATCTGCTCGTGCCCACTTGTAATAATGTTTAGCAATAGACACAATGCGACTATTGTCCAATTGTACTCATTTAACCTCACCGCGAACGTGAATTAATAAGGGACAATGTTCAGAAAAAAGAATGAAAGTAGTTCAGCAGCAGTTGAAAAACGTTGCTCAGTGGTGTCAAGAAGCTGGATCGTCCGTCAGCCCTACAAAAGCCCAGACGTTAATCTTCAATCTCTCCAACGAGACATCAGGACAACTACCTTCACCAGTTTCCAACAATCGATTACCAGTTGAATCAACTGACAACCTAAGCTATTTGTGTATAGGATTTGACACAATGCTGACCTTTCGAAAGCATAATAAACATATTGCTTTTATGCTAAAGAAGGCCTGTCTGTCTCGAAAGCAATGACAGCTGATGCACCATCTCTACCGACAGTGTAACGCATTTGTACTCAGTGTGATTGGTTACGGATTAGGGCTTACAGCACACTCCCACGACCAATTTTCTTCAATTAGAAAGAATGCAAATTGAAGTGATGAGACTGATCTTAAGATCCACGATGGATACACCGGTTGAAAACTATGCAATAACTCCTTCAGCTCCCTTTAATACAAGCAAGACACAAGCGAATTCAGCTGAAGGAATATTTCAGAGCACTTGCAAATCCTCACAACCCGCTACATGCAGCGGTCAAGGAAACAAAAGGCACTCGCCTTTGACGTGGAAAATCATGGATGGGACAGGCAGAAGACAATATAGGGCTTGAGTGCCAGTTAGCAGAACTCGAAGAAACGGAGGTATGAGAAAAGTATCCTGATATTTCAAACACCTCTACCAAAGTGCCAGCGCTCCAGAACTTGGAATAACAGAAGACACAACCAACGCAGAAATTCAGATGCTGAACGTTGCACATGAAAGAAAGAAGATATTGGTATACATACTGACGGTTCCGTCACCAAAGGTAAGTCAAGGTGGGAATGACCAGTGAAGCAAAACTGCCGAACTATCCAGGTAGACAGTGGTGCATACAGTTTAACAACTTCAAGTCTAACAATGGTGGTAGAGGTAGTGACGCAAGCACTCCACTGACTCTCACTTACAGACCAGTTTAAATTTCAAGAAGCCACGATACTGACTGACTCCAAGAACCTACTTCGAGCAGTGGCGAGTGGAATGCAAAGCCCTGTGTAACCTGAGGTAGTACGCAGCCTTCCATTGCGAAGACTCTTGTGGATGTACTGCCCAGGACATGCAGGAGTTAAAGGCAACGAGAGACCAGACACACTGGCTGCAAAGGCAACGGTAATACTGGATTACAGATTAGTCGATATCTCGTGTGATAAGAAATCGAAACAATCACTTCAAAACATAACACACCCACTACACCTCAAAACAATGTTTCAGATCTGAACATCAAGAGAGGAAGGGACTGCACTAAATGGAAAATTAAGCACCAACTAAAACATATTGGAGTAATCTGTGGGCCAAAACTGTGAAGACTCCTACAGATTGAGGCAGACTCATACTGGGCCTTTAAATTTTCAGAGACAAACGATTGATCGTAGGTCAACTGAGGCAAGACTTGGAATCTCTCAGGGACCCAGTATACTTTAGACATGTGTGTGTTGGTGGGTGCGCATCGTTGGGGCAATGCAGGTGTGTAAAGTGGAGATACCGTAGATGTGTGTGTGTGTGTGTGTGTGTGTGTGTGTGTGTGTGTGAGTGACGGAAAGGAGTCCGTGCAGGAGAGGATCATGGGGCAGGAAATAGTGAGGGGTGGGGGTAACTAACCCCCTCTCTTTTCTAAATCTTACTTGCTTTTCAGCCTTCAGTCACTCCGTTTTGAAACTCTAGATAGATACTAAAAGGCCCCTTGAATGTACAGATTATGTAGCGGTGCAATATATATATATATGTGGAAATCATGTCACTTGAACCGGAGTGGACTCCAACACTTTTATTTCTCATAAATCTCTCGCCCTGTTTTGGAGCTTCTTCAGACAACTGCTATCACAAAGTCTACCTATCGCTGGCTGCTTTGGGGGTGCTGTTGCATTCTTTTGATCTCCCTTGCATCCCTAAATGGATCCTCAAGCATAGGCTCAAAGATTGTCCCTTACATTTTATACTGTTTGCGTAATGTTTTAGTTTTCAACAACTTTTTCCTCTCCAAACTTTTGTTTTGTTTAATTCTACTACCTTTCGCTGGCTGCTTTGGGAGTGCTGTTGCATTCTTTTTTGAACCCTTGGCGGTCGGAAACACCAGAATTATGGACTGTGGTGTGTCTCTATCTGACGCCAAGAGCACAGATACAATCAGCCGTGTCTCCCTGATGAGTCCGATCCAGCGGACGAAAGGCCTCGGAGCAGGCGACACATATAGATCTGTCTTCGGGAGGGATTGCGATAGTTTCCTCATGCAGCTAGTGAAGGGGTTTTCATATTTATGATATACATTTTTTTCCATTTATTTCATCTTCAATTTTTTTTCCGTCTCATTTTTTTAACCTTTGCCAAATCAATACTATAATGATGGAAGAATTGTTAACCTGCACTTGTTTTCCCCCCCTACTTAATTGTTCAGCATTATACTGTTTGGTCAATCAGTGGATGATTGTATTTCTTACGAGATACAAGGAAGGTTGTTCTGCACAATTCTTAGCCACTGACATGCTTGGGTTATTGAGCAACAGAGCTGACCACTCAGACTGTTCCGTATCTTTTGATCTCCCTTGCATCCCTAAATGGATCCTCAAGCATAGGCTCAAAGATTGTCCCTTACATTTTATACTGTTTGCGTAATGTTTTTAGTTTTCAACAACTTTTTTCCTCTCCAAACTTTTGTTTTGTTTAATTCTACTACCCGTTCGCTGGCTGCTTTGGGGGTGCTGTTGCATTCTTTTTCGAACCCTTGGCGGTCGGAACACCACAGAATTATGGACTGTGGTGTGTCTCTATCTGACGCCAAGAGCACAGATACAATCAGCCGTGTCTCCCTGATGAGTCCGATCCAGCGGACGAAAGGCCTCGGAGCAGGCGACACACAGAGATCTGTCTTCGGGAGGGATTGCGATAGTTTCCTCAGGCAGCTAGAGAAGGGGTTTTCATACTTATGATATACATTTTCCCATTTATTTCATCTTCAATTTTTTTTCCGTCTCAATTTTTTAACCTTTGCCAAATCAATACTATAATGATGGAAGAATTGTTAACCTGCACTTGTTTTTTTTCCCCCACTACTTAATTGTTCAGCATTATACTGTTTGGTCAATCAGTGGGTGATTGCATCTCTTACAAGATCCAAGGAAAGGTTGTTCTGAACAATTCTTAGCCGCTGACAATGCTTGGGTTATTGAACAGCAGAGCTGACCACTCAGACTGTTCCGTATCTTTTGATCTCCCTTGCATCCTTAGATGGATCCTCAAGCATAGGCTCAAAGATTGTCCCTTACATTTTATACTGTTTGCGTAATGTTTTTAGTTTTCAAACACTTTTTTTCCTCTCCCAACTTTTGTTTTTGTTTAATTCTACTACCTTTCGCTGGCTGCTTGGGGGTGCTGTTGCATTTCTTTTTCGAACCCTTGGCGGTCGGAACACCACAGAATTATGGACTGTGGTGTGTCTCTATCTGACGCCAAGAGCACAGACACAATCAGCTGTGTCTCCCTGACAAGTCTGATTCAGCGGATGAAAGACCTCGGAGCAGGCGACACATCTGTCTTCGGGAGGAATTGCGATAGTTTTCTCATGTAGCTAGCAGGCGACACATCTGTCTTTGGGAGGGATTGCGATAGTTTTCTCATGTAGCTAGTGAAGGGGTTTTTCATATATATGATGTACATTTTCCCATTTATTTCATCTTCAATTTTTTTTCCTCCAATTTTTAATCTTTGCCAAATTATTACTATAATGATGGAAGAATTGTTAATTTGCACTTGTTTTACCCCACTACTTAATTGTTCAGCATATATATATATATATATATATATATATATATATATATATATGAGGGAGTGGGAGAAGACCTTCAAACTGGTGTCCAAACAACTCATTTCCAAGCTCATGATGTTCTGAGCACATGCCTTTGCAACTTAATTCTCTGCTTCTAACAATATTTCCGTGGAGCTTTATCCACTCACAGCGGAGAACTTTCGGTACGCGTATTTGCAGGCAGCAAAATGGAGTTGGGTAGCGTTGACAGGGAAGATGGATGAGAAGCATGAAATAAACGTGGATGTTCTGCGGTGCTAAATGACCGCAACAAGCAAAATAGGTATTGTCCAATACTTGGGTCTCTCTAGTAAGGCAAGACAACAACAGAAAATATGTGCGCATGTTACATTTTGTTTGTGTCTGTCTTTGTGTGTCTGTTCAACCTCCATATCTCTACACTGGCCCGCTTAATTTTAAGTCAAACATACGTGAGGCAGAACATAAACATTCATTGATGAAAAAATGAACTGGGAAAAAACAATATATGCGTTTAACGCCAAACTGATAATGTTCCGTTAGCCTCATACCCATTTATTATTTCTCGTTAAATTCAACAACACCATGAACATATGTACCAGGCCTGCTCTAGTATCATTCGTAAATTATAAATAGCAAACCCAGAAAGACGAGAGACTGCTGTGCAGACTTTATCAAATGCAGGTTTGTGGTTGCACTGTTTTTGTGATCAATATTTGTACCAGTCTGGACAGACTAAGCATTCCATAGTG
>JADBJO010001588.1:37271-54771 GCA_016801955.1 Conus betulinus | reverse complement strand
CACCGCAGCAATATATTAAGTGTTCTGTTGACAGCCACATTCAAGCTTTAGAAACCTGCAAAATTACAGTGTGATTAACTTCTCACATGACATGAATCCAGTCCATCACACGTTTTCTGCCTGTTGGCAACTGATCATGTTATATACATATATACACATTTTATGAATATATCATGTCCAGACTATTACATACATTCCTTAGCCATTCAACTGCAGCCTTGACACATATTCTGTTTCTTTTGTTACGCACCCAGTGACACATAATCCATTTCTCAGCATAAGATTTCTCTTTGACATATTCGAATACATATCATAGTTCAGCACCAAGAATGTTTGTCAGGTACCCTCTACGATAGAGTAATCACCTCGTGCGTTTCCTTGACACCCTATTATATAGTGCAGAGTCTAGCGGTAAGCAGTTCTGTATTACAGCACTCCATTCTCTAGCACCACATACTTGTTTGCATGTCCTCTCATATACAGCCTTATCTTGTCCCTTAAAACCTGTGGCTAAAATGCTGAACATTCAATTCATTATTACGTTCATTCTCCAGGTTATAAACAAGCTCACATACTTTGTTTTGAAGAACTTGGCAGCCTTCAAAGGACTCAGCACACAGAGACACCTTTCCAAAGCTATCAAGGCTGTGATGGCGTTGGAAATTCCAAGAAAAGAATGGGGACTGGTGACAACAACATGTGAACTGCTTCCAGAAGTTGCCTGCCATTGAATCCACAAAACTGATAATGGTGTCAGACCTTGCAACCATGACGGCTAGGAGGAAGCTTGCATCTGACACAGCTAAACTGACAAAACAAAAACATTCACATAATAACTATTAATGAAATATGTGATACATCTGTCCTTACAGAAGAAAGGCAGAAACAAAGTCTAGGTTACAGTGCTCCTTCCTCCAACAGACAAAAATGAGAGTTGCAAATTGTAGTGTCTCACGTGAACAGAAAGACAGAAAAGTTCAAATGAATATCATTTCTAACGTGAAAATGAAAACCGTGCAAAACTGTCAATTGCAATGCTTTTTATGTCAACAAAGACAGCCAAACTGATCCAAAGTTAAAACCTTTGGTAACTTTACACGAACCAATACAGACATTGAACGATAAAGTATAGAATATCCTTCCTAAACCAATACCACAAGATAGAAAATGTAGAAAATATTCCCTAGTTAAAACGTATCCAGGGTTATGATCCGCAAATGTCCTACACAGAGCAAGCAAACATGTACAGTGACAAAACGCAACATCAAACATCAGAACGAAAAAACATTTCTACCATTTTAAAATGTAGAATTCATTATCAACACATGCATATTCAACAAATGGTATTGATTTCCTATGTCAAACACATGCAAAACCTCTTTTCTGAACAAATGTATAAAACGACACCCTTTCCTTGAACAAAACAACGTTATAAGCAAGATCCTTTCAATGTGCAGATGAATCCAGTGCTATAAAGCTTTTAAACAAGCTTGCAAGCAGAGTTATTAATTATTACATTTTCTATTTGGGAATACATCCAAATAAAAATAAAAATCGACAAATTACGTACCTGAAGACCTACGTTAGCATAGCATCTTTTTGTGCTCCTCAATACCCCGTCTATAGCTTTTTTGTCTTCTGTTTTCTTCGTGCTTTTCCCTTTTTTTCTATTTTTTTATGTTTTGTTTTCTGTTCTTTTATTGTTAGCATAGCATCTAATGAGAGTCACATCCATCTACCTCAGAAATTTGTTTTTAAGTGTGAGCGGATGGAACATCCTCGAAATTTCCCGTGCGTTGACACACTCAGTACACCATAGGTAGGTGCGTGTAGCGTGGATGGTCCCTGCAATCGCTTTGTGGGTAAGCGTTATGAAAGAACCGTCTCCGTTGTCCGAAGCATCCAATCCACTCACGCCCTTGTTTGAAATTGGCTTGTGACTCATGTGGTCACGAGACGCGTGGACTAACACGTGTCCCGTGAGTCGGAATTTTCCTCACAGAGACGTTGAGGAGAGAGGACGTTTGGTTCACTGCGTGAAATGAACGCTCGGCCGTTTGGCATAGGAGACTGGACTGTGGTTGCTGCTGCTGCTGGAGTTGCTGGTGTAGATGGAGATTTAAACCTACGAGAAAAAACAAGAACGAATCGTGGGGTCTGTGTGATGGGAGTGGATGAATGCCAGTGCACACTCTACACGCACGAACCCCTGGCCCCCGTCCGTTTAGATCTGGCGTCGCCGACAAGATTGATCGACCCAACCCCACGCGGGGACTCTCTAACACCAGCCACGGCAATAATGACGGGCAGCAGCAAGTACAAACAGCAAAAGGACTCCAGTCTGGCAAGTCTGTGCTAATACAGCTGTGTGTCTGGTCGCCCCTGGCAAGCTGAAAAATAAACGTGCACCAAATGATTCCTTGTGTTGCTCCCCTATTCCCCATTCTGCAAAGGACTGGTGGTGTGAAGGAAAAAGCAAAAGGAGCATCCCTAAATTTAGTCAGGATGGGAATCTCCCAGAATTGGAGAAAGCCATTAGGGCGACATGGGCTTCCAGACCCGACATGTCGGCGGAAGAAAGGCTGGAACTTGTCTGGTCAAATTTATCGCCATCCATAAGGAATGAGATTTCTTGCCTCTCATCCAAAGGTGCAAAGACAGGAGAGGGAGTCCTCGAAACATTGCAATACGCTGACCTGCGAATTTCACGCAGTGATTCAGCATCCAGGGGAAGGTGTCAGAAAGTTCTCGCACCGGTTGGACAATGCGTTCCAGGACCTGGTACGGAAACAGGCCCAGAAAAGTTCACCCCTCACAATACAAGAATGTTGCTGGACAGTTCATCGCACAGCTGAGCAATACCCTGTTGCGAAAGCAGCTCAGGGAAAGAGTGTATATGGGAGCCCAACATTGAGTTCTTGGAGGTGTGAGATCAGACAATCCGGTGGACAGAGGAGGATGACTGCGCAGAAACCACCTCTGCACTTGCAGTATCAGCGTCCCCACTGTTAGAACTGACAGAGAACCTGACTGTGTTCTTACGTCTCGTGCTGTGGAACTAGAGGATACGGTTGCAGCGTTAGGGAGCAAGGTTGATGAGCTCAGCAAGGCTTTGAGTGAGGCCGAGCTGAGAAAGACAAGTTCAGGGCAACACCCGGCAGGTGCAACAAGGAATAGAAACCAGACAGGTGACCAGCAAGGAAAGTGAGTCTGTTACAGGTGTGGCGAAAGCCAGGCATATTGCAAGGTTGTGTTCGGAACACTTCCGTCCCTTGTTGCGGGGAGACGAGCTGCACGGGGAAATAGCAAAGACTCATCGATAGGTTGACAGGGAACTGTCCTATAGCAACGGTGAACATTGCAGGTAAGAAGGCCCAGGCGTTGATTGACACAGGGTCGCAGGTGATGCTGATGTCGGAGAGTGCCTTTAGGAGGCTCTATGACACAGAGGTCCCTTTGCGTTCCGCTGCAGGGTTTTTGAGGATTGTGGCGGCAGACGGGCTGGAGATTCCTTACATAGGATATTTTGAAGCTGACGTAGTGGCTGAAGGAAAGGTTGCTAAGGACAGAGAGATTCTAGTTAGGAGGGATGTAAGATCGCCCAGCCTAGGTTCCACACCCGAGGTTATCCTAGGGAAGTGGATACTGACACACTTTGCTTGCCGCCCACCGTACAGGGTTTTGCCAAAATGGCTGGTACAACTCCTGTGTATGTTCCGCCTAGAGCGTCGGCTTGTGTGCGTGTCACTGGAGTAGGAAATCGCAAGGAGAAGGATCTATACAGCAGGTGTTAGTTGAGCCCCTTCCAGGGGGCACTGTGAAAGGATTGTTGGCTCCCAGCACTTTGTCGGCGGTGCAAGGAAATTGTTTCTTTGTCAAAGTTGTGAACCTTTCTGAGGAGCCTCATACGTACGAGGCTGGGGACGATGCAGTCAGCTGATGGAGAAGTAGCCCGTAGTGACACTATGTCCATGCACGTGTCCAGTCAGCAGATTACTGTGTCCTGTTCTGTTGCATTTAGTCGGGAGCCAAAGTCAGGATCTATCCCTTGTCCAGTAGATGTCAGTGAGGCCTGCTGTACAAAAAGTCAGCGAAATCAGTTAGAGCGACTTCTGAAGGCCAATTCTGACGTGTTTGTTTCAGGGGTGACCAGATTTATTTAGGGTATACTGAGAGGACCACTCATAGGATTAGGTTAGTAGATGACTCGCCTGTCTCATCTGATTTCAGATGGATACCGCCCACTCAGATTCAGGAGGTGAAGGAGCACATCCAGATGCTTATGGATAAGAAGATTGTTCAGAAAAGCTCCCGTCTCTGTGCCCTGTAGTGATAGTTAGGAAGAAGATGGGTCCATCTGACTTTGTGTTGACTATCGTCGGGTCAATGCAAAAGCTGTTCCTGACACGTATCCTCTGCCCAGGATCGATGAGTCACTGGATGCGCTGGGTGGCGCTTCGCTGTTTTCCACTCTTGATCTGGCCGGTGGCTACCATCAGGTTGCTATGGATCCAAAGGATAGGGATAAGACAGCGTTCATCACGCCGTTTGGGCGTTTTGAGTATCTGAGGGTGCCAATGGGTCTGTCGACTGCATGCGCCACCTTCCTAAGGCTGATGCAGACGACAATGAGTGACCTTGTTTTTCAGATATTGCTTGTCTACCTTGATGACCTCCTGGTGTACAGCGCCGATTTTGAGGAACACTTGAAGCATCTGCAGGTAGTGTTTGACCTACTTAGGGAGGTCGGCCTCAAACTGAACCCACAGAAGTGTAAGTTTGTCAGGGAAAAGGTTGAGTATCTGGGTTACACCGTATCTGGGGAGGGTATTGGCACCTCAGAGGGTAAGATCCGTGCTGTTGCAGAATGGCCAAGCCATGTACGCCATGATAATGATGATGATGATGATGATGATGATGATGATGATGATCATCATCATCATCATCATCATCATCATCATCATCATCATCATCATCACCATCATCATCATCATTATCAAGAACATTATTGTTATCATTGTTATTGATAATACTACTACTATGACGATGATGATGATGATGATGATGATGATGATGATGGTTATAACTATCATCATCATTATTATTAGTTATTATTATCATCATCACTGTGTTATCATTTCTTCTTCTTCTTCTTCTTCTTCTCTTCTTCTTCTTTCTTCTTCTTCCTCTTCTCCTCCTCCTCCTCCTCCTCCTTACCATTATTATAATTGTTACTATTATTGTCGTCACCACCACCACCACCACCACCACCACCATCATCATCATCATCATTGCTGTTATCATTATTACTATAATTATAATTATTATTATATATTATTATTATTATGATCATGCTTACTATTCTTACGTGTAACATTTCAGTACGCTACGTTCTTTGCTTATGACAATCCAGTAAAGCAGCAGTGAGTGGCTCTGGTCCGTTTCTCCCCCCTTCCGTGCTATCAGAGAACAAAAGAAACGAAAATGGGCAAGAACAACGAGCTGCCTCTTAGGTGGCTGTGTCACGTGAGGATAAGGTGTTGGACTACCTAGCAACAATTATGTAACACTTACTTCCCATTAACTGTGTAAGATATCAACGTACCTTTCAGTATGACGTTGTGAATTATCAACACCTGCCAAAAAGAAAGAAAGAAAAAAAAAAGGATTGTTTTGAATGTAGACATAAGATCATGACTATGAACAAGGGAAAGTTACAAACTTTGAAATGACGTAACTGGAGCTATATATAAATTAAGCTGCTGTGATATCAGTTTCATAAACTCTGTAAGTTCGTTCACATGAAGAGACGCAAATGCACGAACATTTTTAAGCTGCAAACCATGTAACTTGAGAGAGTAAACATGCACGGTAACGATTTTAAACCATTCAGCCAGAGTGTTGTCAGGCAGAGTTACCGTTTAACCCATTACCTGAACAGACACACATGAATCCGGCTTGACAGTCCTTGTTTGGCAAAGACAATCATGTTGATGACGTTGTGTGATGACGCCGTACATCCCGAGGACAGGAAGTATTCCAACAAACACCACCAGGTCCACTGTGTCCACCACAAATGGTCTGATAAGATTTCTTGGGTTGTCACAGGGGATGAACGAAGGTAAAGGCAGAGTAGAGAAATTGCCTCTGTTCTTGTTCATGTCCAGTGTCGTATCAACAATATGTGTGTCAAACATATTTGATTATTTTTTAATGTAACATGAGTGGCACGCTCATCTGGTCAATGTTGATCAAACCCTCAAGATGTATTCTTCGTTAAGAAGGTATTGCCATTCCTTTCAAGCAATGAGTCGCATCTGGCGTCAAAAGTCATGGATTAAAAAGGGAGAAAACCGTTAAACATCAATCAATCAATCAACCAATCGGTTATTTCACGTGTATACAAATGCATCCGAATCCTCTTAAAGTATATATTGAAGCAAAACAGGCATCAAATGAAAAGACGTTGAACATACATAAGTAACAAACAAGTACGGCAACTCGTGCCCCCATTGTGGAAAAGACACACGCCCCTAACTCTAAACGAATACTGTTTACGACACTGCATCGTCTAATAGAAACGACAACACAGAGCACTCAGAACAACAAACGCACGCACGCGCGCACACACACACACACACACACACACACACACACACACACACACACACACACACACACACACACACACACATGAAATAAAAAATACAAAGGATGTTCCGAGTTTGCTCACATACCCTACACCTGACACATCTGCACAGCAACTGAAGACATGAACAAACACAAAGTAACAGTTATTCAAGACTGGCACAGTCTTCTCGATCTCTCGAAATAGTCAGACATATACAAGGACGAACAGTAACAAATAGAGGAAACCTGGGTTTGATTGGTTTGAAATGAAATCTTACATTACGCAGGGAAGAGTAAACAGTATGCAAGCAGGTAGGATCATATATGTTAAGTTTTTTTTTTTTTTTTTTTTTTTTTTTTAGAAGGCCTTGTCAAGATCAATTTAAAACAGCCTTATAAATCCCATTGGTATAAACCTGTCAACATATCTTGAGACTGTCTGCAGTGACCATACACTGATAAAAAAAAAGTCCATGTTCCTTCCGAGTTTAGTAGTCTCACCTTAAACTTAGACAATATGTCCTTCTACTACCGCCGTAATTGTGCAGAATGTATCAACAGCCCTGCCGTGATCATACAGAAGTCATCAAAGGTACTGCCTTGATTATACAGAATCAATCATGGTACCTTTAATGACACAAGCAGATCGTTTTCAAGACGCGCTAAATAATGCTAGAACTGAAACCATCATTAGAAATAAATTTAGATTGGCGGAGATTGTCGATTGCCATTCTGAACGGTACAACAAGGGATGAGTAAGTGTTTTTTGGAGTGGAGAACAGGGAATCGCAGAGGAAATGTCTCTGACTGTAATGAATCATCTTTGAAAGGTGCTGCACGCATGGTCTTTGGAACAGCTGTTGAAGCATGTAAGACAGTCAGGATAGACACACTATCATAATGGCCCTGCAGCCTAACGTCACTCATTTCCAACGTGAATTCCAGCGACACCTTCACTCAATATCAACACACACGTGTGTACCCAAATCCATGCACACACACACACACACACACACACACACACACACACACACACACACACACACACACACACACACACACACAAGAACACTGAATGACCCGTCGGGACCTGGTCCAATCAAATGTATCCTGCCTGGCACAACTCTCCTCGGGTCATTCCAGCCAACAATCCCTGCTGTATATCCCATTGCATACCTGGCGCGTGGTATAGAAGGGACCAGCATGCATGCACGAGTGGAAAAAAAAAAACTTTTTTTTTGTCGAAATTATGTGTCTGTGTACAGGTACCATCTGTTGACGAATACTTAGAAAGTCAGGATAGACATCACATCCTGATGGCCCTGCAGCCGAGCGTGATCGCTGAGGATAGCAGTGAAGCACAGCCGACATGAAGGGAGAGTGTCACTGATCACCTGTTCCATTACTTCATGGTACAGTGCACTGGCCTGGAAACTGATTGAACATTGTGGGCCACCGGGTATTCTGATTCACGGCTTTAAGCTCTTCACAGGTCGCATGATTTAATGCTTCCTTTAAAACAGTTGAAGTATTAGAGGTCCACACCCCTGCATTTTTTTTTTCTTCTTTGCTTTTTGGTCAGTTGCTTGGTTGCTACCTCCCGCCCCCCCCCTCTCTCTCTCTCTCTCTCTCTCTCTCTCTCTCTCTCTCTCTCTCTCTCTCTCTCTGCCTCTGTATGTGTGTGTGTGCGTGCGTGCGTGCGTGCGTGTGTGTGTGTGTGTGTGTGTGTGTGTGTGTGTGTGTGTGTGTGTGTGTGTGTGTGTGTGTGTGTGAACTGGTGCTTGAATTTACTTTTTGAACCATTTGTGTATTTTCCAAATTATTCAACCAAGGAAGGTCTGCCTACATTGTGTTCATGCTCTTTAAGGTCGTACCTTCTTGGTAATTGTCAAAGTGCTGGACAGGGCCAGCGCTCTCACCAACAGGCAACGACGTCCCATCCAGATCTTCAATTCCAATTGAATTCCAGCGACATACTCATGCGATATCAACACACACGTGTATACCCAAATCCATAGGCAGAAGACAGACAGACACACAAACACACATATGCAGAGAGAGAGAGAGAGAGAGAGAGAGAGAGAGAGAGAGAGAGAGAGAGAGAGAGAGATGAAGCTATATGGCTTGCTAATAGCTAATATGACGCGCGCATACACACACACACACACTGACACACACACACACACACACACACACACACACACACACACACACACACACACACACACACACACACACACACACACACACACACACACACACACACACACACACACACACACGCCCGCGCGCGCACGTGCACATACATGACCCCGTGCCCACACATCCATTCACATTCATTACACACACATACGTTGATTGAGCGTGCACGCACACACACACACACACACACACACACACACACACACACACACACACACACACACACACACACACACACACACACACACACACACACACACACACACACACACACACACACACACACACACACACACACACACACACACACACACACACACACACACACACACACACACACACACACACATACACACACACACACACACACACACACACACACACACACACACACACACACACACACACACACACACACACACACACACACACACACACACACACACACACACACAGGATAGTTGAGAATAAAACGGAATGACCCGTCGAGGGCTGTGTCGATGAGATATATCTCTGCCTGGCACAACTCTCCTCGGGTCAGCCCGGCACGCAGTCCCTGCTGGACATCCCACTCCATGCCTGTCACGTGGTTTAGAAGGGACCAGCATGCATGCACGAGTTGGAGTCATCTCGTCATCGAATTAATGCGTCTAGGTACCGGTAACTCCTGCACGGTGTTATTTCAACATACACCCTGTATGAGATGAGGAAGTTTACACAACATTTCTGTGACTCTTCATGTCCTGCTCTCACAGTGACCTCAGTTTCGATGTTCTCTCCAGGTCTATGGCCTTGGTTTAAATTCCATCGGGGTCACCGGTATCGACTTGTTCTTGGGGGATGTTGTTGGACGGATTTGGTGATGCCCTCCTGGTGGAGAGCTCACTCACGCCAGCTCCGCGACTAAACAATTATTGTTGTCAGTTGGGGCTTAGTAGGTGGTGGGCTCTCTCTCTCTCTCTCTCTCTCTCTCTCTCTCTCTCTCTCTCTCTCTCTCTCTCTCTCTCTCTCTCTCTCTCTCTCTCTCTCTCTCACACACACACACACATGCGCACGTGCACACACATGGGCACTCAAGGTCTGACCAGCGCTTTGGGCTAATTGGCAGGTCAGACACCTGCTAAGTGGTAGCCACGAAATCCTCTTCTTCAGTTCTTTCATCTTAGTTTTTAATCCATTTACCCATCAGCTTAAACTCATCTGCAGTGTGGTCTCAAAAATTTAGCGATGTAGTGTAGCGTATATGGACTAGTGACGCCTCCTCGATAAAACTGAAACTGCAACTGAAATCTAGAAGATAGTAGAATTAAGAAAGCCACTGACCTCGATAGGACAGGTTGTTTCCCATGGAAGATCAGTTAATGAGGAATAATGTCCAAATGCAGACAAACATCTCGACACTTGATGGGTTGTTTGGCACTCTGTGCACATGTGTGTCCTGGCATAAGCTTCTTTATTCTGTTAATAATACTCTTACATAGCACTGTGAATAATATCCTTCCATATCGCATTTGAGAAAATGAAATATCCGATAAATGTTGACTAGGTATATTCACTCAAATACAATTTTCATGAATTGTATGTGTTTTCATACTGGGAGAGAGAGAGAGAGAGAGAGAGAGAGAGAGAGAGAGAGAGAGAGAGAGAGAGAGAGAGAGAGAGAGAGAGAGAGAGAGAGAGAGAATGACAATGGCAATGATGATTTATTGACAAATGTTAAACAACCCTGATGCCAAGAGAGTGTGTGCACAATTTCCACTTAGTCTTGCAAAACTTATGTTGAAAAAAAAAAACAACTCTACCAACAATAGAAATGCGAGTCAGCAATAAGTACACACACCCATAAAACAGCTGAACAATGCAAATAACTAGAAAGTTAAGGAAAAAGACCATTCATTAATTAATATTCCTATCACAATGAACAACTTATTGCATAATTATGGTTTAAAACACGACCTACATATTATTCTTTTTTATTCTTTTTAAATCGAAAAAAAAACGTCCGCTCCGAACTTAGCAAATGAGTTTCCGATGTCTACATTTCAAAGGATAGAATACCAAACAGGGTTTGAGTTTGACCGACAAGGGATCTGAAGGCAGAACAATCATTTTCTAAATGTATTGTACTCTGGGCATCTAAAAGCGAAGCGTTCCTCGTCTTCGATGTCTTTTTTTGTTGTTGTTGTTGTTTTTGTTTTTTGAGCAGGATGGACACATCAAATCATTTTCCGCGTACATGAACCATCTTTCTTTGTGTGTGTGGTTGTGCCCGCGCGCAAGAGCTTTTTCGTGTGTGTGTGTGTAAGTGGGTGTGTGTGTGTGTGTTAGTGCGGGGGGGGGGGGGGGGGGGGGACCCTGCAGCTCTTAGCTGCGTCTGGCTAGGTTTGTTTATTTTGTTTGTTTTTTGTTTGTTTTCCGGGGTTCTCCCGTTTTTTCCCTCTCACCCCTTGGAGCTTGGGCAGGGTAACCTACCCTAGGATCAGACTTGGGTCGGGTGCTTTAGGCGGCTGAACCCCCCCCCCCCCCCCCCTCCCCTCCTCCTCCCCCATCCCCCTCCCCTTCTCCCCTTGTCATACACAATGCTTCCTTGTGCATATTGTATTATATTGATTGTGTTTTCTCTTGCTCATTTCATTCATATGCAACACTCCCACTACATACAATCACACCCACCCATTCCTCCTCTCACTCCCCTTCCCCTCCCCGTCTTCTCTCTCTCTCACTCTCCACTCTTCCTCTACTTCCATCTCTCTCTCTCTCTCTCTCTCTCTCTCTCTCTCTCTCTCTCTCTCTCTCTCTCTCTCTCTCTCTCTCAGGGTCGCAGTCGAAGACAGTCGCACTCTTCATGTTGTTCTCAGGTTTTCCACGATTCCCCGACTTCCAAATGACGTACGGATGCGGATTCTTGCAAGAAGTTGTATGAAGGTGCTGTGCATTTGGTGATATCGTTTGATTCCTCCAATCGGTTTTGGAATCTTGTGACAATTAATATTTTATTTAATACTTACTTAGAACTAAGAAGAAGTGAAAAATCAAAACAGTTCATACTCCGGATTCCTGAACAGGAGGTGTGTATCCCGTGCAACAGTGAGTGAAAAGTTTCGCCCTGTGACCGTGGCCATGTGTGTGATCAGTCATCTGTAAATGATGGCCTGTGCTGGAACATCGGAGTATGGCACTGCTGGCACGTGCGTGTATGTGTAGCGTGAGTCCCGTGTTTTTAACCTGTGTCATGTCTGAACGAATCCCCCCACCCCCCACCCCCCCCCCGAGTGATAAGCCACAGGGCACATGAAACTGATCTAGTTTCAAACCCGAACGGTTCGCCACAGACACATGTAATTAATACAGTTTCAAATGAAAATAAACTGATCGACACCGCTGACGCAATCCAGAAGATTGTTTGGTGTGGAGAAGATGAACTGTGCGTCTGGCGGAATATCCTTCTCTACCGTTACTCAGCCATCTATGATAGTTGTGTGAAGCTACAAGTCACTGATTTTGATTACAATGATGAATCGATACCCTTTCCATCTGTGCTATGGATCCAAGGACTTCCAACTGAACTCGCCCAAAACTACTATACGTGTCTTCTGGAATACATCTAAAAGAATTACTATTACTCTATATTTCAAGACTTCTCAAATGTCGGGCACTCTTCTTGCCCAAGGAAGAGACTGCACCCTCTGGGGTCAAGAAGAATGTGAAAGACTGAAACATCCTGTGAGTACATTTCTGCTCGACAAGGACATCGAAAGTCTAATCTCATCCGTACTTAGCATCCCCTTGACCTTCATCCACCCCCTTGGCCCTGCAACCCTGACCACCTCCACCATGGACCTGTCAACCCTGACCATCTCCACCATGAACCTGTCAGCCTCACCACCTTCACCATGGACCTGTCAACCCTGACACCTTCACCATGGATCCCCACTGTCAGTCAGCAGCTGCGACCGAGCCCTTGCATGAGACAAGTCCCCACGAGAGACCCAGCAACAGCCAGTGAAGAAGATACTGCTTCACCTGCTTCTTGTTCATCCTTACCCTCTTCAATCAGTGACGGTTCTCTGATTCTGTCCTGTCCGAGGTCTCGTCAGCAAGTTGTCCTGCACCCACCCACCCCATCCCCAGCATTAGCGTCACACTCTCACCCGCTGAAATGGAACCAGAGAAGTTCAAGTCAACACCTCTTGGCTTTAAAAGTAAAAGACTCCGCAGACGCACACTTTGCCCTCAGCAAACCAAAAACAAAGTCTTGAGTCCCCTTGTCCACTTATGTAGACAACAATCCCAACAACTCAGAGAAGTAATAGATGATTTGGGTGCATCCCAAGAAGAACTGAAACACTCAATCGTGCCATTGATTGAGGACGCCAAAACAGCAACGAAGAATGAACTAAAAACTTTCGTCAAGTCCAGTAGGGACTCCCGCCTACTCCAGAATTGACGATCTCGAAATCAAACTATCTCAATTAAGTGATTCCATAGATGTTTTAACAAAAGAGAACCAGTCATTCAAGTCTCAACTTAGCAGCTTGCGTTCAGAAATGAAGATCCTGAAATCCAAAAAGTCAGCAGTCGACGCCAGTACACAGCGTAAGAGTGAAGACTCAGTATCACACAGATCACACACCACAGCCAATCATCTTACTCCCACCAACTCTCAAACAACTGCTCGGGACAGTAACCCGTATAACCCACAGTCCCATCTGGCCACTCCCTGTGTCCCTGTCCAGCATTCCACTGACCACTGCGGAGACTCCAGTTGTGTGGAGAGTGGTCAGGCTCCCCAACGAATTGTCCAGTCCTCCACATCTGAGGTTCAGCCAGCTGTGCACCCTAGCGACACCGGCAGTGTAGAGAACAGACCCCCTACCTCACCACGACAGTCATCGTCTGCACCCGTGGTACATCGATCTGACCACTGCAGTGACACCACCAGCTACCTCAAGGAGAGTCGTCCTCAGTACATCCCCACTACCAGCTCACCACGACAGTCGTCCTCTGTACCCGTGGTACATCGGTCTGACCACTGCAGTGACACCAGCTGTATGGAGAGCAGACCCCCTGCCTCACCACGACAGTCGTCCTCTGCACCCGTGGTACATCGATCTGACCACTGCAGTGACACCAGCTGTATGGAGAGCAGACCCCCTGCCTCACCACGACAGTCGTCCTGCACCCGTGGTACATCGATCTGACCACTGCAGCGACACCAGCTGTATGGAGAGCAGACCCTCTGCCTCACCACGACAGTCGTCCTCTGCACCCGTGGTACATCGATCTGACCACTGCAGTGACATCAGCTGTATGGAGAGCAGACCCCCTGCCTCACCACGACAGTCGTCTGCACCCGTGGTACATCGATCTGACCACTGCAGCGACACCAGCTGTATGGAGAGCAGACCCTCTGCCTCACCACGACAGTCGTCCTCTGCACCCGTGGTACATCGATCTGACCACTGCAGTGACATCAGCTGTATGGAGAGCAGACCCCCTGCCTCACCACGACAGTCGTCTGCACCCGTGGTACATCGATCTGACCACTGCAGTGACACCAGCTGTATGGAGAGCAGACCCTCTGCCCTCACCACGACAGTCGTCCTCTGCACCCGTGGTGCATCGATCTGACCACTGCAGTGACACCAGCTGTATGGAGAGCAGACCCCCTGCCTCACCACGACAGTCGTCCTCTGCACCCGTGGTGCATCGATCTGACCACTGCACTGTGTGACACCAGCTGTATGGAGAGCAGACCCCCTGCCTCACCACGACAGTCGTCCTCTGCACCCGTGGTACATCGATCTGACCACTGCAGTGACACCAGCTGTATGGAGAGCAGACCCCCTGCCTCACCACGACAGTCGTCCTCTGCACCCGTGGTACATCGATCTGACCACTGCAGTGACACCAGCTGTATGGAGAGAGCAGACCCCCTGCCTCACCACGACAGTGCCCCACATCTGAGGCTGACCCAGCTGATATCGGCAACAGGCCTTGTGAAGTGAAACGACCCTGATGCTTCACACTCTGATTCAGCTGATCTTCCTGCCCGACCTGACGTTTGTAAAGAAGATCCCCCTACAGTTCCCATCACTACTGACTACGCTATTCCCGTCAGTAATATGTTTGAGCCTTTGTCCGAGAGAGACTCATATATCACTACATCCAGTGATAGTAACGCTCAGAAACACAATGATGCTGATAGTGACAAGAGACGTTCTCCATCTCCCGAGAAAACAAGTCCGGACCTCTGTCCCCGTGACATTTTAAACACAATTTCAGTTAATGATCGAGCAACTGCACTTTTAATCGGTGACTCTGTCTTAAAGTTTTTGGACCCAAAGAGATTAGCACTGCGCTCATATAATTTGTTTAAAATATGTGTCTCAGGCATATCTACCTATGATTTGAAACAATGGCTTATTCGCCAACCTACTAATGATAAAATCAAAGCGCTGATCATTCATGTTGGCATCAATGACTGCTCCTCTGAACAGGTTTCCGTTCAACAGTGGACGCAATTAATAAAGCTGTGCCATCAAATTTTTCCAGCTTCCAAACTAGCATTAAGTTCCATTAAATCCTGCAAAAGGCAGGCACAATCTGAATAATTTTGTTTTTTTTCGTCAAATCGGAATCTCAAACAAGCTTGCTATGATTCCAAAATCACACTTCTGGATAACGCTAATGTTTTTGTCGCAGCCTCTGGTGCTCCAAAGCTTGTCATGTACCAGGATCTTACCCACCCCAGTCTTAAGGGTACAGCCCAGTTGGCTTCAAGATTCAAGCGAACTGCCTTAGACTGGCTGGTGGACACACTGCCTCCGCTCAGAGACAACAAAGAGAACGGGATCAGCCACGAGAGTTTCAGTTCAGATCCAGTTCTGGCAATGTAAGATGTAACGATGACTTTCAATCTGACATGTCTACTGAACGGAAAATGTATTCCTCTTCCCACCGCATTCCCCGCTCCTCCCAACCTGCCAACAACACCCGTGATACCCGGTATAATCCCCGCCCTCCTCACCCTTTCCCATATATTACCAACATGCATGATCCTGATCCCCGAAACTTATTCAATCCTAACATCCATACTGGTAATATTACTCAGAGTGGCGTGCATTCCAATTCAATGCGAATCTCAGTCCCCTAGACCCAAACCAGACCTCTGGATTATAGCCATGGTTTCTCCCAACACCAGGAAGATCTTGGCTATAACAGTGGCCGAACTATGGATAATGGTGTACCCCCATTACAGTCAATGCAACATTTCCCCTCTTGATAAAACAACTAACACTCAGTATCGCCCCTCCCAGCCAGAACCCCTGCTTCACCCTCACCCACCCCCACACAAACTGGCCAGCCGCCGTGTCAACTCTGGCACAGAGTCGGGGGCTATGTATTTTAGTCCGGACCCTTACGAATCCCCTGCCTCTCACCCATCCCCACACAGACAGCCCACCCCTCGAATGTACACTGGCATTGACTCAGGGTCACAGTATTAGGGTCTGAATCCTGATGCCTTTCAGCCCCTCGTCACATGAATATTTTGCCCAATGCCCATCCCATCCCTCCTATAAGTGACATGAATCGTTATTTACATTTATCAAACATGATGACTTCCCATATGTTGAACATTCAACACTACCAACAGTAGAGACTGACATGGCACTAAACAGCAATATACACACATTTCATGAAGATCACTCTTCTATGTGTGTGTGTGTGTATGTGTCTGCAAGCAGTGTTCAAGGGCGTATGCGTTAATGCGTACGTCGCGCGCACGCGCACGCACACACATGTGTATGTGTGTGGGTGTGGGTGTGGGTGTGTATGTGTGTATGTGTTACTCTAAGTGTGTGCGCGTGTGTGTGTGTGTGTGTGTGTGTGTGTGTGAGAGAGAGAGAGAGAGAGAGAGAGAGAGAGAGAGAGAGAGAGAGAGAGAGAGAGAGAGAGAGAGAGAGAGAGAGAGAGAGAGAGAGATCCGTGCTTCAGTTGCCCAACTCCATATTATGAGTGGTTCTCAAGTTTGTGGTTGATCTTCCTTAGTTTATTGAAGATCTTGAAGATTCGATTTACATACCATATTCCATTTGTGTGTATTTACTGATTGATTCTAGTTCCCCGGCGACTTACAGTGGTGACACCCCCTTTGTAGTTTTGATATTGATATTATTTCATTTAGTCTTCAGTAGAAATCTGATAACCATTTACCATTTTCTTACGGTTTTTCTATTACCGTCATACTGTTTACCTATTGGTTATTCATTTACTTTATCTCAATTCGTTTTGTGTGTGTTTTGGAACGGTTTTGCTTGATTATTTTTCTTGGTGTCGCGTGTGATATACACTTGAATTGTGATTTCTTTATCGAACTGCACTATTTCGCATTTATTTATCATCCCTTTAAACTGTATTTGTAGACATGTCATTCTATACTTGTGATTTTTGTTCCAATTCCGATTACTGATTCCTCTTACCAATGTCCACAGTGAACACGTGGCCTTCTAAGGAAGGTCTCAGAACTGGATTTTTTAATATAAATAGATTGATTAACAAACGTGATGAACTGCCTTCCATACTTTATAATTCCGGAAAGCAGTTCCACCTATTCTAATTAACTAAACATATTCCTAACACTGACGTTTCAGTACCTGGTTACAAC
>JADBJO010001588.1:17271-24771 GCA_016801955.1 Conus betulinus | reverse complement strand
TAAGGATACGTGTAGGTGCCCGCCATTCTCTCTCATTCCTTCATGGGAATTATTGAAAGCAAATTTTGATGCTGACTATGGTATTTTGAAAAAAAAAAAAAGAAAATAGCCCTCACTATGCAGCATTCTCTTTTCGGTCGCATGTTGAAGCTCTATATTCGAACCATTTGGAGGTATATACAGACGGTTCAGTGATTAATGATGGAAATGCTGGTGCTGGATTTGTTATTCCTGGCTTAAAGAAAGAACAAGCTTATCATGTTGGAAAAGGCCATTCCATTTTTCTGGTAGCTATTCTCATGGCCTTACGGTATATTGTAAATCTCCCTATGATTATATTACGAATTCTTTTGTTTGTTGATTCAAGATCTGTTTTACTGTCGCTAACTAAGCTAAAGGAAAGCTGACATTATAATTGAAATAAGGTATCTTGTTAATTTTCTAATACAAAAAGGTTCTGATGTAACTTTTTGTTGGGTCCCTTCTCATTGTGGTGTCCAAGCAAATGATTGGGCAGATAGAATGGCAAGAAAGGGGCAAGGAATGCAAATGGCTGCATAACTGTATTACAGTAAAGATTCCATTATCTGTAAAAGAGGGATATCATCTTCTGGAGGCAGTCTATTAAAAAAAAAAATAATAATATAAAAAAAAAAAAACAGCCACAAAGTCACAACTTTTGACAGTAAAGACTTCGTACTGCAAAAAAAAAAAAGTTGTTAATACTGAGCCACGAGAAGTTAGCTCTTTATGTTACAGACTAAAACTCGATGCGTTAAAATGCAAACATATAAAACGATTAGGTGTCCCTGTGGAGAGAGAATGTTCACGTTCCATATTTTATTCTATTGTCCGTTCACAAAGCAATATTTGCCCGATTCTCTGGCAGTCAAAAACAATACTAAAGATGACGATCTCAAAGGCATTATTGATGATCAATCACTTCTTGTCACTGCAGCTAAATCTCTTCTTCGGAGTCCTATAGGAACAGCTCTGTAGTTTGCTCGTTTTGAAAATTAAAAAAAAAAATAAATTAAATAACTTATAGGTATTTTTATTGATGTTTATTTCTGTCAAACAGGGTATTACGTTGATGGGGGATATGAAATGACGGGGTATTCCTATTTGTGATAAAATACTTATGTCATTCAGGATGATTTCAAGATCCGTCTAAAAACATTGTTTTGTGAAAAGACGCTAAATCAAATGGAACGAGTAGCTTGAAAACAAGGCAAAAGGAAATAATCTTTAACTTCATAACAGCCACATGCAACGAACAATTAAAACAAAAATACAAAATGAAATCATCACAAAAGGAGCTTTGTTTTTATATTGTAGTGTCAATATCATTTACTGTTAATTAAATAGTCTTGATTCCATACACACCACATACGGAAAACGCACTGCTGGCACTCAATAAATTACCTGTAAAGCACGCATTACCCCGTGCATTCTATTCAAGTATATGCAGATCGATCACTTACTTAATGATGCATAGTCCATTCCATACGGACGAAAAAATGGAATGTGAGAGGACTTAATTTTTGTAGCAGTTCTGCAGATAACAATGAAAAGCCCACACTTAATAGGCAAAACAAATGTTAATGATTTGTTTATCCTTGATTGAAAAATAAACAAGTAAAAGCCCTCCATCTCTCATCCTCATCTCGTTTCTCACTTGGACTGACAACAGCTGCATTAGTTTCAAAGTAAAGTGGCTGAGGGCGGAACATGAAGCAACATTTAGAAAGAAAGGCCGTTAGGTACCACCAAGGACACACACACACACACAAAGTGCAGGACAAACTGTGCTCCACTCTGTTTGTTTGTGTCCTTGCTGGTAACTAACCCCCTTTCTTTCGAAATAACTACATTGTGGAGGAGCCATCTTGCCTGAGCATTTCCCTTCGGAGGTTGCCACTACATGTATCCAGCAACATCCCTATGAACATGCTGCTAACAAGCAGGTAAAAGGAAATCAAACCTGAGGGTAGCAGGACACAGCTGAAACTTTGATCGGTTCCTTAACGATAATTAATAATGATGATAGAGAGGAAGCAGTGGAGCTCCAAACCTTTCGGAGACTAAACAAGAAGTCTTGTTTTCATGATGTATTCCAAAGTCAATCAATCCTAGAAGACATGGATACCCACAGTTTTAGTCAGACAGTTTGAGCGACACTGTCAGGCACGCTACCATTAAGTAGATGAAGCTCAACTCCGCGACTACAGTCTTCAATTTGAGCTCGTACAAACTCCACTCTTGATAAAAACACACTGAGGCCAATGAATATTACAGATGAGTGACTCTAATGGAATGTAAAAAGCCGGCAATCTGTGTCACTGGGCAGAACATCATTATGGCTGGTCAAAACAGCATTTTTTTCTTCATGATCTCTGCTACGCAGCAAATTAATTTGTAGAAAACGATGACTTCTTCACTATTTGCATGTAGATATGGAGGCATTTGGATAGCACACATTACCAATCTTGACAAATAAACATACACAGAAAAAAACAAAGAAACAAACAAACACAGTATCTTGTAACATGTGAACATAAACTTTGAATAATGAACGAAATGTAAAATACTATATATAGAAAATGTGTCATGTACTGCACGACTGCTTTTTTTTTTTCCCTAATTATTACAACAATCGAACCAAACTGATCTTGTTTTATGTAAACGTAATATCTTACACCTCACCACTGACCTTTGGAAACAGCACAATAATATATTTTGAAAGGGAAGTATTTATGAAAGTATTTTCAAATCCAAAGACTGGACCTGTTTTTATTTTCTTACTCTATCTATTCATTAAAAAAAAACAAACAGCATTTCCATTCTACATATACAGTTCACTGCGTCCGAATTCGTATTTGATCATACCACCCATGTACAAAGTAGTTTCATATGGTGGAAATTGGATGAGAAGGGCATCTCCACCATGTGTCATGTCGCAATAATCTTGACCGCTTTTGTGTTAAAAAATCAATCCATTGATCTGTTTTTCAAGTTCCGATGATAAACAGGAAATTCAGATGATGAACAGGAAGTCAGTGCAGGTATCTGAACAGACACACACACACACACACACACACACGCACGCACGCACGCACGCACGCACGCACGCACGCACACACACACACACACACACACACACACACACACACACACACACATCTTGACCTACATGTCTCTGGGTCAGTGAATTCTTTGCATTTCTGACAGTAGTCTGAACCACTCTGAAATAGATTTCACTATTCCTCCAGACTATCAAATCAAACTTAGTCAATATAGCATGAATCTCGTGGGGGGGGGGGGGGGGGGGGGGGGGGGGGGGGGGGGGGGGGGGGGGAGGAGGAGGAATTTCTTCATCATGGCAATCGGGCTACGCAGAGAATATACTACCATTTATCACAATCCATACTTTCGTATCTTCCAGTGTTTTTATTCTGAATGTAAGTCATACAACTTCTGATTTTAGAAGCGTAGAATTTAGATATGTTACTGACAAATTCAGATATAACTTACAATGTGGTTTGTTTTTCTTATTTATGTATTTTGTTTTATTTTAGTTTTTTTTGTCTTGCTGTCACATCTTCTGTGCCACAGTGGCATTACAGCCACACCGCTTATTCGGAGCCCGCCATCCACAGCCACAGCTCAGCCCGGCCCGCTGCAGTCTCGGCACCGGCAATCCACAAGGAGCAGTTAATGTCAAGTTGTCAAGGGCAACCCGCCGGAGGAGAGACACTGCACTGCTGCCGAGTCAATTTAGGCACATCACCTACTAAACCACCTACTGACCACAGTATTTGCTTCGTCGCAGAGCTGGTGTAAGTGAACTCTCCCTCTGGAGGGCACCACACATTCGTCCAAGACAGCCCTCATGAACTTGCCGGCAGGGGTGACTCCTACGGAATCAAACCCATGCCATAGATGCGGAGAGTATACTGAAGCTGAGGTCACCATGACAGCAGTGCATGAATAGCCACAGTCCCACAGTAAACAACAGTGTACCACAGTCAACAACAGCTTTTATCAGTGTCACCTCTTCAAGGTCCTACCATGATATTGCATAGCAAGCTTGCTGTCTTATTAGATGTCCAACAACATCGGTAAGCAAAAAAAACGATAAGAACAAAACAGGACAACTCTTGGCTAGTATGTCTCAATGTGGGGATTGTTTCCCCAAATGCAATGTCAGAAATGATGTTGAAAAAGTAATAAACACAATGATCTGCAATACACAATCAGCAGTCTTCATGTCGACCACTTACAACACACACACACACACACACACACACACACACACACACACACACACACACACACACACAACACACACACACGCACACTCACACAATGCAAGGCAGCCTATGTGTGTTGGTGTTATCTAGAGCAGTTGAGTCACGATACATGTCTTAAAACAACCTCTGGGAAAATATTTCCAGACGTGATATTGCAGGGCACATTCGATTAATTGAAGTGAAACTACACCGGAGATGTAGAAATTTCAGACGAACTCACCCCCACCCCAATACCCCCTCCACCCCTCAATACACATATTAAGCACATATGCTACCTACAGCTGGGGGCGGGCGGGGGTAGTTCTGCAGCTATTCCCCAATACACACCAACACTGCACGCAGGATGAAACGGGAGAGGAAGATTGGTTGGCTCTAAAAGTGAGCTGACTGCAGGTGGATATCTAAAACAAATCTTTAAAAAGAATTAAGTATCGTATCTGCCAAACATAAACAACATGAATGCAGATACAGAGTTTATTAAATTTATTTATTTATTTATTTATTTATTTTTACTTTTTTGAGACTGGCTCGTATACCTAGACTCACCCTGTTCAAGAAACGTATCTTGCACATGTGCGGGAACTGAATTGGCCGTCATGTTCAAAACTTGTACACCCTAATCAGCCCAAGGAAAATAGTTTCGTGGTGGACAGCTGGAGTAAAGATTTGGGAACTAAGCCCAAAGTCCCCCTGTTGTATCGCACAGAATTTGAACAAGAGAATGGAGACTGATCTGTCCTGAACCTCACGGCTACGGCCATTAACCAACGTACACAGCAAGTGGTTTTAATCTTACACCTATACTCGCTCCTCCCTTCCTCTACCCCCTCCCCTATTCACTCCATCTACGCTCATCAACACAATCATGAGAGAGTGGTGGGATGGGTGTGGTGCTTAACGTCATATCCAAGTAAGCCATTGACGTAGCTTGCTTAACCTGGTGAACATGACAATCGAATCACATGTAATGAATACTTGACATTGAAAATAATTGAAAAGAAAATCGCAGCTAGATCTCTTAAAACAAAGGACTTAAAAAGTTATGAAAAATCGGGAAAATTATGAACAACACTGAAAGCAACAAATACAATCATAAAGACCGCCTCATGTGCACAGTCCATGTTCAAAGAAGGGAGATCAGCAGAACTGGCATGGTGCACGTCGTCATCATCACCAGCACTGAAGAACCATGGAGAGTGGAAGCAGAAGCACGATCTTCTTCGCGTATCCATGGGCCAGCCTGGACGCACAGACACAGACGCACAGAAACAGACACAAACACACAGACGCACAGACACACAAACACACAGACACACAGCCTCAGACACACACACACACACACACACACACACACACACACACATATATATATATATATATATATATATATATATATATATATATATATATATATATATATATATTGTTGTGTGTGTGTGTGTGTGTGTGTGTGTGTGTGTTAAAAAACAGAATAGTAAAAGGACAATACCAAAGGACAGAATGGTAAAAGGACAAGAACCGAACTGCACGTACAGCCCACCCGCACGTCCAAACACCAGTAAAACACACTTTAGAATTGTAAACAAAAATTGAAATACACGGGCAGCCAACCCCACATCAGGCTATATAACACCGGCAGTGAGAGGACACTAAACCATCATGAAGAGAGCAAGCGCTCGAAACAGTACTGTAGGTTTTAAAACTTCCTTTTAATACCTTATTTTATATATATATATATATATATATATATATATATATCTATATATATATATAATATAACAAATTTAAAACAGGTTTAAAACGAAGGATTAAAAACCTACAGATCTGTTTCAAGCTAAAAGCTCTCCTCAGGGTACAAACTAGGCGCACCACCGGTGTTATATAGTGTGTTGTGTGGGCGCGTGAGCACTGTGCGTGTGGCACGTGGCCTGTAGTTTTTTTTATCTTTTTGGGGCGCGTTCAGGGGGGACGTGTCAGGGGATGGTGCATTGATAAAGATTTCCATTTATGCCTGCAATTGTTTATCATTTCTACTTTAGAGTTCAGAGATGCCAGATGGGGTTTACATAATATCAGCCACTTTTCTGCATTTTTTAGAAATGTTGTTGTATGGTGTTGCTCTGTATGGTGTTGCCCTTAAAGACCACAAACCTAACTTCCATAACAACCCTACTTGCAGACTAATAAACCCATCAAAATCTGAACTAAGCAAGATCAGTAAAAATCGGAAAATCCGGAAAAAAAAAGCAATAGAAGACATAAAAACAAACACTGAATATAATCTCTGGAAAAATAGCTATGAAGTTATCCAATGGTTTAAAGAATTGAACAAACAGAAAAACACAATGTTCATTACTTTCGACATAGTGGATTTCTACCCTTCTATTGATGAGGAATTACTTACTAAAGCTTTAAGATTCGCCAACAAATACACAAATATAACAGATTCTGAGATGGAAATTATTTTCCACACCAAGAAAAACCCTCCTCCATAGCAACAATGAAACTTGGGAAAAAAAAAAAAACAGCAAAAACTCCACATTCGATGTCACGATGGGATCTTATGATGGAGCTGAAACCTGTGAATTGGTTGGACTCTTCATGTTGTCTCATATACAGAAAATACTTGGTAAACAGGTTGGCCTATACAGAGATGATGGCCTTGCCATGCTAAACAATAAACCCAAAACCATTGAAAACAAGAAGAAAGAACTTTGTAAAATTTTCCAAAGCCATAACCTAAAAATTACAGTAGAAGCTAACAAAAAAAATAGTAAATTACTTAGACATAACATTAGACCTCAAGGATCATACATACAACCATACAAAAAAAACCTAATGACACACCTGTCTACGTAGACATCAAAAGTAAACCATCCACCCTCCATTCTAAAAAACCATACCTAATGGTATAAAACAAAAGACTGTCTAAACTGTCATGCAATGAGAAAGCATTTAACAGTGCAGCAGCCGAATACCAAGAGGCGCTGTATAAAAGTGGTTACAACTACAAATTACAATACAACCCAGATAACAACACGAACAGCAATAAGAAAAACAGGAAAAGAAAGATTATATGGTATAACCCTCCATATGATGGAAGAACAAAAACTAACGTAGGAAAAGAGTTCTTAAGAATCCTTACAACATCATTCCCAAAAGAACATGTTCTATCTAAAATATCAAT
>JADBJO010001588.1:12500-15703 GCA_016801955.1 Conus betulinus | reverse complement strand
GAATCTTAACCAGAAAACAAATGAATTTTTGAAAGTGTGTTCGTATAAAATGTACATCATTGTAAAAAAAAAAAAGTTTGATATAATCCTTTAAACTGGGAAAACGTCAAATGATCCGACTACTGGCGTTCATAAACGAAAGAGAGATGAAAGCCACTCTATTTGTTACCGTAGTATAACTATCTGTAACAATTTCCTCAAGTGGTACACATGTATCCTTAATGATTGAATTGCAAATGTGACCCTCGTGAAAAGTTCACCATTTAACCTAAACACGCTGGGTTTTGAGCAAATCCACCAATCAAAGACCACATTTTAATACTCACTTCTGTTGGTGATTTTTTTTTTCCTCAAGGAAAAAAAAAAAGAAAAAAGACAGTACTATTTGCAGATTTGTCTATTTGTAGATTATAAGAAAGCCTTTGATACATTTGATAAAAAGGTTTTTTTTTCGGCAAAAGCATTTTACTAGTGGTATTCATGGTAAAATGCTAAATGTCGTAAGAAATATGTGCACACAAATGCCAAGTCAAGTGTGGACGTTGGAAAACTCTCTATTCTGATTTTTTTTCTTTCTTTTTTTTTGTGCTAGAGTTTGTCAAGGTGAGAACGTATCCATGATATTATATTTGCCGTATCTTTGCAAGATTTCTAAGCAATTTTTGTTGGAAAAAAATGGATTGTATGACCTTCTTATATTTAACATATAACAAATGTGTTGTAGAACCGATGAATATGTGTTGCTGAACGTTTCCATTATTATCATTATCATTATTATTATTATTATATTATCATTATTGTTGTTATCATTATCATTATATGCAGACGACAAGACATACTGCGCTGAATGTGCTAAAGGCTTACAGCGAGCCTTAGATGATATGTCACAGAATTTCTGTTTTAACGACACTAAAGGTTAGCGTTTAAAAAAGTTGTCATTTTTTTCTGGAGGAGTAAAAGCTCTCTTTCTCATAATGATCAAAAACGTGGAAGTTGTTTGGAATTTGAAGTATCTGACTACTTTCTTTATTTGCAAAAAACAAGCTTTTAATCATTGGCCTGAAACTATGTGTTTGAGAAGGCTTCTCGAGCTACGTTTGTACCTATAGAAAAATGCCATAATTGATTATTCAAGAATGTCTTCCATCCTGGAAAACTATTTATCTGTATTACCACAACACGACCCGTGTGCATGCCAGACCATTGGTTAATAGATATGCTGATTCCAAGTGACTGATGTTGTAACGTACCGAGAAAAGAACGATTTAGTGAGTTGTGTCAGTAGTCAGAGCTTGGAGATGCATTTCACCACGCTTTTAAATGTATTTACTTCACCAGCTTACAAAATACCCTAATTTATCGCTATCTAAGCACAAAAAAGAAGACAGAATATACTGACAAAAACCGTATGTGTTTTTGTATGCCCTAATGAACAAAATGCACTACTACCTACCAAATGAAGCATGTAGCTGGAAACATCAACTCTGAGTGAGCGCGGATCATCCCGACAGTGTACAGTATGTAAAACTCCGTGTGTGCTGAAGACTCTGAAGAGTTGTAAAAATTCATGTACCCTACAGTAGGGCTTTTCAAAATGGTTTGTCTTGTCTTGCAGAGAGAGAGAGAGAGAGAGAGAGAGAGAGAGAGAGAGAGAGAGAGAGAGAGAGAGAGAGAGAGAGAGAGAGAGAGAGAGAGAGACTCACACGGAAATTGCATGGGATGTTCGTTGACCGTAGTTTCAGGAGTGTTGTAACATGTGAATCCCTTTTTGCCATACTTCACTGTGATTTTCTTTACCTTCCAGTCTCTGTCTTTTCCAATAGACGTTCGCTTGAGGTAAACGTCATAGAGCTGGAAAAAAGGCGTTTCACTTTACAAACATCATTCCCCAGACTATTTCCACAAACACTAAACGTCGACAGACACGCCCAACACGTCGATCATCATCAGCAGCAGCAGCAGTTGCAGCATCTGCAACAGCATCAGTGCCATCGTCCTCCTCCTCCTCCTCCTCCTCCTCCTCCTTCTCCTCCTTCTCCTAATCATCATCATCATCATCATCAGCAGCAGCAGCAGCAGCAGCAGCAGCAGCAGCAGTAGTAGCAGCAGCAGCAGCAGTAACATAAGCATCATCATAATCATAGTCGTCAGCATAAAAATCGTCTTCATTATTGTCTTCATCAGCATCATAATTTTCGTCGTCATTGTCATCATCCGCGCAACGTCGTCGTTGTCGCCGTTGTCAGCATTGGTATATTATATTCTAGATAGTCCATCATCATCATCATCGTCATCGTCATCATCATCATCATCATCATCATCATCATCATCATTTCATCATCATATACATCAAATACATATCACGAATGCAAAAGAATATATTTACGAGCGAGGTCTCTTACAAGCCGTGGACAGACATTGTGAATATTAAATTCTGTAATATTGTATTCTATCGTGTATTAGACAATCAAGCCTAACATAAATCGACTTGAATATTCTATACTTAATCAAATACGAGAGGAAAGATTCTGTTCTGTCCTTGCACACACACACACACACACACACACACACACACACACACACACACACACACACACACACACACACACACCTCCTAATCATTTTTGTAAAGTTTCACAATGGAAATTTCACAATGGAAACTTTTCTGTATTACAACAAAGTTGTAGATATTCATATTCTGCAATCATACCTAACAAATAAAAGACTCCAAACAGTATTATTTTTGATAACGATTGAATGATCATGACTTGAAAGTGTAGGAAATAATTACTGTGAAATAGCAGCAAAACTGAAACTGGCAAAACGAATTTCGTAAAGTAGCCGAGGATCAACAGGGTTTCCTTATTGAGTGTTCTGTATTGCTTGTGTCTGCAGAAAAAAAAAAAAATTTCTGTGCATAATTTTTGTTTCAATGCTCAGTGTTGACCTCGCTCTATCAGGAGAAAGGTTTTGAGATGAATAACTTCGTTAATGTCAATGCTCTCTTGTATGGTCCGTATGGTGCTGAAATTGCCATGGTTATTTCGCAATCACAGGTTGCAATTTTTTTTTTTAAATAAAGATCAACAATTGAGTATACCATCAGGTATTTCACTTATGTAAATATGTATACATCCGATGTGGGTTTGGAAGTTCTTACATGGATGATAACTTCGGTGTGGAGATTATTATATTATTATTAT
>JADBJO010001588.1:0-10000 GCA_016801955.1 Conus betulinus | reverse complement strand
CACACACACACACACACACACACACACACACACACACACACACACGCACACACATGCGCGTGCGCTCTTGCTCACACACACACACACACACACACACACACATATATATATATATATATATATATATATATATATCATAAAATAAAGAAAAATATAAAAATGTCCTTAAAAAATCTAAAAGCAGCGCACCGACCAACTAGGGAGCAAAATCTTTCGCCTTTTAAAAAATATCTCTGTTTTGCAAATGAAGCATAAAATATCGACAAGCTTGTTTCTAAAAGAGCCTCTTTTAAAAATGAAGCCTCTCGCTCTCATCAGAGATATCCTCTCGTACACGTTGTCACGTTCGTTCCTTTATAGCGTGTGGTACCTGATTCCGTGACAATCTCATTCGTTGCACGTGTCGTCTGAGGTTCTTGTTGGGGTCTGTTCAGGTGGAGTGTGCTAACAAAAATTTCATTTGTGCCTGCAATTGTTTATTATTTCTACTTTTGTGTTCAAAGTTGCTAGGTAGGGTTTACATAATATTAACCATTTTCTCTGTGGAGCATAAGTTGCATTTTTTTTTTTTTTTTAATATTGTTGTATGGAGTTGCTCTTTTTTATGATTTTCCATGATATGCTGTAGTCTATTTTTTTTTCTTTAAGTCTCCAAATGTATTTACTCAGCTCTGTTTGGTTTTTATATTTTTTTTTTTTTTTTTAAAGGACTGCTTATGATTTGCGTATCTGGTTTTGAAGTGGTTTTTCAGTAATCCCTATATATGTTTCTTTTTCATTTTCTGATGATACCGTAGCTTGGTATACAATGTTGTTGTAAAGACATTTGTGCGTAAGGGGCACTGTTCTTTTTTAGTACAGTTGCAAGATGTCCTTTTGTGTCATCCTTCTTTGTTGTGTTGCTTTTCATTTTGTTAGATGAGTCAGTTATGTTCTTAAGGTTGGACATACATGAGTATGATAGTTTAATGGTGTTTTTGTTGAATATTTTGAATAGTTTGTGTTCTTTTGGGAATGATGTTGTCAAGATTTTAAAGAATTCCTTTCCTACATTTGTTTTTACTTTTCCGTCATATGGAGGGATGTACCATATGATCTTCCTTTTCCTGTTTTTTTATTCTTATTTCTGCTCGTGTTGTTGTCTGGGCTGTATTGTAGTTTGTAATTATAACACACTTTTTTGTAATGCTTCTTGGTATTCTGTTGCCGTATTATTGAAGACTTCTTCATTACATGACAGGTTGGATAGTCTCTTGTTTATACCATTGGGTATTGTTTTTAGTATGGATGGTGGGTGGTTGCTTTTGGTATTTACGTAGATTGGTGTGTCATTGGGTTTTTATGGAGGGTAGTGAACTACCTAGATACAACACCAGACCTCAATGACCACGTGTACAACCATATAAAAAAAACCCAATGACACACCGTGCGTGCGTGTGTGTGTGTGTGTGTGTGTGTGTGTGTGTGTGTGTGTGTGTGTGTGTGTGTGTGTGTGTGTGTGTGTGTGTCCCACATCACTTCTCCAAGCGTTCTGGAACACAAAAATCAAAACGGATCATTCACCCAAAACACCTCTGCTTGCTATCCATGAATTCGACGCTCTCAGTATCGGTCTGAAGAACAAGAAAAATCATTGTGACCCGACAAAATGAATGCTTCCCTCTTAATACTTGCTCTCTCCCTCTGTAGTCGAAGCCTTAACATTCAGATACGATATCTGTACAGAACACGGCCCACCTGCTCTTAAATCGGCAAGCAATATTCCTGTGCCCAAGTCAAGAGACTTCCAGACGTCAACAATTTAAGCCGATTTCTCTCATCTCTGTAGTATGAACGCCACTCGAAAAAACAAAGTATACTAAATACTAAACGTCTGCACAATTTTCCGTCGGGTTTCCACCATAAGCATTCTATCAAACTACTTTACTTAATTTCCGCCACACATGGTTTCGGCGGCAATTCATGAAAGCAAAATAGCAGGTGCTGTCTTTCTTAATTTGAATAAGGCTTTTGATCTTGTCGAACATAAAAATTCTACCTAAAAATGAACTTTATTTGTCCGTCTCCGGTACCAGAACACAGTATCATTCTTCGATTTCTATCTTACAAACAGAAGACAATAATAATAATAATAATAATAATAATAATAATAATAATAATAATAATAATAGCAATTATAATCATAAAAGTAAAAGTGAATTCGTTTAAGTAAACGTTCACCGACAAAAAAAAAAAGAAGAAAAGAAAAGTAATATGAAAATACCTTCAATCTTCAACGTATGACCCTGGCTCTTCACCCTGGCGTACGTCCTGTAACTTTTCCGGAACAGAAACGTGGCGGTCTGGCAGCGTCTCTCTGGTTCTCGCCGCTTTGTTGCCTTACTACATTGATACATTTTGCAGATGTCCGGATTGTTTCCAAGTTAGATTATCATTCAACGATGAACCAGTTTCGGTATGTGGGGTTCCTCAGTTTTATGAACTCGAAGGCGCCGCATTTTGGTCGTGTGTGTGTGTGTGTGTGTGTGTGTGTGTGTGTGTGTGTGTGTGTGTGTGTGTGTGTGTGTGTGCACTCGCGCGCACGAGCGCGTGCGTGCGTGCGTACGTACGTACGTGCTTGCGCGCGCTTGTGTGTGTGTGCGCGTGTGTGTGTGTGTGTGTGTGTGTGTGTGTGTGTTATCACATCTTCAGCTGTATTATTCCCACATCTTATTCCTGCTTCTTTACCCCCAATGCTTATTCCCCTTCCCACCCACACACACACACACACACACACACACACACACACACACACACACACACACACACACACACACACACACACACACGCGCGCGCGCGCGCGCGCGAAAGAGAGATTGCGGGAAAGCGCTTTATTTCGTTTGCTTACACTCACCTATCGGGAGACACATATACGCTGTCACACATCCTGTATGACATGTATTATTTCTCCTATAGCCTTTTCCCACTCCTGTGTTGCGTGAGTGCGTGCGTGTGTGCGTGCGTGCATGCGCGCGCGCGCGCGTGTGTGTGTGTGTGTGTGTGTGTGTGTGTGTGGTAAGGAAGCAGGAATAAGCGTTGCGGGGATAATACAGTTGAAGGTGTGATAGCGCGCGCGCGCGCGCGCGCGCACACACAGAGACACACAGACACACACACACGCACGCACGCACACACGCATGCATGCACACACACACACACACACACACACACACACACACACACACACACACACACACACACACACACACACGTACGTGTGTGTGCAAATATATACAGAGCAAGATATCTTGCATCAGACAACATGCCATGTCTGCAGCACCAGTCCGATACCCATCAATATTGCCGCTTAATCCCTCACCTTACACACCGTGCTATCGACGTAAGTCTTCTGCCAACGTCCACCCACTGGAAAGTCAGAAGCAGACCAGCAAACGGAAAAAAAAAAAAAAAGAGCTCTATATGTTTGGACGACTTTCACCCAGACGGTTGAAAGAGCCATGAATGATAGCAAGTGTCATAAATCAGCTTGATAGGTGAAGGGCGTTGAAAGTAGTCTCCCCTTCCATTAGTCACCATTCCCTTCCCATAAGGTTTAGACGAAATGTTACCTCTTCCGGTCTGGCAGTGGAGGGGCGATAAATACTGACTCCATCTTGGCTATTTCCATTCTATTCCAATTTCACGCTTTCTTTTCATGGCTCTTTTCTCTATGTCTGCCTTTTTTCTCATCTCTCTCTCTTTCTATCCACACGCAGTGACCCCTCCTACTTGAAAACGAAACAGAAACTATCGGAGATAACAAGGAAGATACGCAAATGCCCCTACGCAAATGCCCCTGCCTCACTGGCCATTACAAAGTGGCTGTCAGAGCTGTTACCGAAGATGTTGACACGAAGTTAGGACCCAAATGGCATGGAGATAAATTTGAATGTTGTCACCATGACAGTAATGGTATTTTTGGTTGAATGATGAACGATTTAATTTTCTTTCAGATGCATTTATAATTTATGTCAATACATGCGGCATGCTGCATTCAATTCGATTAGAATCCTGTTGTTCTCTTCTTGTTTGTGTTTACAGAAGATCTTGAGTCTTTTTTTCACATTGAGATATCCATTAAGTTCGGAATGTTCGCCTGTCCTCCGGAATTGATCCGGAATAGAATAGAATCAAAGTCCTGCATTTATCTTGCTTTGACTGTTCACATTGTTCATCCAGCAAAGTGGGTTGCGTTCCTGATTCCTGATCTCTGAACGTTAACTAAATTGTCATTGGTATTGCATATTTTTGTATAAATTAAACACTGCAGTCTGATCCCGCCCACCCCCCTGTATCTAATGCAGTCATGAAACGTTGCAATTATGATTCCTTTTCCGTGACAATTAGAGTATACTGACAAAGGAATTGTTCATTATACATAAATCCTGTCTTTAAGTAAAGCATCCTCTTTCCTGATGACATAGTTGTTTTCCAAAAAAAAAAAAATAAAATGAAAAAAAAAAATACATAAATAAAAACAGAAAAGAGAAAGCAACGGGAAGTGATCTGACTGACTTCTGTTTGTCAGAAACATATCATTAATGTGATGAAAGGAAGAAGCTGAACAAACAAGGCAGTCAGCAGTGCCCATACCCCTGTTTGCCACACAGGTTATCTGCCCTTCCTTATCGCCTTCTTTCCGTCCGTTTACAATGTATAGACCATGCTTGTTTTTTTTAACACATCTACAAGTGTGTGTCCAAATCAATTCGAAACAAGGTCTTCGGATCTCCTTTCTTTCCGTATTGCTAATTCATTCGAAATGTGATCAACTTCCTGAAACTGTGGTGCATGTCTATTGTTGGAATCCTCAATGTCATGCAGACCGCCCTTGCGTGTATTTAAATCTCCGCATATGATCAAACGTAAATTAGGAAATATACTTTCAATACCACGTAGGTTGTTTTCTAACAAATCAATTCTGTTCGTGTTATCTTCGCCATGTATCACAGAACATTCAGGTGCAGTGTATATAAAACCTGCTATAAAGTCATAAGTAATGTGGACAACGGGGACATTAAATATCAGAAAAAAAAAGTCTTCAACGTGTTCAAGTAAACGTTCAACGCCAAAATCAGTTGTGTTGGTTCACACAAGCGACAACACCCCCTTTAAAACGCTCACAGCCAGATACCAAATAAGCGTTATAATGAGAAAAAAGCATTTTCAATTTCATTTATTCTTGCCTACCCAGAATTCAGATAACAAGAAAGCTTTGAACTGTTGACAGAAAGGTATACATTTCTAAGTTTGTGTTTGATTGCTTGAACATCCAGAGCCAGAAATCAAATTGTGGGTTTGCCCGTCTCCGACAAACTCAGTTTGTTTGTTTTTCTCTTACACTACTGTTTGTTTGTAATATATTGTTAGTATGCAACTGGTAGACAAAATAACTTCAAGTTTGGTTCTAGTATTCTCAAAAACAGGCCTTGATTCTGTTTCATTTTTAAATGAATAAATAGAACAACTGCCCCCTAGTGTTCCAATGAAAAACTTGTATAGTTCCATCAGAGTTTACAAGAAGTGTTTCTGAAGGGTTCGTTTGAAGATTCATCTTGTCTTTGTTGTCTACGGACAATTGCATGTTGATTGCAGTTTTCCTGCTGTTCCCAATGTATTTTTCACACTGATCGCAAAAAGCAACACACACACACACACACACACACACACACACACACACACACACACACACACACACACACACACACAGCAGTGACGCAATCTTTAATCTGTAACTTTGTAACAGCCAAATGCAACGAACAACTTTGTAAAAAGGTCAGGGGAATTATCAAAAAGAGAGCTTTCTTTCGACATTCTAGTTTCAGTATCATTTATTGGAAAATAGTTGTGATTCCACACACACTAAATACGAAGAACGCACCGCTGGCAATCAATAAATTACCTGTAAATCACGCATTACCCCGTGCATTCTATTCAAGTATATGCAGATCGATCACTTACTTAATCATGCATGGTCCATTCCATACGGACGAAAAATGGAATGTGAGAAAGCTTAATTGTTGGAGCAGTTCTGCAGAGAACAATGAAAATCCCACACTTAGTAGGAAAAACAAATGTTAATGATTTGTTTTTCCTTGATTGAAAAAAAAAAAAAAAACACCTTCAACCTCATGCTCATCTCGTTTCCCCTTTGGACTGACAATAACTGCATTAGTTTCAAAGTGAAGTGACTGAGGGCGGAACATGAGGCAATATTTAGAAAGAAAAGGGATTAGGTACCACCAAGGACACAGAGTACAGGACAAACTATGTTCTACTCTGTTTTTTTTTGTTTCTTGGCAGTAACTAAACCCCTTTCAATCGAAATAACTACATTGTGGAGGAACCATCTTGCCTGAGCGTTCACTTTGGGGGTTGCCACTACATGTATTCAGCAACATCCCTATGAACATGCTGCTAACAAGCAGGTAAAGGAAATCCAACCTGAGGGTAGCAGGACACAGCTGAAAACTTTGATCCGTTCCATAACGATAATTAATAATGATGATGGAGAGGAAGCAGTGGAGCTCCAAGCCTTTCGGAGACTAAACAAAAAGTCTTGTTTTCATGATGTATTCCAAAAATCAATCAATCCTAGAAGACATGGGTACCCACAGTTTTAGTCAGACAGTTTTGAGCGACACTGTCAGGGACGCTTCCATTAAATAGACGAAGATCAACTCCGCGGCTGCAGTCTTCAATTTGAGCTCATACAATCCCCATTCTTGATAACAACACATTGACGCCAATGAATATTACAGATGAGTGACTCTAATGGAATGCAAAAGCCGGCAATCTGTGTCACTAGCTATACACATTATTGTGGCTGGTCAAAAAAACATTTTCTTTCTTGGTGCTCTCTGCTTCGCAGCAAATTAAACAATTTGTAGCAAACGACGACTTCTTTACTATTTGCAAGTAGATATAGAGGCATTTCGTGAGCACACATCACCAATCTTGACAAATAAACATACACAGACAAACAAACAAACAAATAAACACAATATCTTGTAACATTTAAACCTAAACTTTGAATAATGAACGAAATGTAATACACTATATATATATATATATATATATATATATATATATATATATATATATATATATATATATATATATATATATATATATAATGTGTCATGTGCTGCGGGGGTAGGCGTTCTGGCAGATTTTCTTCATCATGGCATCAGGCTACACAGAGAATACTACCATTTATCACGACTGGACGACCAGATCCATCGCTCTCAAAGCTTTCAGCGGGGATGAAAGAGAGAGCAATCAGCGTCTTTGCTGACAGTCTCTCTGTGACACCATTGTCATGGATGAGGATGTCATGTATCTCTGTTGAGGGAAAGGAGACAATGCCAACAGTAACACTGGTTTTAATAGTTCATGAAATCAAAGACATCCATACTTTCGTATCTTCCAGTGTTTTTGTTCTAAATGTAAGTCACAGTCCTTTTGATTTTAGAAGCCTAGCATTCAGATATGTTCCTCACAAATTCAGATATAACTGACAATGTGTGTGTTTTTCCCCTTTTAAAAATGTATTTTGTTTTATTTAGTTCATTTTTATTATTATTATTATTATTATTATTATTATTATTATTATTATTATTATTATTATTTTTTTTGTTGTTGTTGTTGTTGTTTTGCTGTCACATCTTTTGTGCCACAGTGGCATTACACCCACACCGCTCATTCCGAGCCCGCCGTTCACAGCCACAGCTCAGCCCGGCCCGCTGGAGTCTCGGCACGGCAATCCACACGGAGCAGTTAATGTCAAGCTGTCAAGAGGCAACCCGCTGGAGGAGACACTGCACTGCTGTCGAGTCAATTCGTGCATGTTCAGTAGTTCCTGGTCTGATTCAACATATGCAGGGAATCACCTACTAAGCCACTCACTGACCACAGTATTTGCTTCGTTGCAGAGCCGGTGTGAGTGAACTCTCCCTCTGGAGGGTGCCCCAGATTCGTCCACAGACAGCCCCCATGCACTTGCCGATAGCGGTGATTTCTACGGAAACAAACCAATGCCAAAGATGTGGAGAGTATACTGAAACTGAGGTCACCATGACAGCAGCGCATTAAGTGCCACAAGATTTGAGGTGTGTGTGTGTGTGTGTGTGTGTGTGTGTGTGTGTGTGTGTGTGTGTGTGTGTGTGTGTGTGTGTGTGTGTTTAATCTGGTTGAATGGCCATCAACCGACAATACCCTGATATGAGTACCGCAGTAAACAACAGGTTTTATCAGTGTCACCTCTTCAAGGTCCTACCATGATTTCGCATAGCAAGCATGCTGTGTTATTAGATGTCCAACAACACCGGTAAGCAAAAACGATAAGAAGAAAAGAGGACGACTCTTGGCTAGTATGCCTCAATGTGGGGATTGTTTCCCCAAATACAATGTCAGAAATGATGCTGCAATACACAAGCAGCAGTCTTCATGTTTACAACTTGCAGCACACAAAATGCAAGTCAGCCTATGTCTCTTGTATCATCTAGAACAGTTGAGTCAGGGTACATGTGTTAACTCTCCTCCTGAGGAAATATTTCCAGACGTTATTGCAGGCCTCATTCGATTAACTGATGTGAAACTACGCCAGAGACGATGAAATTTCAGACGAACTCACCCCCACCCCCCAATACCCCCTCCACCTCTTGATACACATATTTATTACAGATGCTACCTACAGCTGGGCAGGAGAAGTTCCACAGCAATGCCGCAATACACACCAACACTGAACGCATGATGACAAGGGCGAGGACAATTGTTTGGCTCTAAAAGTGAGGTGACTGCAGGCGGATATCTAAACACATCTTTAAAAAAGAATTACGTATCGTGTCTGCCAAACATAAACAGAAATGAATGCGGATACAGTTCTTCTTTTTAAGCTTGGCTGTAATACCTAGACTCACCCTGTTCAAAGAAACGTATCTTGCACATGTGTGGAAACTGAATTGGGCATAATTTTTCACACTTAGTTACCCTAATCAGCCCAAGGAAAAATGGTTTGGTGGTGGATAGCTGGAGTAATGATATAAGGACTAAGCCCAAGCCCCCCCTCTTGCATCGAACAGAATTTGGATAAGAGGATGGGGATTGACATGTCCTGAACCTCACAGCTACCGTCATCATCCAACGTACACAGCAAGTAGTTTTAATCTTACACCCATACTCGCTCCTCCAACCCTCTACCCTCTCCCCTATCCACTCCATCTACACTCATCAACACAATCATGAGAGAGTGGTGGGATGGAGTAAACTTAAGTGGGATCACATTTGATTGTGTGTGTTTAACGTCATATCCAAGTGAACCTTTGACGTAGCTTGCTTAACCTGGTTAACATGACAATCGAATCACATATAATGAATACATGACATTGAAAATAATTGAAAACAAAATCGCAGCTAGATCTCTAGAAACAAAGGATTTAAAGTTATGAAAAATCGGAAAATTATGAACAACACTAAAAGCAACAAATAATATCGTAAAGACCGCTTCATGTGCACAGTCCATGTTCACAGAAGGGAGATCAGCAGAACTGGCATGGTGCACATCGTCATCATCACCAGCACTGAAGAACTATGGAGAGGGGGAGCAGAAGAACGATCTTTTCCGCTTATCCATGGCCCGCCTGGACACACAACACACACTCACACACGCACGCACGCACGCACGCACGCACGCACGCACGCACGCACGCACTCACGCACGCACTCACGCACGCACGCACGCACGCACGCACGCACGCACGCACGCACGCACGCACGCACGCACGCACGCACGCACGCACGCACGCACGCACGCACGCACGCACACACACACACACACACACACACACACACACTGGACCAGTGTGCAATGTGAAAGAAGACAATACAGTTGTACTGATTCTGACGGAGCCTAAATAAAAGGCGAAAGCTTTCATACAAGAAAAAAAAAAAAAGATAGAG
>JADBJO010001587.1:402500-407236 GCA_016801955.1 Conus betulinus | reverse complement strand
GCTACTTACATTTCTGGTAAGGTCACAAAACTCATATTCCTCAGACCACAGATGCGCTCCCCCCTGTCCTTTACTTCTGGCAGCTTTCAAATGTGGTGTCAACTTCGTCTTATGTCACGAACACTCGACGGAAAGTCCTCTCCAATAAATACATCACTCCCTTTAAGTTTTCTTTTTTCATTCAGAGTTCGAACTTATCCTTATAAAAGCGACATGGGACTATTACAGGGGAGTCGGGTTTACCATTCAGGCGATGGACACGGTCAAATTTAATATCTTTTGCTATTTCTAACTGGTCAGTAATCACTCTCTTTAACAGTGTTCTCACAGTCTTCAACCGTTTCGTCCGCACGTCTTTTTAAAACCATGGAGGATTAAACTGTTGCGTTTCGATCTCCCTTCTAAATCGCTAGTCTTTTTTTCAAGCGCATCAATTTTATCCAGAAGATCAGCATTAGTCTTCATCAGCTCCTGGTTCTTTTGGTGGAGATAATCCAACTCTTCCCTCAGTTCCCCCCCCCCCCCCCTCCCAACTCCCCCTGGAGGTCCGCAAACTGGTGCCTGAGTTCATTAACACTGTGCTCCACATTGTCCAACTTACTGATCATGTTGCTGTCCATGGAGTCCAGTCTGGCCATCACGTCCATCAGAGTTGGGGATCCCAAGAAGGAACAGGGAAGGAGGCCGACTGCCCGCTGCCTGCTGCATCACCAGTCTTCCCCGCGCTGGTCCTGCGTCCACTGCGGCTGGAGGTCCTGGGCTGCTTACTGTCTGATCTCAGAGGTCCGGGGTTCCGCTCCACGTCACCACATCTCAACAACAGCCCGCCCCAAAACATCAGGGTGAGGAGCAGGCCCAGGGTGACACCGTCCCGCTCGACAGCGCGGTGACAACATGGCGATGCGCATGGCTGCTTTTGCCTTCGCCCGCTTCAACATAAAGGCCTGAAATATCGGCTGGAAGCAGCCACAAACGGCCCTAAAAACGAAAGGAGCCAATGGCATGGTCCTCGACTCAGCCACCCGCAAAGTACTACGTTGGTACACTGCCTCAGTCCTTCCTTCTTCGCAAGATACTACGGAGGATACGAAATGCGACCTGCCTGTGCAAAACCTCCGTTCACTCCCCGAGAGAGAGAGAGACAGAGACAGAGACAGACAGACAGAGACAGAGACAGACAGACAGACAGAAGGACAGCGAGACAGAGAGACAGAGAGACAGAGACAGAGACACAGAGAGAGAGAGTATGCAGATTCTACTTAGTGTTTATGGTGGTGATGGTGTCATCTGTGTGTGTGTGTGTGTTTGAACGACCACATGTAGTGTGTGTGTGTGTGTGTGTGTGTGTGTGTGTGTGTGTGTGTGTGTGTGTGTGTGTGTGTGTGTGTGTGTGTGTGTATTTGAACGACCACGTGTATGTACGCGTGCGTAAGTGCATGTGTGTGTGTGTGTGTGTGTGTGTGTGTGTCTGTGTCTGTGTCTGTGTCTGCGTCTGTGCGTCTGTGTCTGTGTTTGCTCGCGCGCGAGCACGTGCGGACACGCACTTTCCTGAGTGTGTGGAGAGAACGGCACTTAGGGTTTTAAGTGTGACAGATGGAGAACAGCGGGAAGCTGACGGGCTGAAGCGTGACATTAGCTGGTGTAAGTATGCATCGTCAGATTTTGGATACCCTTGATGTCTTTTGAAGTCATCAGCCATCATGCGTTTGGAGTTCCGTCATCACCGGACATTTACGTGTTTAAGTCCACTCCGATCGGGCTGTGGACCTGTTTGACCTCTTGGTGGGGTTTTCAGGACGCACACGCTGACCGGCAATGGCCCAGGTCCAGTGCAGATGTGTGCTGACCTGCTGTTGGAGCAGGTTCCTGTCTTTCCTTCTGTCCCCCCCAGCCAGTGAAGTGAGATTTCTGTGAGATATCGGGCAAAGGAGGCTGGTTATTAAAAAGTTGTCGTTTCCCAGTGTTGTCAAAATTCCTGTAGTCTTTTTTTTTTTTTTTTTTGTCTGTTGTTATTCTCGGGTTTTTTTTTTCATTATTATTATTTTATTATAATTATCATTACTTTTATTGTTAACATTATTATTGTTGTTGTTGTTATATCATTATTACAATTATTATTGACATCATTGGTATATTAGTAATATTATTATTAATATTATCAATATTATTATTGTTATTATTAGGTTTTTTCTTTTATTTCATCATTCTCGTAATTATCACTGTTACTATCATCATCATCATCATCATCATTTATCACCATCATTATTGTTGTTGTTGCAGATGTTGTTCTTGTTTTCGTTGTTATATTTGTGGCTATTATTAGTATGATCATTAATATTATTACTATTATTATTATTATTATTATTATTACTAGTATTATTGTCATCATTTTTATGATTATTATCATTATTATTAAGTGAGTTTTCCTTTCAATAGATATATTCTATTATGTAAGAAAATATACTTTTTATCTTCCACGTTTTCTTACGCTGACCTCCCCTCTGACCATTGATCAGAGAAAAAAACAATCAGGATAGGGCTGTGTGTGTGTGTGTGTGTGTGTGTGTGTGTGTGTGTGTGTGTGTGTGTGTGTGTGTGTGTGAGTGTGTATATGTGTGTGCGTGCGTTCGTGCGCGCGCGTGTGTGTGTGTGTGTGTGTGTGTGTGTGTGTGTGTGCGTGCGTGTGTGCGTGTGTGTGTGTGTGTGTGTGTTCAGTTCCTCCATGAAATCTAATGGATGGCAGAGAGAGAGAGAGAGAGAGAGAGAGAGAGAGAGAGAGAGAGATTCCCACGTTTTTGATAATACAAAATTCTCCGTAGAGTTCCTATCTAATATACATAGATACAACAGACAGACAGACAGACACAGGACAGACAGATAGATAGATAGATAGATAGATAGATACTGAACTGAGCTCCTACTCGGAGCTACTCTCTCCGATTCCTCTGATGTCCAATCCAAAGAGTTGTGAAGTGTGCACGGGCATGCGGGGGATTGTGTGTGTGTGTGTGTGTGTGTGTGTGTGTGTGTGTGTGTGTGTGTGTGTGTGTGTGTGTGTGTGTGTGTGTGTCTGTCTGTCTGTCTGTCTGTGTCTATGTCTGTGCGCTTGCATTTTCTGTGCGCATTTGTGTGTGTGTGTGTGTGTGTGTGTCTGTGTGTGTGTCTGTGTGAGTGTGTCTGTGTGTCTGTCTGTGTGTCTGTGTATGTGTGTCTGTGTGTCTGTTGTAAACATTTTTTCAGACAAAATGTGTGCTAGCAGACTGTCTCATTCTAAAAGTGACAATGAATGTGCAGAATTCTCTCATTTGTATGTTCCCACGAGTTGTGTGTGCCAAACTTCCTTAACAAGAACGAAAAAAAAAAAACGAAATGGAAACAGAGCCAACTTTTCACTGTTCTCTTTAGCTCACACAGCTCTGGTGCACTCATCAGTACAGATTCTGTGTAGCCTTTCTCAGGACACCTATCCTCTCCAGTACTTGTAGAATGGTCTCAGAGAGGAGGTGATAAAGGTCACACATGTTTATACCAAGCACGCGCATGTCTGAAACCTCCTGCCCCCTTAAGTACACACGGAGGCATTTTGCGCCTAAGAGGAAGACTTATCTGTGTCTGGCAGTTGCTCATTTGATGTCCATCATAATCCTACTTTCCACGAACAGCGTGTAAATAGTTCATCGGAGACATACGTTCTCAATCGTCTGAAAATTCCAGACAAAATGGCCTGTCATTGTTAAACTTCCATACTATATAGGCGTGTAACGTTTGCCAGTGACTTTTGTAGTTGTACGTTTATAAAGAAGCTGGTGATGTTGGCAAATATAAGCAAAGATGCGTGCTTTCTCTATTCCTGAAGTTAAAGCGTTGGCCTTTGATGTCTTTTAAAACATACGCATAAGCATCTTTTGGTTTCTTGTCTGAATTTCCTACCACTCAAAGCATAAATGTAAAAATTGATAGCGCTGTTGCTCATCCACATCAAGACAGTAACAGTGTTCGCAGCAGCCAGCCGTTCACTCAAAGCGTCATCGTTAATTTCACCCTTATAAAAGCCAATGATTTCGAAGTAGATCCACGAAAAGCCAGATGGGAACGTGAGAACGAGAAAGGCCACCACTGAAGTTAGTATCAGAGTGATGGTCATGGAGGTGACTTTGGCCTCGTGAGGACGCGTGGGTTTCTCTGTTGCCCACCGCCATTTTACCAGACATTTTCATAGACCGTAAAGCTCCCCGGATGAGGAAAGAGTTGGCAACGATCATGAACAGAAAGGGAACCAGCGAAGCTAAACAAAGGTGCAGAAATCTGAATAAGCTTGTTGCGTTCATGTCTTTGCTTATACATGATGGGTAGCCATCTTCCACATACTCTACGCCAAAATATAAGATGTAGAAGCTTGCTATGCAGGATGCGGTGAAGATGGCAGCTACGAAGATTTTCCCTCTTCTCACTGTGCACAAAACATCCACACGATGCGGCAGAACGATTGACGTCATTCGTTGACACGTCATAGCTGCTAAATACCATGCTGACGTCATGGAAGACACGTTACTGACAAAGAAGGCGACTATGCAGGAGAGGTCGTGGGGATAAAACAGCGACGTATCCCACACCCGCTCTGGCCAATAATACAACACACTGATGCAGAGGAGAAAGAGATCGGACACAGCCAGTGCAGTGAAATACACAGACAGACAGCCAGTGGATTCTGAAGCCCGCATTGCACGCATCACCAC
>JADBJO010001587.1:367500-387500 GCA_016801955.1 Conus betulinus | reverse complement strand
CAGTCATCCTCTCCAGGCAATGAACTCTGCTTCCATGCTCAACATCACAAGCTGTTCCAGACTCTGGGTTATGGCCTCCTGCCATGTTTGACTCCGTCGTTGGGGATACTGTTGCCGTGGTGCTTTCTCCGGTGGTGCTGACCGCATGTGTGATGTGCGATCTTGTGACGTGATGGCTGACTGTCATTGCCATCTCTCCTTCTCTCTCTCTGTCTCTCTGTCTCTGTCTCTCTGTCTCTCTCTCTGTCTCTCTCTCTTTCTCTCTGTCTCTCTCTCTCTGTCTCTCTCTCTTTCTCTCTCTCTCTCTCTCTCTCTCTCTCTCTCTCTCTCACACACACACACACACACACACACACACACACACACACACACACACACAGGCGCGCGCGCGCACACACACACACACACACACACACACACACACACACACACACACACACACACACACACACACACACACACACACACACACACACACACACACACACACACACACACACACACACACACACACACACACACACACACACACACACACACACACACACACACACACACACACACACACAGAGCTCAGGTTCGAATTATCATTGTACATTATTTTCATGGTCCACCTTCATCCCCCTCAACCCGCTCTTTCCCCCTCACTCTCTTCCCCCGGTCTGGATGACTGTTGAAGCAAGCCATCACTAGGTAACATCGCACAAGTGCTGACGACAATGTGGCAGAGAACGTTGACGTAACTGCAGGGCATCTTGCCAACGCCACTCCTCTCCCCACCCGATTTCACCCCCACCCACACGCTCTCCCAGCTCCCCCACCCCACGCTCTCCCAGCTTTTCTTACAGTGCGGCAATCATAGGTGGATTGCATTTCCTGGCACTCCCTCTCCACTAGCAAGACGCCACGAACCTCCGCTCTTTCCCTCCCCTACTCAATCCAGCCTGACCGGTATGAGCGCCGTGGCAGTGACTCTTGTGGTCTAGCTGTGCTTGATGCGAAATCCATGGACAGGGGAGGTGTCCATACCTGCATGTCTCTCACAGGTGCAGACATCCTGGCGTCGTTCATTAGCGTAAACGCTGACGAACATTAACGTCTCAGACGTTGTCACCGCTGATCTCAATTATATTATCTCACAGTTCAGGTGGTGGGAAGTACTGTCTCCCTCGTCTCACTCCAGACCCCCTCTTCCACCCCAGATGACTAACACCTCCCTGCTTTTTCTTTCCTACTATGATATTACTGGCTTTCGTGTTCCTCTGGCAGCCCATCAATCAGACAGGCATTATATGCAGGACGTTCCACTTAAGGCGCGAAAGAGTGGGGGGGAGGGGGGAATCAAGCCCCCCTCAGCTCACTGCTCCACCGAAGGCTGTAAGACGGACCACAGTCAGTGAAGAACACTTAACACCAGTATACGCCAGAGAGGGAAACGGTCATCTCTCCTACTCTGAGATCCTGTGTCAATCAGTGAAGAACACTTAACACCAGTATACGCCAGAGAGGGAAATGGTCATCTCTCCAACTCTGAGATCCTGTGTCAATCAGTGAAGAACACTTAACACCAGTATACGCCAGAGAGGGAAATGGTCATCTCTCCTACTCTGAGATCCTGTGTCAATCAGTGAAGAACACTTAACACACCAGTATACGCCAGAGAGGGAAACGGTCATCTCTCCTACTCTGAGATCCTGTGTCAATCAGTGAAGAACACTTCACACCAGTATACGCCAGAGAGGGAAACGGTCATCTCTCCAACTCTGAGATCCTGTGTCAATCAGTGAAGAACACTTCACACCAGTACGCCAGAGAGGGAAACGGTCATCTCTCCAACTCTGAGATCCTGTGTCAATCAGTGAAGAACACTTAACACACCAGTATACGCCAGAGAGGGAAAAACGGTCATCTCTCCAACTCTGAGATCCTGTGTCAATCAGTGAAGAACACTTCACACCAGTATACGCCAGAGAGGGAAACGGTCATCTCTCCAACTCTGAGATCCTGTGTCAATCAGTGAAGAACACTTAACACCAGTATACGCCAGAGAGGGAAACGGTCATCTCTCCTACTCTGAGATCCTGTGTCAATCAGTGAAGAACACTTAACACCAGTATACACCAGAGAGGGAAATGGTCATCTCTCCTACTCTGAGATCCTGTGTCAATCAGTGAAGAACACTTAACACCAGTATACGCCAGAGAGGGAAATGGTCATCTCTCCTACTCTGAGATCCTGTGTCAATCAGTGAAGAACACTTCACACCAGTATACGCCAGAGAGGGAAATGGTCATCTCTCCAACTCTGAGATCCTGTGTCAATCAGTGAAGAACACTTAACACCAGTATACGCCAGAGAGGGAAAACGGTCATTTTTCCTACTAAGAGATCCTGTGTCAATCAGTGAAGAACACTTAACACCAGTATACGCCAGAGAGGGGAACGATCACTCTCCTACTCTGAGATCCTGTGTCAATCAGTGAAGAACACTTAACACCAGTATACGCCAGAGAGGGAAACGATCATCTCTCCTACTCTGAGATCCTGTGTCAATCAGTGAAGAACACTTAACACCAGTATACGCCAGAGAGGGAAACGATCATCTCTCCTACTCTGAGATCCTGTGTCAATCAGTGAAGAACACTTAACACCAGTATACGCCAGAGAGGGGAACGATCATCTCTCCTACTCTGAGATCCTGTGTCAAGTTTCACTGATCAAACCAGAAGAAATGTTAAGTTGAAATTGATTTTTCAAGTGTCGAGACTTGTATTTAAGCCATGTAAGTTGGAACTCAGTTTCTGAGTCTCGAGACTTGAATCTAAGCCATATGTTTCAACAGCATAAATTTACGCCGATACTTGGTAAAAAATCCATCAAGATGATGACTGAGGGTTCCATTTAAGAGTAAACATTATGACACTTCTTGATGAAATCTGTCAAGGTGATAAATGAATGTTGTCTTTTAACAATATATACTTTTTTTTTTGCCAGTACTTGAGACTGTCTGTTAAAATGAGTAATGAATACTATATTCCGAAAGGATAACTGCATACCTATAATGGATGAAACCTGTTAAGGTAGTTGATGAGTACCATTGATTGTCTTAATGATTCATGGTAAGTGACGCTAATCAATATGTGTACTCGATCCATGTATATTCCAGTACCTCATTACTCCACCTGCAAATGTGACTGCACTTAAAGAGTCGTATCCCTTCAGCTGGTTAACGGTTTCCTACTGTCTCACACCACTTCTTGAATTCCACTCAGACCCAGAGCAAAGAAGTAAAGTGGAGACTGGATATTAAACCACAGCAGTCAGAGGGCGAGTGTGGGGACTCATCAAACTGGTCCACTGTTACCGCACAAAATGTCACCACTGCACGAAATGTCACAATGACATTCTGTGCAGTTATTCACAGCACAAATTGTCACAATTTGCACAAAAAATGCACAATTGTGACAATTTGTGCATCTGTATGCCTTTTTTGTAAATCACTACTGCACAAATTGTCACAGCTCTCTCTTATCTGTGTGGGTGGGAGGTGGGTGGGGTGGGTGGGTGGATGGTAACGTAGGTATACTCTATGATGTCCACGAATTTTTTTGCGTTTTTCAATTTGGCTTGCAATTTATAATTTTCAGTTTTATATATAATATATACTTTTAGTCTGTATTCACTGCACATGTTTACAGGGCGACAGCCCAGACAAGATGGCCCATATTCGTTTATGAGGCTAATAGAAACAACACGATTTGTCTTGATTCGCATCCTCGTTCCTTTGGTACTTTGTTAGTCTTGAGCAATTGTTCTCACATACATCATTGTTGTACATGGTATGTATGTAAATTTCACATGTGTGTTTATAATTGTCCGTTTTTTTTTTTTCTTATAGAAGTCTTAAGGCAATTTGGCGGGGGGGGGGGGGGGGGCGGGGCGGCGGTTGCACTGCGCCCAACGGGTGCGCAGGGTACATGGGTTGTTTGTCAGTTGTCCCCAAGGCTATGCGCCTGTGTTGCAAGTTGGGAAAATCTAGCTTGAAAGATGTGCAAATATTGCAGGAAAAAGGAAATGGGTGTTCAAACGATCAGCGTGACCTTGGCCTTGACCTTTGTCCTTGATTTTTTGCGAGCAGTATCAGCATACTTTACCTAATCAACAAACAAATTTGAGAAGGCTGTCTTAAATGGTTAAAGAGACATTGCCAAAAACGTCCGTTTTGGCCGACATGGGGACACACACACACACACACACACACACACACACACACACACACACACACACACACACAAAACACACGAAAAAAAACAAAAAAAACAGACACGAACGAACTTTAATAGTCTGCTCGCTAACAAGACTGACAGGGGTTGTAACATTTTGTGCAAGAGTGAATTCGAAAATGGGGCATGGGTGCACAAATTGTCACAACTGCGAGTTGTGACATTTTGTGCAGTCCTTTACTGCACAAAATGTCACAACTGGCACAAAATGTCACACATGTGACATTTTGTGCGGTGGTGACATTTTGTGCGGTAACATCCCCCCAGCTACTTAACAAAAAGAGGACCTTAGACTGGGACTTGTCTCTGCTCTGCTCGTGTAGCTGGATGTACCAGGTATGGCGCTGTGTTTGTCCCCTCATCTACGGAAGGATGTCCATGGATTCTCCCCCCCCCCCTCTGCTCTGAGGCCATTTTACCTGGAGTAGCCAACGCTCTGAGTCTTTGGCTTACCTCCGCACCAGGTGTGTGGTGAGTGCGTAGTGAATGGGGAGCAGTGGAACGTCCGCGTGCATACTGAGCGAACTGGGAGTGTGAGTCAGACTTTCAACCTTGGAAGGGACTGTCTGTTCTGAAGAGAGACTTCTTTTGTGTGGACTGAGGGTAAAATCGTAGCTGTACTCTTAGGCTTAAAGAGTATGGTCTCTCAGAGTTTGTACATCAAATGAGAGGCTCCCTATCTCTTCTATTGTGAAGTTGCTTTCTACGGCTGGAGGCTGAACGTGAACCAAAGAAGTTGTTCTTTGACAGTAAAAGAATCCTGTCTAGGATTTCCGTAGTGTCCACCCCTAGTTAGCTCATTCTTCATGACTGCTCTTGAGAAAGGGGAGTTTGAGATTAACTGATGGTATTTTCGGAGGAGACTTTTATGTGGTTTTTTTTTTTGTTTTGAAAGAGTTTTTTCTATTCACTTGAAAGTCTTTCAGTGATCTTTGATTGGGTTTCGATTTGAGGAGTGCGGTTAAGAGCTCCACCATGCTTTAGGCGTTAACTTCAAATGATTATTGTGCAGCATTTTAAAAGCATTTCTGCTTGAGCCCTCTCCCACATACCCCACACCCCTTTGGACTTCAAAGAAATTGTAACACTCCCGTGTATCGAGTCTTTTGAGTCAAATGGACACTGACACTCCCGTGTCGTTCTCGTGTCGGGGACGGTGTGAGGGGCATGATTGGAAAGGTCATTCATTGACGTTGTATGCAGAATTCTGCTGTCAGTTTTGCCCTGCATCTCGCTGTCTGTCGAGTGGGCAGTGCACAGTGAACATGTTTTCGTCTTCTCCACCGTTGCCCACTGGATTGCCCTGCCCCCATCCACAGACACTCATCAAGACTGACAGAGATCGATCTCTCCATTCGTCTCGATGTGCTGCTGCTGGAGGAAAGCTCATAAGCATGTCCTGATTCAGCTCTGTGAAATAAAAAAAAGAAGAAGAAAGAAAAAGAAAAAGAAGAAAAAGGAAAGTAGTACAGAATAATCATTTCTGTCTTGGAAGTGAAAAAAAAAAGTCTTCCCTGTTTTGGCAAAGCTTTCCAGATTCTTTGTCATTTCAGTATTATTGATTGATAAGTCGTGGATTGTTTTTAAAAAAATAAGAGCATATGATATGCATAAAATTAGTATGCACAATTTTGAAACAAAACCTCAGCAGATGCATGCGTCTTTAGCGAACATCAGCTCTCATTACAGAAAAAAAAAAAAATCAGAACAGGAGTGACAAAAAGTGGTATTCAACTGATTTTGTTTGCTTCTTTCTTTCCCTCTTTTCGTTTCGTTTTCATAAAACAAAAATGATAGAAGATGAATTATCCTAGTCCTTTATTCCCGAAAACTCTCCTCTCCGCTCAAAACAAAAAAAATACAAAACGGACCTGGAATATGCAGATGAAAGAGGCACAGTCCATTCACCAAAAACACAAGACATTCTACACTGTCCAGTGAATGAACATCTACCTTGAGTCCAAGGCGGAAAAAGACCTAACAAACATGAAATCAGACAGACGCTGGCTTACTTTTAAAAATGCCTGCTAAGTGCATACACTTAATGATAATTTCACAAAGATTGCGAGGGGGGGGGGGGGGGGTAACACATCGATAAGAAATCTTTTCGACCATCGACATCGCAGTTTGAATGTGTGTGTGTGTGTGTGTGTGTGTGTGTGTGTGTGTGTGTGTGTGTGTGTGTGTGTGTGTGTGTGTGTGTGTCTGTCTGTCTGTCTGTCTGTGTGCGTGCGTGCGTGCGTACGGGCATGCGTGCGTGCGTATGTGCGTGCGTGCGTGTGTGTGTGAACATACTAAACATTAAGCCTCGATTTTTCGTGTTGTTTTCCAACATGGGAACAAATACCTTTTGGCTTCTCGTCTGAATTTTCTGCCACTCAAAACATAAATATAGAAATTGACAGCGCTGTTGCTCATCCAAAACAATACGCACACAGTGTCTGCCAAAGCCAGCTGTTCACTCGCCACCTGGTCCTCCACCTCCCCGGCGCGTAGTAGCCAATCGCCACAAAGTAGATCAACAAAATACTGGACGGCAACGTCAGCACCAGGAAAGCCACCGAAGTGAGGATCAGAGTCGTGGTCACGGAGGACACGATGGACGATCGTGGAGACGTGTGGCTGTCTCCCCCGTGCCCGGCCGTTTTCCCAGCCATCTTCACGGATCTCATCACTCCAAAGATCAGGACAGAGTTGGCGAACACTAGGCAGAGAAAGGGGAACGACGGAAGCCAGACAAAGGTGCAGCAAGACGAAGATGCCTGTGACGTCTTTGTCCCGACTGGCGCAGGCTGGGTACCCTTCCTGGGTGTTTTCAAGATAAAGATAGAAGAAGCTGTGCAGGCTGGCTGCAGAGGAAGTCAGCAGAATGATGCCCGTGATGATTCTCCCCCTTTTCGCGGTGCATAAAACATCCACTCGATGCGGCAGGATTATTGACGTCATCCGCTGACACGTCATCACCACTAGCACCATGCTGACGTCATCGAAGACACGTAGCTGACGAAGAAGGGAACGGCGCAGGAGAGGTCATGGAAATAGGACAGAGGGGCATCCAGAACCATCTCTGGCCAGTACCACAACACGTTGGTCCAGAGGTGGAACAGATCAGACACAGCCAGTGCGGGTGAAGTACACAGACAGACATCTGGTGGACTCTGTACCCTGCATCGCCCTCATCACCACTATGGTCATCACGTTGCCATAGCAGCCTGCCACCAGCAATACAGGCGGCACTACCAGCCATAGTACGCGAGTGGCATCGTGCTGTAGGTAGGCAGAAGCAAACGTCATGCGTTCGTCATCACCTGTCGGTGAAGTTCGGTTATGGCGTAAAAAGCTGATGCTGGACGTCAGCAAGGGTGGCATGACAGACTCGGTCATTTCCTTTTCATTTCAGCTGTCGTAGTTTCTTTACTGAATCACGTGAAAAAGCAAACAAACAAACAAACAGACACTAAAGAAGATTTGACAATAAATTACAGTTTGCCATAAATCAAAGATAGGACACCGAAGTACAGTACATTCATAGGTGTACGCACCAACATCTCAACACATTTCCTAACCAACGTCGCTTTCCGCTTGACGTGCTTTAAACAGTTTCAGAATGACAACGAAGGTTGTTCGACGATTTTATTATGTATTGTTCAGTTGTCTGCTTCTCATTCAGAAATTCTCTATTTTTTAAGTGTGCTGTTTATAAACAAAAAAAAAACAGAAAAAACTACTACAGGTGAGAGGGAGGTGGTTGGAGGAAGGGGGCGGGGGGGAGACATGCTGTATTTAAAACTGAAGATGAACCCAAATTCCCAATGTCCTACATGGTGCCTCGGAACTTCATGACTAGTTAAGATTTATGCTAAACTAATGCTTGGATGCTGGTGCCTGCAGCTTTTCAGTGTTTAAATTCAAGAAACACAGCGTCTTTTATTAAATGCTATCGCGATCTTGTTGGTAAGTGAGGAAAAAATATGTAGCGAAAAATGAGGAGTAGGAGGGGCAGTGGGGGGGGGGGGGGGGGGGGGGGGGGGGGGGGGGGGAGCGGGGTGAATGAAATGAAAGGTTGAGATTGAATAATGAGGAGTGGGGGATGAGTACAGAGAGAGAGGGGGGAGAGAAAGAGAGACAGGGGGGACAGAGAGAGAGAGAGAGAGAGAGAGAGAGAGAGAGAGAGAGAGAGAGAGAGAGAGAGAGAGAAAGCAAGCACGAGAAAAATAGCCTGTTATTGATTGATGTAAACAAAGGGAGGAATGTACTCAGCGGATACCGATCTCAAGGAACCAGCAGGGAAGAGCAGTTTTATTGGACGTATGTTTCTGCATTTTGACGTTTGTCTGTGTGTTTCTGTGTACGTCTATGTCCAGGAATTTTGAAAAATAAAATGACACATTATTCGAAACACACACACACACACACACACACACACACACACCACACACACACGCACGCACGTACGCACGCACACACGCACGCACGCACGCACGAACATACGCACGCGCGCGCGCACACACACACACACATACACACACGCGCGCGCGCGCGCGCGCGCGCGCCCGCACAGATGCATACATGAACGCACGCGCGCGCGCGTGCGCGCAAGCTCACAAGCATGCACACACACACACACACACACACACACACACACACACACACACGTACGCACGCACGTACGCACGCACGCACACACGCGCGCGCGCGCGCGCACACACACACACACACACACACACACACACACACAGGTGCATGCGCGCTCCTACTCACACACACCAGAGAGAGACAGACAGACAGAGACGGAGACAGAGATAGAGAGACAGTGATAAAGATTTTTTTTTAAACTTTGTTTTTAAAGTGCATTTTCTTTTTTTTTATTCTAAATCCATTTCACAGCAGTAAGAACGAAAAGAGATTTTAACAGAAAGTGATCCTTTGTAAAACGACATTGTCTTCGACACTGTGTGGATTAGTCTGCAGACTACATGTCACACAGTGGAACGAGGCGTTCGTGTAAACAGATTTGTTACATCTGTCTCGTGGATGTCTGGAGCGTGTAGCTTGTTTGCGAGTTCTATCAATTCTTCAATATCACTCACTCACACCACCGTACAACATAACAGCAAGAACAAGAATTAAGCGAGGAGTGTACATTTAATGGACAATGAAACGATGGAGACAATACTTTAGCACATGACCAACATCAATATATTAACTTTTTTTTTAATTTGTTTTCTGTCCACACGTCCACATGTGTTCACTCTCACGCTCCCTGTTAGCCTGGAAAAGGATTCATTATGCTATTCATGGCAAAAACAGAAACAACAAAAGGAATTTTTTAACTTTTTTTTTTCAAAAGAAACAACAAAAGGATTTTTTTTTTTAACATTTTTTTTTCAAAGAAAATTGATAGGCGAGTCTTTCTGAATATGAATCAAAATTCCATCGAAATTCCAATCACTGGTCAGTGTGTGCTGCTGTCCAAACTGGAGAACACACACACACACACACACACACACACACACACACACACACATCTCCTTGTGGTGATGATTATCAATCAATCTGACATCAGTTGTGGATGCTTGATGGCAGTCCACATGAAAACACTTCTGTGACTGGGCGCAGAAGAACATGATCCAAAACAACTGGTCCCACTCCTGTGACTGGGCACAGGAGAGCAAGGTCCATAACGAAGAGCACCAGCCAGCCGTCTGGAGGGGAGACACCAGGGTCGACACTGGCTGCTCTGAAGGTAGGCAGGCCTACTGGCTTTGAAAATGAAGGCACTGGGGGAAGTAAAGGCGAATCCTGGCCTCAGAGAAGACTGCAATGCCACAGCAGGGAGAAGAAGCCTAGGACAGCACCAACACCTCCCTCCAGTGCACTCAGCAAGTCGGGCCCCACGCCTCAGGTTGAAAACCCTACAAAGTGAACAGCATCATAACCAACTCAATCTACCACCTATTCAACGCGGAAAGTATTGATAGATTAGTAAGAATAGAATCAAAATGACCAAACCCGTACAACTCAGCAAAAACACCCGAACGAGCATACTGACCTGAGCAATTTCCAAAAAACAATCATAATATTAGAAAGTCTGATAATTTAGATCGAAAATGTTTAAAAAGAATTACTATCATTTACTTACGATTGTCCTACAACAAATTGACAGGTTTGAAAAAAATATTCTTACCCTCTGGGGGGATTTGAATTTGCCAGTATCCGACCTACAAGCGGGGACTGAGAGACAACGGAGCAGACGTGACTGCTTCCAACGCCATTAGCTCGATTTGTGTTGAGCTCGCAGCGGAAGTGGTCAAAGTTGACAGCTGAACAGTGCTCACCAGAAATTCAAAAACAATTCTCTGGATATACGAACAGCTCACTTCACGCCTTGTCAGTTATCATGTGTTGACAATATGAAAATGTATAAGCATTGGGAAGGCATTTAACAACACGTTATGCTTACGAAAGGGATATAGCTCAGTGGAATGAAAGATCATTGAAATCATCGTACAGCTAAACAATATATTGTCATGGTAACTGTCATTGAGTCGGCCGAATGTTCTCGAGCATTTAGGCAAATTAAGGGTAGTTTTGCTGTTGTTGAGAGCAAGTTCCTTGGGTTGTTCAAGTGTGCGAACTCAGGCATCACCAGTGGGGAATACCCCGAGTCGTATACTGAAGGAGGGACAGTTACTGGGAAGTGTTCGCATGTCCGTGGGATAGTAACAAGTAGTTGCCGACCTCCCGGTCCTGGGGGGAGGAGAATGTCCACTGTGACCAGTCTATTCACCGGGGGTCCCAGTGACGTGAGGGAGGCAATCTTGTCAGGTGACCATCACGGGTTGGTGACCGTCAGCCTGTAGGCAGGACTCAGTGACCATTCAGTCGCTCTTGTCCTGAGGAATGAATGGAGGCTTTGGCCTATTGAGTAATTTGCACCTTGTTGTCTGTAGAGTGTAGTAAATACTTGAGCATCAGTCCTGGCTGGTAGAGAAGTCGAGGCTACTAGTACAATGGGTAGCTTCGGGGAATCGAACATGAGTTTGAATAGGAGGTTATGCATTAACCACTTGGTACCCAACTCTTTGTTGGTGCTAGCAGCTGTGGTGTGTGTGTGTGTGTGTGTGTGTGTAGGTGTGTAGAATAAAAATAACTCGGGGAGTTATTGGTGCAAACCATTGTGATGTGTGCCAGTGATTCCATTGGTTGAACCAACAACTCGAGTTCTCTCTTTCTTTCTGAGAATGGATATAAGATGCTCAGAAAACCAGGAAGTGTGTGACTCATTTAAGGGAACGTGAGCTCATCCGTCTCACTGAGGGCTCAAAAAAATACAGTGAGAAGCAGATGTTTGCCATCACCTCGAAGCCGATGACGGTTTAGAATTGTCTCCTGGGTGGGAATGTAGACAGTGGAGGTTGCTGTAGCCTCGGAGCCGACGACGAGAGTAATTGTCTCCCGTGTGGGGACGGTCGACAACAAGGTTGTCAGCCTGTTGGAGCCTAGACAGTGAGCTGTCAGACAATGGTGGGGTGTTTTTGCAGCCAGAGAAGACCTGTGGGAGAGGCCGACAGGAGCCTTATCTGTGGAGAGGGTGAAGTGCAGTGGAGTCCGGGAGACTCGGTCTGAGGGTGCAACGTGAGCTATGTTGCCAGTGTCCCCCAACTGGGATTTGGCCAATCGGGCGGACACAACAGTGTGGCAGCTTCAGCTCATAGTCGCACAGTGGGATGAGAGAAACTGACAGTCAGCCAAGGAATGCTGACAAGTTATGGATGTTTCGTTTGTTCTGAAAGTTTATAAGTGTGCAACCAGAATAGTGGAATATTGTCTTTCCTGGTTAAGTAAGAAGAACTGAAGAACAGGGGATGCGATTTATGAGATTACCTGTATGATGTTTACATTTTGTGTATGATACAGATAAGTGTGTTGTGTAGTGACGGGTGGGGGCTCGGAGTCAAATAAAATTTCATTATTTTCTATGAAATGTTATTGGTTTCCCGTCACCTTTGTGCAGGCACGAGAGTGACAGAATGCGTGTGCCTATGCGAGAGTGTATTTTGGTTGTGAAAGCGTAAATGCTTCTGTCTATACCCCCCTGCAAACCTGCATATGATAATCATGTTTTTAATAACGAGGGGAGCGTCGAAGACCCGTCACAGTAACATAAGGATGTGTTTTAGTCTGATACATGTTCTCATTACTAAACGCTCTGAGAAACAAATTATTAAACAGATTGTAGAGGAGTATATGACATGACACTATTCTACTGCAATGGTGTAAAGGCAAAAGTGGGATAGGTAAGAAAAAAGATAAACCAACAAACAAGCGAAAGTCAAAGTTCAAAATAATGACAGTCTGAATAGACATACATGAAGAAAATACAAAACCCTTATGTTCGTATTCCAACGAGTTTAAAAAAAAAAAAACTATTTTTGCACACCAGTTGACAGTCCTACCCGTTAGAAATGCCGTACAACGTGAACCACAAACCTGAATGCTGAGAATGATCCGATGAAACAGCTTTTTTAAGAAAAAAAAATTGTTAACAAATCTGCCAACGTAAAACTAACATCTTTCTAAACAAGGGTCAAACAGTTACCTGAAGACTATATTGTACATAAGGAAAACAAACATCTTTTCTAAATAAAGCTCAAACAATCACCCGAAACACTATATTGTACATAAGGAACACTAACATCTTTCCAAATAAAGCTCAGTTTAAACAGTTATTGTACCTGAAGACTACCATATAAAGCTCAAACAGTTACCTGAAGACTATAACATAAAAAAACTACCATCTTTCTAGATAAAGCTCAAACAGTTACCTGAAGACTATATTCTACATAAGGAAAACTCGTGTGATGAACGGTCATTCAAGTGTGTGTGTGTGTGTGTGTGTGTGTGTGTGTGTGTGTGTGTGTGTGTGGAAGGTGGGTGTGTGTGGAGGGGGGTTTTTTTTGTTTGTTTGTTTGTTTTAATATTAAAAGTTACTAGTCAGTGATATCTATTTCCTGAAAATTAAGGGGTCATGCTCGGTACGAAAAACTTGTTTCCAAATTTCAAGGGGTCACAAAAAAATATTTAGGGGGTCACACTTTATAAGTGCTTGTAAATTTATTGAAAACCACACACACACACACACACACACACACACACACACACACACACACACACACACACACACACACACACATATACGCACGCACGCACGCGCGCACACACACACACACGCGCGCGCGCGCGCGCGCTTACACATTCTATCTGGCCCACTCACTAATACACAGTGAAAAAATTAGACAGAAATGGATACGAGATGCTATCAACAAAGTAAACATAACACACGCCAGGAAAAAAAATCTAGTGAACTCGAAATTCGGCACTACCTGATTATTCAACGTGCTCGCTTAACATGGGTGGATTGGCTCAGTGAAGCATTCTGAAAACCCGACACCTGAGTCATGAAAGAATAATGGAATTTGATTAAACGTGCACATGCATCTTATCATTTCATTACATTATTAGCAACACTCTATTTGTTCCTGTGAAAAATCGAAAATCAATGCAATTTCGCCGAGCAGTTCACGGTCATCTGAAAGACAGATGTAGAGAAAGAGAGTGTATTGCTCGCAAAGATTTTGTGCTAAAAGATTTGTTTTCAAATTGCCCCCGACACAAAATGTAAGCCCAAGTTATGATACAGACTGCAGTGTTACCGGAAAAAAGTTAAAGATAACAACAAACAACACACTCGCGCGCGCACATACACACCAGAGTTTAAGTAACACACATTTTGTACACAACACACAAAAACGTGAATTTTCGCCATATGTATCTTCTCCAGACGTTTTACCTCACAGACAAAAAAAACGTGCGCCAATTTTAACCGTGGCTGTCCGCAGAAAAAAAAAAGTAGAGAGAGAGAGAGAATGCTGAACAATTAAGTAGTGGGGGAAAACAAGTGCAGGCTAACAATTCTTCCATCATTAAAGTAATGACTTGAACTTAAGAAAAAGATTTGAACTTACGAAAAAAAAGTATTTAAAAAGTGGGGGGATGAAGTTGAAAAAAGTTGGAACATAACATTAAGAAAATATATCATAAGTATGAATACTCCTCACTAGCTGCATGAGAGAACCGTCATAATCCCTCTCAAAGGCAGATCATAATCCCTCTCTAATCCCTCTCAAAGGCAGATCTATTTATATTGCCTGCTCCTAGGCCTTTCGTCTGCTGGATCAGACTCATCAGGGAGACACGGTTGATTGTGTTTGTGCTCTTGGCGTCAGATAGAGACACACCACAGTCCATAATTTTGTGGTGTTTTCACCACCAAGGGTTCAAAAAAGAATCCAACAGCACCCCAAAGCAGCCAGCGAAAGGGTAGTAGAATGAACAAAAACGAAAGTGGGAGAGGAAAAAAGTTGCTGAAAAACTAAAAGCATTATGCAAACAGTACGAAATGTAGGGGACAATCTTTTAGCCTATGTTTGAGGATCCATTCAAGGGAGATCAAAAGATATGGAACAGTCTGAGCGGTCAGCTCTGTTATTCAAGAACCCAAGCATTATCAGCAACTAAGAATTGTGCAGATTAGTGCAGAACAACCTTCACTTGGATCTCCTAAGAGATGCAATCTCCCACTGATTGACCAAACAATAGAAAATGCTGAACAATTAAGTAGTGGGGGAAAACAAGTGCAGACTAACAATTTTCCATCATTATAGTAATGACTTGGCAAAGATCTGAACTTAAGAAAAAAATATAAGAAGGTGGGGGATGAAGTTGAAGATAGTGGGAACATAAAATTATGAAAATATATTATAAGTATGAATACCCTTCACTAGCTGCATGAGAGAACCATCATAATCCCTCTCAAAGGCAGATCTACTTAAAATCCCTGTTCCTAGGCCTTTCATCCGCTGGATCGGACTCATCAGGGAGACACAGCTGATTGTGTTTGTGCTCTTGGCGTCAGATAGAGACACACCACAGTCCATAATTTTGTGGTGTTTTCACACCACCAAGGTGCAACAAAGAATCCAACAGCACCCCAAAGCAGCCAGCGAAGGGTAGTAGTAGAATGAAACAAAACGAAAGTAAGGAGAGGAAAAAAGCTGCTGAGAACTAAAAGCATTATGCAAACAGTACGAAATGTAAGGACAATCTTTGAGCCTATGTTTGTATACACACACACACACACACACACACACACACACACACACACACACACACAATGGGTAGGGAGGACACTCGCAGCAGACCTGATAGAAAGGATGTTCTTAAGCCTTTCCAAACCCATTTCCCTCCCCTTGTGTTCTTCTCCACTCCGAGATAAGATTAGTCCGGTGAAAAGAATCCCCGAGCAGTTTGTCTGTCCGCTAACTTAAGTTTTCACCTTTCAAATGTAACTCGTAGGTCAAATACAGATTAAATGAACATAACTCTGCAAGAAATGGGCAAACAAGGACATGATCCGGAGCTTAGCATGATAACATATGTATTAAGAATGCCCTGTGCGTACCTGCACCCTATGTGAACACAGCACAGGCTTCCAAGGGTGGTGCAGGATTCCTTCGAGATGGTTTGTTTCGGCAATTGAGGACAGTACATCTCTGGGCTTCACCGGCACTTCGGTATGTATTTTCTCTTTTTTTTTTTTTTCTTTTTCTTTTTCTTTTTGTTAACGATGTCTGTTTACTTAATTTTTGAAATTACAAGAATGAAACAAGAATGGACAGGTCCGAGTGTTTCTTACGACCAGCGTCGCACCAACGCAATCATAAAATCACCAGCTCTCTCCCCATGTCTTGATGTGGAAGTCGAGACAGAAAGCTTGAGGAGTTGTTTCCCCTCCCCTCATTCACATATATTTGGTCTTGAAGTTCTTTGGAAAAGAGTTAGGAAACGCACGCGGAAAGCGGCCCGCCGACGTGAGTCAACTTGTCCAAGACCGGTGAGTGACGAACCAGACCCCAGTTCAAAAGGTTCACCTTTAAACAAACCACCCAACCGACTGACTCTCTAGCAAACTCTTGCCAAGTCTCGAGACGGTTGATCAAGTCCAGTGAGAGGCGAACTCCACTCAAATGTTCACAACTGAGCTCGACAAACATAACAAGAATAAACTGAAATGTTCTCTTAGAATTCACTTATGGAATTTATTTATAGGGAAAATTTCCCGACCGTGCACGTTCTCTCTCTCTCTCTCTCTCTCTCTCTCTCTCTCTCTCTCTCTCTCTCTGTGTGGGGGGGGGGGGGGGGGGGACTTACTTGGCTTAATCCCCTTCGCTCCAACGGGAGCATAGGGCCTTCACTGCAGATGTCCAACGTGTGCGGTCTTGGGCTGCCCGTTTTGCCTCACCCCAGGACAGCTTGATGGTAATCAGCTCACTGTCCAGCGTCCTACGCCATGTTGTCACTGGGCGGCCTCGCTTTCTCTTTCCTTGAGGGTTCCAGTCCAGTGCCTGCTGCGTGATGTTGTCCGGGCCTCGGCGTAGGATGTGCGTGTGTGTGTGTGTGTGTGTGTGTGGGGGGGGGGGGGGGGGGCATTTGTGAAATCATCTATTCATTGTCATTCATCCTTTTCATCCAGTGCATTCCGCCTCCACGGTCCAGATGTCACAGCTGTTCCAAAACATTACCTGCTGCCTTCTCACGTGTAGAATGTTCTTGCTGGAGACATTTTCTCGCTGCGATGGTGTGCAGTGGCCTTTACACAATGGCATCTGCCAGGGAGCAGTTACCTCCCTTGACCTCTTAATAACGTGTCCTGTGCGTGCCTGCATCCTAAGTGCCCACAGCACAGGCTTTCAATGGTGGTGCAGGATTGCGCCCAGCTGGTTGGTTCGGCAGTTTGAGGACTGGGCCCCACCCGCACCTTCTGGTGCAGCTTATATCTTTTTAACTACTAATCAAAGCTTTAGATTTCTTCAAGCACTTGGCTGTGTTTCCTTGTGTCGCTGTGTGGGGGCCGGAACAGCTCAGTTGGTAGAGCGCCAGACTCGTGATCCTGAGGTTGCGGCTTCGAATTTCGGTACAGGGGGATTTTTCCCTCGGAGTTAACATTGGTTCTGACTCCATTCCCCATACAGTCCTTCGAATGAGAGACTATAAACCGAGGTTCCGTTGTGTGAACGCGCGCACAACTACTTGCACACTCGTAAAATCCCATCACCAACTTTCGGAAGAGTAGGCCAGTTTGGCCGTTGGTATGGATGACACGTTACACATAGCATGCACCCTGCATGAGAAATGGAAAGAATGAAGGAAATAAAGAAATTGAGTGCACGATATGACCGGATGAAACGGGGGAAACGACTGAATGATGCGCCGGCAGGCAGCTCTTCGGTCGGCAGTACCCAGGTGGGCAGCCCATTGTGTAAACGAGTGTTTATTATATTATATGTAAAGCGCTTAGAGCCCTAATCTTTAGAGAATAGGCACTATAAAAATTAACATTATTATTATCATTATTCAATCACTGGTCTGCAAGGGCTCAGCACAATTTCATTGTACGCTTGCCTTGATAAAGGAGAACAAGGTTAAAGGCCTTGCAAAGGAGGCAGGTTAATTGCCTTGACAAAGGAGGCAACAAGGTTAATTGCCTTGACAAAGGAGGCAACAAGGTTAATTGCCTTGACAAAGGAGGCAGTCAAGGTTAACTGCCTTGACAAAGGAGGCAGTCAAGGTTATCTGATTTTTCGATTTCACCGAGTTCGCCTCAGTCAGAGATCAGAGGTAGACATAACGATGAAGCTGACTCTGATGGCGATCCTACGCACATTTTACTTTAACTGAGACTTCTTTGACGTGTGTGTTTGGAGGCAGTTCGTTGACCTTTGTTAACCTTTGTTGACCTTTGTTAATCTTTATGGGCTGCCTTCTGGACTCATCTAGACTGCCTCCTTCTCTGTGTGTGTGTGTGTGTGTGTGTGTGTGTGTGTGTGTGAGAGAGAGAGAGAGAGTATGTGTGTGTGTGTGTGTGTGTGTGTGTGTGTGTGAGAGAGAGTGAGAGAGTATGTGTGTGTGTGTGTGTGTGTGTGTGTGTGAGTGTGTGTGTGTGTGTGTGTGTGTGTGTGTGTGTGTGTGTGTGTGTGTGTGTGTGTGTGTGTGTGTGTGTGTGTGTGTGTGTGAGTGAGTGAGTGTATGTGTGTGTGTTTGCGTGTGTGTGAGTGAGTGAGTGAGAGTATGTGTGTGTGTGTGTGTGTGTGTGTGTGTGTGTGTGTGTGTGTGTGTGTGTGTGTACTTTTCCTTTTACTTTTGCCCACAGCTTTATTTCTGTTGAACCCAGTCCCTTGGTGATAGTCTGTGTGTGTGTTCGGTGATTCACCTCCGATGGAGGCTTTTTGTCACCTCAACTCAACTGCCTTCCTAATTTTCCATGTTCTGCATGTCTTTACCCCGTGTTGGCTTTGATCTCACAACCTCGTCTTCCAAGTCCTCGGGCATGATGAATAGCTTCAACGCCCATCTGGCGCTGATTTCAAGAAGATAGGTGATTGCTCGGCCGTCGTTTTCATTCGGCTGAATGGTGTTTTATCTTGCCTGAAGAAGATCTGGTAGAGCTACTTTAATTTCGTTTTAAAATTTGTGTCAGTTTCCGCATGCAGTCACCTGCTTTTGAAACTGACCTTAATCTAAATGGCGTCGCTTGCCCCACTTTGTCTCTCTCGGCGAGAGATTTCACGGGCACTTTCACCTTTGTTTAGTGACGGTAGAGCATAGCGACGGTACAACTAAGCCGAACAGCAAATTATCTGCTTTTGTATTTGTCAGTTTTGGTCTCCAATGTTCCACTGTGCTAGTGCTGATGTCTTATGTCAAAAGAGGCCACAGACAGTTGGTATCATCATGAACTGCAAACTTTAAAAGGAAATCGAAGTAAATCCTCCAGGTAACAGCGACAAGCAAATGAAAATACAAAAACACGACGCGTTTCGTCCTCTTAGATCTTCTTCAAGCAAGAGAAACAACGTTTAGGACAATGAAAACGAAGAACGAGCACTTACTACTTTTCTCAAAGTCGGCGCAAATAGACGGACGTTGAATCAATCAGGTTTCAGATTTCGTTGACTGCCGGAGTCTAGACTCTAACCTGTCACCTGCAAGGTTTAAACTTTCCATTCGCTTTGTTTTGTGTATCCTGGATGTATCGTTTAGGAACTCATCATAGAGCCTGCCCCAGGCCGCTGACTGGCTCCCCTGTCGTTGGCTGGGATCGATGATCGTGACTGTGTTGATGACTTCTCTTTGTCCACAACGGGAGCCTTCATGATCTCGTTGGTTTGGAAGTAGTTCAACTCTTTTAGCAACCAGTTTCGATTTCAGTTTCATCAAGGAGGCGTCACTGCGTGCGGACTAGTCCGTATACGCTACACCACATCCGCTAAGTTTCGAGACCCACACTGCGCATGATTTAAAGCTGATGGATAAATGAGTAAATAGTTAAGATGAGAGAATTTAAGAAGAGGGTCTCGTGGCTACGACTTAGCAGATGTTTGACCTGCGCATTAGCCCAACACGCTGGTCAGACCTTGAGTTCCTTCTTAACATCGGTTGTGCCATTGTTATCATTGTATGTGTGTGAATATATGGGCACATGTGTGTGTGCGCACGCACGCTTGTGTGTATGTGTGCGTGCACGTGTGTGTGTGTGTGTGTGTGTGTGTGTGTGTGTGTGTGTGTGTGTGGGGGGGGGGGGGTGCGCGCGCGCGCG
>JADBJO010001587.1:355000-362500 GCA_016801955.1 Conus betulinus | reverse complement strand
AGCCAATCAGTTCAAAGTAGACCCACAACACGCAGGACGGCGACGTAAGCACAAAGAACGGTGCAGAAGTCAGGATCAGAATGGTCGTGATGGAGGAGATTGGAGCCAGTCTTGAGGCAGCCTGGCTGTGTCCACGCCCCTCCACTTTCCCAGACATCCTCACAGACTGCACCACTCCGTAGACCAAGACAGCGTTAGCGAGGATCAGGACGATGAAAGGGACAACCACTGACGCCAGACATAGATACGTGAAGCCAACGATGATGGCAATGGTTTTGTTAGTGCTTACGCACATGGGGTGTCCTTCTACGTACACGAACTGACAGTTAGAGAAGATGTGCAGGTTTGTCGCGCAGGCGATGATCAGAATGGTGGCGGTGACGATCTTCCCTGTCCTCTCTGTGCACAACACCTCCACGCGGTGCGGCAGGACCACTGACGTCATTCGCGGACACGTCATGGACACCAGAATCCACGCTGACGTCATGGAGGAGACGGAGTTGACGAAGTAAGGCACCATGCGGGACAGGTCATGGAAATAGGCCAGCGAGAGGTCCAGCACGATCTGTGGCCAAAACGACAACACGTTGGTCCAGAGGATACAGAGATCAGACACAGCCAGTGCTGTGAAGAACATGGACAGACCGCCAGAAGATTCTGAAGCCCGTATTGTGCGCATCACCATTACGGTCATCACGCTGCCATAACTACCTAACGCCAGAAGCACAGGGGGCACTATCAGCCACAGCAGGTAGGTGACCTCATGGTAACGGTAGGCGGAAGCAGACGTCATCTGCTTCCTGTCATCTGGCGATGTTGATTGGTCCAGAATGGTGGTGCTCGGCATGAGTAAAGGCTTCATCAACGAGACATTCATTTCAGCTATAGATGAACTATCTTCCTTCATCACTGATTCCTGGAACAAGGATTAACTGACATGAAATCATGCAGAACATGCCGGCACTTGCCTGGTAAGTTAAAGTTTGCTTTCCATGTGACCAGTTTAACGTTCTCCAGACAGTAAACACCCACATTCACTCCTTCGTGGGCGAGAAAGGGCGACTACCGAAACGTACCCCATGGGAAGTAAATCCAGACTGACCTCCCCCTCTGTTCTAAAGTTACGACCCTCCATCAACATTCTCAATAAGACCAAAAAAAAAAAAAGTCTCAAACAACGAAACATTAGCGTTTTGCCTTCTGATTTGTTTGTACCTTTCGTCCGGCAGAATGTTTTTTTTTTTTTTTGTTTTTTGTTTTTTGTTTCGATTTCCCACCTGCAGTCAGTCACCAGTCTTTGAAACTAATAGAACATTGATTTCAGCACGTTTCACTTTAATTAGAAAAGAATTCTGAAACTGAGTCGGAACTACTCCATCCCCTCCACACCTCCACGCTCCCCCCCACCCACCCCCCCCCCCACCCCAACTTCACCCCTCCCCCACCCACCCACCCTCCCCTCTTCGTTTCAAACCAATTCCCCCGAGAGTGACTTGGGGTCCTGGTCTACCAACATCCCATGAAGTGAATACAATCACGTGCACAAACTGACGCGCCCTATGTGACCAGGGCGTGGCAGTGATTTCGAACGTGAAGTTGTTACAGAAGGTGGGACCGATGTTAACCAGAATAGCCCATTACTAACGGTTACACCAGCCCAACACGGTTTTTTACTCTTTATGGAATATATCACGCGTATTCAGGATAACTGGGTGTACGTTTATATGCTTTGCATCTTTTTTTTCTCCATTTCACTCTTCTCTTTCAGTCTTTCTTTTCTCCCTCCTCCCCTCTTCGTCCCCGCTTCTGTCCGTCTCCTTCCTTCCTTCATTCACGTGTCTTCTCTTTTTCCTGTCATCTTTCCTCCGTCTCCTTTTCTATTCGTCCTTCCCTTCACTCCTTCCTTCCTTCCTTCGACCTCTCCTTCCTCCATCCAGTTCTTTCTTTTCTTCTTCTTTTTTTTCAGTTCCTTCCTTCTTTCCTTCCGACATTCCATCTCATTCCTGTCCTCCCGTTCCGTCCTTCGCTTCTTTGCTCGTCCTTCCTCATTCTCCTTCCTATCTCTCGCCTCCTCCTTCCTTCCTTCCTCCCTTCCATCCTTCCCTGACGTCCCCAGGAAGGGCTAGCGGCACTTTGCTGAGGTGCACGGGCAGGGGTGTGGTGGCAGGTGTTGCACTTGACGTCGTCGCAGCACCCAGTGGTACTTGCACTCGCACCTCTCCATCACCTGCAGAGAGAAGTTGTCGGCCCCACGGTCCACAGCACATGGGGCTGCAGTGACCCAGGCCGTCCATGTTGGGGTCACACAGCCTGTGCACACAGGACACACACACACACAACCACACAGCACACAGTGGTACACACACACACACACAACACACTGCAGACAGGACACAGCAGGACAGACAGCCGGACCAGACTGTCGGCGACCACGACAGACAGACAGACATGGGTGACTGACAGCGTGATGAGACAGAGGCAGACCCCCATACATGGGGGACAGACACATAGCGCGTATCACAATCGGTAGCCTGTGACACAAAACCTAGGACACCACACACACACACATATGGACAGACACAGCACGCACGATCACACAGGCAGACACACACACACGCATCAATATTCAGGCAGACACACAGCATACAGACAAAGACGGACAGACACACGTGCACACACACACGCACACAGACATATGGGTGACAGGACACAGCACACATCAATACATAGGCAGACAGACAGACATAGGACAGACCAATGCATCGGCGCGACAGAATCAATACATAGGTAGACACACTGACCACGCATCAATACAGAGGCATGCAGACGTGACGATACCCAACCAGACCAACCAGTTCAAACCTGCGACCCCCCAGAGCGAACCACCCCTTCACCCCCCGCAAAACATCCCGCATTCAACAGATAAGCCAGATCAGACGGTTCACCCCAGAATCAAAACCAGATCACACGCATCAAAAGTAGGCCAAACAAGACACACACACCACAAAACACACACACAAATCAATGATAGGGGCAGACAGGACCAGATTAACCAAAGAATTAGATTAGCGCCCAGGACAGATGACACACATATCAGTATATAGGCAGGGGCAAGCGCTGCTACGATCAAACAGAGATCATCCATTCAACAGTTCAAACCAGATCAAGCCAGATCCGAAAACTGGTTCAAACCCCGATCAAGCCGGAGAATCAAACCAGTCTCAAACCCCACCAGAATCATAACCAGCTCACAACCACCCAGACCTTTCTCTACCCTCAAAACCCAACATTCACTCCAAGCACTCAACCCCCAACGATTAAACCAATCAACAACCGACCGTTCAGTCCCCCCCACCCACGGTGGACACCCACGTCTCACTACGCCACGACCGGCCATCACGCCGCGCCTGCTTCATCACCACAGCGCCAGCAATCTCACCAACACCACCGTTCCCCCTAGTCACAACCCCAGACGCCCTAAACCAACTACAACACACCAGATTCATTCAGGTCCCTGAAAACATCACGCGTCGAAGGAAGTCCATATTCAGCCACGCGTCAAAAACCACACGTCAACCAAGAACGCCACGCGAACTAGTTAGTTTTAAAACCAGTTTTCCCAACACCAGTTTGAACCAGTTCCACCACCCCACCCCCCACGATACAACACACCCCCCAGTTCATTCCCACCCAACAGCCCTCAACCACCCCCGTATTTCCTCAAACCCACATCACCCACCCAGATCAAACCCAGATTAACACAACCAATACAGGACCGTCAGTTCCAGACCCCACCCGCCCTTCTTTTTACTGACGCCCTCCAAAGGAAGCAGTACTCCCTTACCTCACCCCCACCTCCCAAGCCCCGGCCCCTATCGCCACACGCTCGATTACGCCGGGCTTCGCATCCTCACCCGCCCCCCTCATTCGCCCTACTCCCTTCACTAGTCCTATTCCCTTTTTTGTTTTTTCTTGTCTCCTCTTTGGTTCACATTAACCCTTCCCCTCGTTTGCCCTCCCTACCGTGATTTGGATAAACCCGTCCATCGCTTTCTCTATTTCTGCGCCCCCTGCCCCCTTTTCCCGTTTTGTTTTTGTGTGACAGAACTAGATAACTCTACGCTCTCTTGCTCCTTTCTTTTCTGTCTCCACCCCCACTCCTGATTACCTCCCCCCCCTACCATTCCGCTCGCTCCCCACCCCCCCATCCCCCCCCACCAACCCGCACACACCCCCCTCACACACCCCCCGCCCCCACCGCAACCCCCACCACACCCCCCCCCCCCCCCCCCACCCTCTCTTCCCCCCAAGGTCACCCCCCCCCCCAAACCCCCACACCCCCCCCCCACCCCCCCCGCAAAAAAAAGAACCCCCGGGGTTAGTTCGCTTGTGCTGCCTTGAGTCAAACCAGTATCAAACCAGGACATCCCGCAAAACACCAAAAAACAAAACCAAAAGAAAACAAGAAAAAGGGCACAAAAAAACAACAACACAGAACAAAAAAAACAGACCAGTTTACAGACCAAGAAAGAGAAAAAAGGAAGATGCCCACACACCGCAGAAGTTCTAGTCAGGCCGGGCCGCGTAAGCCGCTTGCTGATCAAACACGTTCAAACCAGATCGTGAACCAGTTCGAAACCAGACCAACTAAAACCAGCAGATCAAGATTTTTGTTTTCTTTGGCGTTGCACGCATGTGTGAGCGAGTGTGGTGTTGTATGTGTGCAAGTGTCTTTGTGTCTGGTTGTGCAAGTGTGTGTCTGTCTTGTGGTCGTATGAATTTTGAACTGTAAAAAGATACTGGTAGTATTTGATATTTAGATAAACAGTTAAACCACACACACACGCACGCGCGCGCGCACCAAATGCATTCCTCAATGTTTGAAAGCGCAATGTAAACGCCGCAGATTACTTTTTTTCTTTTTGTCTTTTTTTTTTTTCGTGCACTCAAAGTGTACTCTGGCACACAGACACACGATCTCTCTCTCTCCTCTCTCTCTCTCTCTCTCTCTCTCTCTCGCAATTCGCACACACACACACAACAACACATAAATACACGCACGCGCTGATGCGAACCGGCAACTTTCGGACGGTGGTCCCTCTCAAGATGTGGCTTTCTTTTTCAGACTGGTGTCTTACCCACATGGCTATTGAACACTTGCTCAACAACTACGGAACTTAAACATTATGAAGTCTACTTTGGTCCCTCCTCGACCAGATGCGGCTCTTTCTCTCTCTCTCTCTTACAGTTTCAATATATATATATATATATATATATATATATATATATGTGTGTGTGTGTGTGTGTGTGTGTGTGTGTGTGTGTGTAAATATATTCGCAATTTTTTGTTTTTGTTTTGTTTTGTGAGGGCATGGTGTAAAAAAAGCCATATTATTGTTGCTTATCCATTTTTAACCTCAATAAAATATTCGTTCGTTCGTCGTCCGTTCCATTTACCCCAAACCTCCCCTTGGCCTTTTCCTTCCTTCTCTCTCTCTCTCTCTCTCTCTCTCTCTCTCTCTCTCTCTCTCTCTCTCTCTCTCTCTCTCTCTCTCTCTCTCTCCATTTACCCCAAAAACCTACCCCTTGGCCTTTTCCTTCCCCGTTTCCTTCCCCTTGTTCGCTATGTTCACGCGTTTTTCTATTGCGTTCGTTTGTCAATGATATGGACAATAGCTAATTTGTATTGAACTGTATAAGATCTTGTTATACTTTGTTCTTCTTATATATGTATTTGCATTAATTTGATCTTTAAATGCATTAATTTTATCTTTAAATTGTTTTTCTTTCCTTTCGCCCCAGGGCTGGGTGGAAAAAAGTATTTGTATTGCTTATCTCATTACCCTGGTAAAATAAAATTTCGTTCGTTCCTTCGTTCCTTCGTTCGTTCTCTTTCTCTCTCTCTCTCTCTCTCTCTCTCTCTCTCTCTCTCTCTCTCTCTGTGTGTGTGTGTGTGTGTGTGTGTGTGTGTGTGTGTGTGAAGACTGGTCAGACGTGTTCAGTGTGTTGTGTCCAAAAATGAATTAGTTTGCCAGTTTCGAATGTTCGACCCTCGGTGATTTGGACTCGTGGTTGTCTAAGGTATGTTCGATGTGTTGACTGATTTTTGGTCGCGGATGTTGATCGGATTAGACATTAATTTCATTTTTTTTTTAAATGATACTTAAGTAATAGAGATTTCTGAACCTGAACTGTTTTTTTTTCTTTTTTGGGGGGTGGGGGGGGGGGGGGGGGGTCTGTTGGATGACAGCAACGCAGCATGTGTGCAGCACGTGCAAGGTGTTCGCTTGTTCGCGAGAGAAAGAAAGGGAGAAGCTGTACACTGGTGCATGAAATAAGACTTGTTTGGCCTCTGAGGTGGTCCGTGACTATGCTCTTAGCATCAGTTTTTTCTGACTGCATTGAGGCTCAGTGTAAAAGCAAACAGTACAGACGGCTGTGACAGTGATTCTCTCCAGCACACCAGCATCCGTGTCCGTGTCGGCGTCGTGTATCAGTCTCTGGATGTAAACATTGCACACGTGAACCGTCTTTTCCTCATGTGGTCTATGCTGTTAATTGAAAGAGTACACCTTTTGGCTGTTAAACGCCTTCTGAATGTAAGTGTTCACACACCAAGCGCACTTACATACTCCGAAACTGGCAGGTACCCGTTATATATTCTGACTTTCATCAAATGTGTAAAATATTGGTTGAAACTGACCCGTATGGAAGATAGCTGTATCCCAAGAAAATTGTATAAAATACATTATAAGAGCAAAAAGAACTGGGTAAGTAATATATGTTTGACATTACATAAATATGGTTTTCGATTTGTGTGGGGAAAATCAAGGGGTGGAAAATGTAAGCCGTTGCTGTGGACCTTATGACTGTACCTTTTTCTCAAAAGACACATAATGTGTGTGGAAATTTGTGTTCTTCTGTCAGTTGAATACTCAGCACTCAATGCAGAAGACGCCGACTTTTGTCCCATGTTAACCACGTCTCCAGCCTGATTCTGACCGGACATGGCAACAACGGACAGAAGAAGTCGCCCGTATTTTCGTTTGACAGCAGATGGCAAACAACGGACAGAAGAAGTCGCCGTATTTTCGTTTGAAAAAGGGACTTTGGTGTCAAACGATTCAACAAGCACAATAGTCAAGTTTCTGTGATGATTTCTTCATCCTCTCTGTAGAGATAGTTGCTGCTTTCTTTACATAAAGTGGTTATGCAAGCATTTTTATTGTTGTTGTTGTTGTTGCCCTTTTCATGCACAAAGTCTTTTGCCTACGGTCCAGAATTTGGCAGCTCACTTCTTATCTGGCATCACACTGAACTCTGTCTGAGGGTCCAAGCCGGTCCAGGATCCTTGTTCCCACAATTGTTGTTGCTGCTACTGCTGCTGCTGCTGCTCCTGTTGTCGTCGTCGTCGTCGTCGTCGTCGTCGTCGTCGTCGTCGTACCCTGGCTGAAAGACTCCAGGGATCATCCGAACAGCCGAAGTACTTGAACGCTATGG
>JADBJO010001587.1:347500-350000 GCA_016801955.1 Conus betulinus | reverse complement strand
GGGGGAAGAGGTTGAAAAATGGAGAAACTGGGAACATGAAATTAAGAAATTATATTATAGACATGAAACTCTTCACTAGCCGCATGAAGGAACCATCGTAATCCCTTTCGAAGGCACGTCGCCGTGTCTCTCTGGTGAGTTCCGATCCAGCGGACAAAGGCCTCGGAGCAGGCAATACAAATAGATGTGTGCTCTCTCTCTCTCTCTCTCTCTCTCTCTCTCTCTCTCTCTCTCTCTCTCTCTGTTCAGTGGACACGTAGTTGGCAAGGAATCAATACACTGACTGAATGGATTGTCGTCCCTCCTGGCTCATCCCCATCAGTGCGGGTTAGATGCATCTTGTTTTCTACATTCTATATTTTCTGACTCTAGAAGTACTGCGATTGGGTTCTTTGAAACTAAATTTTAGAATATAGAATTCTAACAAACGGCAATCTTAGCTACTGATGGCCTTACAAAGCTGGGTATTTACAGCCCAGTATAATTACGCATGAGGTAGACATTATTTGAAGCGCAGAAGCATGCACAGTATGAGTCTAAATCTAAAACGGTGCGTGTCAATGTATTTGTGCATATATCATTTTATTTTAACTGTTAGCCCGAGCTCTTTGAAGTGAACGCTTCTGTCTTTTGAATCCACAGCTGTCCACAGCTGTCTCGCAGACTCATGCATTTACTGGCACCGCAACTGTAGACAGCCGATTCCTTCTTCTTCCCTCCCCTTTCACTTCTTCTTCTCTTCTTCTACTACTACTACTACTACTACTACTACTACTACTACTACTACGTCGTCCTCCTCCTCCTCCTCTCCTCCTCCTCCTCCTCCTCTCTTCTTCTTCTTCTTCTTCTTCTTCTTCTTCTTCTTCTTCTTCTTCTCTTCTTTTTCTTCTTCTTCTTCTTTTTCTTCTTCTTCTTTTTCGCTCCTTCTCTCTCTCTCACTCTCTCTCTCTCTCTCTCTCTCTCTCTCTCTCTCTCTCTCTCTCTCTCTCTCTCTCTGTATGTGTGTGTGTGTGTGTGTGTGTGCGCACGCGCATGTGTGTGTGTGTGTGTGTGTGTGTGTGTGTGTGTGTTTGCATGCGTAAGTCTCTCTCTCTCTCTCTCTCTCTCTCTCTCTCTCTCTCTCTCTCTCTCTCTCTCTCTCTCTCTCTCTCTCTGGAAGAAAAAGTGGGTTGGAAAGGAGAGTGGGGAGTAGGGAAGATTTGCGCCCCTTACAGTACTTAAGCTACTTTCACAGATGCTATAGTTTTATTGTGAAGTTGTTGAATCAAGCGTTCATAGATTCGGAAATAACAGACTGTGCCGGTACTGTCCTTTATCATGATGGCATCTCACAAAGCAGCCTCGTTATGTTCCAGAAATCCCCAGTGTAACGACTCAATGCGAACATATTGCTGATTATCTTTTTTTTTTTCAGCTGAACACTTTCAATCAAAATTTTAATGACGGGCAGGATCAGGAAAATAATTCACCCTGCATTAAAACAAAGTAAACAAATTTTTCTATTAATTTTGGTCTGTCATTGTAATGCCTGTTGCAAGTCAGTCTTCAGAAGTGTGGCACCGGTTTCATTCATTCCTTCCAGTCCATGTGGTTTTGTCATCATTACTCGTTTCTTGAATTGTGTAGTACTGCCAGATTGATAGGCACGTTTTTTAAATTTGGTGACTAAGGACTTGTATACTGCATGTACAGACAGCGTATGGTAGGATGAGGATTATCATTTTGTTTTGTCAGAGACTGGATTAAAATATTGTTTCGATAACTCTAATTCTAGCTAACAAGTTTGTTTTCGATTGTACCTAAGAATGTGTGTAATTCTAGCTTACAGATTTGTTTTCCATTGTGCCTAAGAATGTGTGTAATTCTAGCTTACAGATTTGTTTTCGATTATACCTAAGAATGTGTGTAATTCTAGCTTACAGATTTGTTTACGATTTTACCTAAGAATGTGTGTAATTCTAACTTATAGATTTATTTTCGTTTATATCTAAGAATGTGTGTAATTCTAGCTTACACATTTGTTTTTCGATTGTGCCTAAGAATGTGTGTAATTCTAGCTTACACATTTGTTTTCGATCATACCTAAGAATGTGTGTAAATCTATCTTACAGATTTGTTTTCGATTATACCTAAGAATGTGTGTAAATCTAGCATACAGATTTGTTATCGATTATGCCTAAGAGTGCTTGTAAATCTAGCTTACAGATTTGTTTTCGATTATATCTAAGAATGTGTGTAATTCTAGCTTACAAATTTGTTTACGATTATACCTAAGAATGTGTATAATTCTAGCTTACAAATTTGTTTTCGATTATACCTAAGAATGTGTGTAATTCTAGCTTACAGATTTGTTTTCGATTATACTTAAGAATGTGTGTAATTCTAGCTTACAAATTTGTTTTCGATTATACCTAAGAATGTGTTTATTTCTAGCTTACAAATTTCTTTTCGATTGTACCTAAGAATGTGTGTAATTCTAGCTTACAATTTTTTTTTTTCG
>JADBJO010001587.1:285000-335000 GCA_016801955.1 Conus betulinus | reverse complement strand
AGACCACAGACAGCCCTTCTGTGTGAGCTATAGGGATTATCTCCATGTTTTGACGCACCACATTTATGTGGATTGTGAGGAATGTGTCCATGAACACACCACAGTATGTGTCGACTGCAAAGTGTCACCATGTTTAAAACACACCACATTTGTGTGGTTTATATAAAAAATTTTAAAAAGCATCCGGTATATAACACACACTACCTGGATGATGGCTACTATAACGTGGATTTACCATGGAATGCCTACATTAAATAAAACAAGAAACGACATGAAAGATGTTTACATTTACACTCTGAGGATAAATTTGTCTGTTCACTTTTATCATGTGTTACGATGTAACATGAGGGAACAGACAGACAGACAGACAGAGAGGAAATATGATAAGAATTTCCTTTTAAAATGTCTACAGACAAACCAAAGGCAAATCATTTTATTCAATATTGCGTAGAACCCTTAAATAACAAAAGTCACAAGAAACCAACCTTCAAGGTCACATGACACAGGCCGTTTCAAAGAAGTGCACACGTTTAACAGTGATCTGCCATATTTATTCACCCAACTGTCTTGAGACTGTCTGTCGACACCAAGAGACTGACTTATGTAAACACAGCTTAATCCAAACTCGTTTTCAAAGTTCTGTGAGACATTTGAGGCTCTACCATTAAAATCACCAGACAAAAAAAGCATAATAGTCATGTGCTGAACGGACATGATCAACCAGACAATTCTCTTGCATACGTATGCCACTAGGGTTAACATATGTAAATGCATAATAAATAGAGCTCTCTGGGGATGCATAAGCACACACATACAAAATGTCTTTTAAAGGAGAGACAGACAGACAGACAGACAGAGAGAGAAAGGCAATGACAAAGACAGACAGACAAAAAGGCAGATGCACAGACAGACAGACAGACAGACAGACAGACAAAATAAAAACATGTTGATAATACAGGTTGGCTTCCAGAGTTCTACCAAAGTGTGTTAAAAATACCCACAGTGCGCTCTCTGTGTCACAGGAGTTCAGTGTTTGACGTCACTGTGTCAATGGTGTCACAATAAGAAAGAAAGAAAGAAAGAAAGAAAAAGAAAGAAAGAAAGAAAGAATGCAGACGGGAAGAAAGAACGATTGTAAGCGAATGCCACTGAAAAGAACAGACGGACGAAATAAACGAGGAAAGGACAAAGGGAATGGAGAAAAGAGTGAACAAAGAGGTGTTGATGGAACAAAAGACAGGAACAAAGGAAAGAAGAAGGAAGAAAGGGAGGAGGAAAGGAAAGACGGAACGGAAAGAAAGAAGTACATAAAGATGAAGAGCAGGAAGGGGCGGAGGGGAGGAGGATGGGGAGAGAATCATCAAGCCGTTGGTGACGAAGTATGGCAGTGTGACACGTCATGGTGACAGGCTGTCCCCTGTGGTGGCGTCAGTCAATGACACACAGAAAACTGGTGGACCTGGTAAATGACAGGTAGTCAACACCAATCCACCTTCCCAGCACTATGACCACCGTCCTCTCCATCCCCTGGACATTGTCCCTGTCTGTGACGATGACCCGGTCCGTGCGGGCCAGGGCCAGGTCCTCTGCATCACTCTCACTGGGGGGACATGACACTGCCCTGACCGGTACACCGTGACCACTCAGACCCCGGACAAGGACGGCAGCATCACGTGCATCAGGAAGGTCGTGACAGAGAACCCAGGTGTCCCTGTACTGGGGGGCACCTGAAAACAGCATGTTCATGACAACACGACGTCACTCTACACATCCATCCCTGGCTGGTCTGATGCACACACACATTATTGACAGACAGACAAAGAGACAAACAGCCAGCCAGCCAGCCAGACTGAAACACACACACACACACACACACACACACACACACACACACACAAACCATCCACTGTGTACAAGAAATAAATGTGAATCAGAGGAGGAGATCCAGATCTATTTCTCTTCTCAGTACCAAGGGTGACAGTTTGAAATCTGAAAAAAAAAAAAAAAATGAGGCAGGGGTCGAGGGGCCTAACTGGAAAACTTTTCCTACCTGCACAATGGCGCGGCATAGGCTAACAAAGATCGCTGGACCCGTGTTGTCTTCAACGATAGAGAGTGCTTTCTCATTTCCGGTCGTCTGCTACAGCGCTGCTTTGGTCATAATACCGCCGATTCAACTGTTTTCCACCCACCCACCCCCCACAACTTTTTTTTTTTTTTTTTTTTTTTTTAATTTCCGTCTGGGACCTTGCTGAGAAAACAGATTTCAGTCACCCAGAGACGGGAGAGTGGCACCCATGCAGTACTTTGTACATTGTACAGAATTACAGGGTTCCCACAGACATGACCGAACAAAATTCCATACTATTTCCAGACCTTTTCCAGTGCTTTTCATAATTTTTCCAGACCCCAGAATGTGCGTGTGCGTGCACCTCTGTATGTGATAACTATGCTAAACACACCAGAAAAGAGAACTGATTTAATGATAGCAGGGCATTCAATACCTACTAAAACTTTTATCTCTCCTCTCCACTTTCCAGTTATGCGAGAGAGAGAGAGAGACAGTGTGTGTGTGTGTGTGTGTGTGTGTGTGTGTGTGTGTGTGTGTGTGTGTGTGTGTCTGCGCACACAAGTGTGTGTGTAGGTGTGTGTGACAGACAAACAGTGTGTTTGTGAGTGAGTGTGTGTGTGTGTGAGAGAGAGAGAGATATGGTCAGGTCAGGTAATTAGGACACTAGGCCTCGCGGCCTCTCAACTGTCTTTTCATTTTAATTTGGATGTTCAACATGGCTGAGTACTTACAAGCCAATGTGCTCTCTATTCCAATTTCATATTCAAATTTTGAAATTTTTGGATAAGAGAGTGAGAGAGAGAGAGTGCATTAGAGACAGTGTGTGTGTGTATGTATGTGTCTAAAAATAGGCCAGTGTAGCGCCCTTGGGCCCTTTGATTTTCTCTACCCCCCCCCCCCCCCCCCCCCCCCCCCCCCCCCCATTCAATGCATGATGAGTGGATCCCATACTGAAAAAAAAAAAAAAAAAAAAAAATCAACCGTTTCTTCAATGTAGTACTCGCCTTCCACATTCCTGGGGGCCGAAAATAATCAGTCACTGGTCTGAAAGCTGCATCATTTCTTGATGTTTCTGCCTGCCGCATGGCTTTTCAGAGCAGCTCGCCCATGTTTCCGATGTTGAAGTCTTTCTTGCACAGCAGGCACCGTGCTTTTGTCTTGCATCCATCGGAAGCAGGAGCAATCCATTTGCCTGTAATTTGTATTGTCTAGCCAGGCTAGGCTAATCACACATTTTCCCATGTTTTCTTTAATACTTTGACGCTATTTTCCCTCGCAGCGCCATGTGACTCGAAAGGAAATTAAGCAATGGTACCAACTGCGCATGCGCAGCGCTTTTCACAGTAAAGGGGAGCTACTCTGCAGAAAAAAAAAGTAGTCTGCTAAACCTCCGGCCAGAGGAAATCTGAAAACCACGATCATTGTGCGTGATTTAATTTCTGTTTTTATTCCTATTTCAATGTTTTTTGTAAAGAAACTTAAAGTGAAATTCGACATCATGAAAAAAGTTTGCACAGCTTTTACAAAACCAGGACTTTTCCAGACCCATGGCCACAAATTACAAAATTCCAAGACTTTTCCAGCCCTGGAAATGATTTTTTTTTTCATTTTTCCATACTTTTTCCAGACTTCCAGGACTCTGTACACACGGACTGAGGGCAGTCGGTGTCGGACAGCTGTCAGCCACCGGATGAACCGGGACACTGCGACACAGGACACAAAGTCTGGTGTAGGTCCCGTAAACTCCATGTAGATCTAAAAACAGGATCTATAGATCTACAACATATAGTCTATAGTCACATGTCTTTATTTTCTTTTTACATTCTTCATCCTTAGTGCTACTATTTAAGTAGTTGTGTTATCAGCAGAGGTAGTACAGCAGCAGCAGCAGTAGCAGTAGCAGTAGTGGTGGCAGTACCAGCAGTAGTCTCTACCTTGTGTTTCCCTCTTTCTCTTTCAATTCTCCATTTAGATCTGAAATATGAGCAGCGCATTCATGGCACACTTTCAAAATACTCTGCCTTCACCTTGTGTATTGGAATAGCAGTGATGGTGGTGGTGGTGGTGGTGGTGGTGGTGGTGGTAGTAGTAGTAGTAGTGGTTGTTGTTGTTGTAGTAGTAGTAGTAGTAGCAGTAATGGTAGTAGCAGTGGTAGTAGTAGAAATAGTAATAGTAGTAGTAGTAGTAATAGCAGCAGCAGCAGCAGCAGCAATAGTAATAGCAGTAGTAGTAGTAGTAGTAGCAGCAGCAGTAGCAGTTGCAGCAGTAGAGGTATTGAATGTGGCAGTAGTAATATCAGGGGGAAGGGTGGGGGACAATGTTGGGGGGGAGGGGGGCTGTTAATGTATATGTGCAAGAGTGTCTAAGGAAAAATGAGAATGATTACCTTAAAGAATAAAAGATAAAACAAAAATACATGGAAAAAAATCTTAACATTAGGCAGAATTTTAGCAAAGTGAATTGAACTACATGAAACAAGAGGGGAAAATGTGAGTAATATTAAGAACTGTTGAAGTATTCTATTTTTTTAAATGTAATGTGAGCAATATTTAGAACTGTTGAAGTATTCTATTTTTTTAAATGTAATGAAGTGAGGCTGATGATCTTCTATGAAATAAGACAACTGTGAAAGAGCTAAGAGGTAAAACCATGTTATAAAGGCGAGAAAATTTAAAAGAGCTATGGTGTAAGTTTCCGGCTGTCCTCAAACATATATTCCATTTTACTGAATTCATCTTCAAAAGCATTCAGCTTTAACTATAAACAAAAAGGATTTTGATTGTTGGACATATTATATGCATGGGATCACAAAATGTATTAAGCCAACGCTTTTCTTGTCTTTGTTGTTGTTTCAACACTTTGTTAAAAAAAATTGTCACTTATCAAATTCCAAATATTACGGTGAAGAATATCAGGAAATCCTGAGCAAACTGTCCATTTTATCAACATCCTGATAAGAAGTTTGCTTTTCTTAAGATTTGCATGTGCGAACCCACTCTCTCTGTGCGTGCATGCATGCATGCATGCGTTCGTGCTTGCGTGCATGTGCGTGTGAGTGTGTGTGTGTGTGTGTGTGTGTGTGTGTGTGTGTGTGTGTGTGCGCGTGTGAATGCATGTGTGTGCATGCGCGCACGTGCATGTGTGTGTGTGTGTGTGTGTGTGAGTATAAATGTCATGAAGCATAGGCACATGTTAATAACAAATTATACAAAAAGAGACCATAGCTTTTGCTTAAACGACAGTTCATACTGGCCCCTATACAGAGCCATTACAGCTGTTTCAGGTTAATGGAATCATGGACATATTCTGCAGCATGGCTTTGAGGAGCATCACAGCAGACCGTGTCACGGAGCATTGTTGCACAAGTCTGGGTCTGGTCTTGATGGAGTAGCTGTCCAGAGGACAGAGAATATGTTTTTTCTGACCATTTTTCTGACTCCATCTGTAATGTCCGTGTACCTGTTCTTTTCTGCATGTGGATCGTGACCACTGTAGCGATGCTACAAGAAGTTTGTAGCAATGCCAACTGACTTCATGTTTTCATTCAAAATGTTGTGCATTTACTTCTTAGTCGGTAGTTTCCAGTAAATTCTAAAAAAGAATGCATTCTCAAAGCGCCATCTTTTTGTTGTTTCCAGACAGATACTATTTGGAAGCCAATTCCATTTTCATGGAAGTGTCAGATGTTTCTACGTTCTGAAGCATGCTTTCAGATGCCTGTCAGAGGTGTGATTTGTGGTTTGCTTTGTTTATGTGTAACCAAAAGCTCAGCTGCGTACAGTTTGTAACCTGACTGGGCATCAGCCATGTTCCACTGAGGCAGGAAGATTCGCTGCATTTTAAACAGGCATTTAGAATTGCAGACTCGTGTGCGTTTGTGAGTGTGTTTGTGGGAGGGGGGTGAGGGAAGAGGTGGGGGGAGAGGATAGAGAAGGAAGGGGGAGGGGTGGGGGGAGTGATGATGGTGGTGGTGGTGGTGGTGGTGCTAGAGATAAATTTGGTAGAAAAGGGTTGGAATACAAGAACTGCGCTGCTCATGTCGAGATCTGTAGAAGGGAACTACATGTCAACTCCAATAAATGCATCTGGTATAATTAGCATATTACAGAGGTGAACCATTACGTCTGATTTCAGTTTTGAACCTTTTCTTGTTCATCTCAGGGTATGCAGTATTTTGTTTGCTTACTTTACAAAATGATTTTGAGCACTTGTGCCATTTCATGGAAAATGATCTCACAAAATTTGTATTGGTTTGTGATCTGTATGGCATTTGACCGATCTTTGAATGCAAGAGGGATTTTACGATCATACTTTGGTAAATTTGATTCTGAAATCCCCATTCAGTGCTGTACACATACAGTTTCATTCATTTCGTAAGCAAGCTTTGTAGATGAAGAGAACTATTACGTCATGTGCATCTTACAGACATGGAAATCGGTGCCGTCGTTTGTGATCGAATTAGAAGAATCATCATCTGCATGCAAGTTAGAGGGTCATCAAAAAATGCATTTAATTGGGCAGGCCTGTTTTCCGGGAAAATAGCTCTGAAGAATGGTGTTTTAGAATAGAATAGTCTATTCACTTCATTTGCACAGATTTCAATGATATTACATGGCAAACGCATGTGCATGTGTGTTTGTGTGTGTTTGGTGGGAGGCGGTATGGTGAGAGAAGGGAAGCGTATATTTGTGTGAAGCCTTGAACCCTCCACTGCAACCAGTTGTGATGTGTTTCATTCTGAAATCTTGTGGGGAGGAGAGGGGAAAGAAGAGTGCACGGTATGGGACGAAAAAGGGGTTGGGTGAATAGTCAGGGGGGTGTGGAGGGGTGGGGGTGAGGGTGGTCAGGAAGCGGAGAAGAATGCAGGGAAAAAAGTTGCATCCATGCAAATGATGATGAGAGAATGAGTTTTCACTATCGTTTGAATCTTACAGATTTAATGCACTTTGTGACAAATAATTATCAGCAAATCCTGCGTTGAATGCTGGGAATGTGTGTTGCATTCAACGACTAAAGACAACATTTTCGAGTCTCAAATGCTGAATTTTTTTTTTTTTTTTTTTCGGAGATAGGAGATAGCAGATCCGGTGCTGGGGGCAAAACCTGTACTAAAAGCTGAACCCATTAAATCCATGCTGGCATGATAAGTGGCGGCACCAGAGAAATATGCCAGTTTGCCTGGAGAGAATGGCCCAAGCTCTGCTCACAGAAACTATTTGTGACAACAAAACAGCACACTGAAATACAAGACAACACACTGCAGTACTATAAAACACTGATATGAATTAACACTGTTTTGATATTAAAGACAAGATAAACTACTCAGTGTACTGTACTATACATAGATACACTAAACCGAACAATGAGTGAATAACAACACAAGTGGAATCAAGATGGTACGCCCTACAGAAAGGTGTTTTCACTCCACGGGAAAGTGAAGCCAATGGCTGGCGCATTCCATCCTGCCACTCCCACCTTCACCGCCTATCTTTCCACGCATGTCCAGCATGGTGAGTAAGGCAGCAGGCACTTGCTGCGCCACACCGAACTGTCATAATTCTCAAAAAAAAAAAAAAAAAAAAAAAAAAAAAAAATCGGTTTCCCGTTGTTTTCTTTTCCAAGGGGGGGGGTGCGTGGCGCTCGTTTTTTTTGGCACACAAGAGGAAGAAAGATGAGTTCATTTTCTGTGTTACATTTCCTAAGTGCGTTGTTTAGAGAGAGAGAGAGAGAGAGAGAGAGAGAGAGAGAGAGAGAGAGCGTACATGCATGCACACACGTGTGTATGTGTATGAATGCGTGTGTGTGTATGTGTGTTTGTGTGTGTGTTTTTGTCAGAGAGTGAGAGAGAGAGAGAGAGAGAGAGAGAGAGTACAAATGCATAGGATATGAGCGCTCACACACACACACATGCAGGGTACTTGATCTCTCTCTCTCTCTCTCTCTCTCTCTCACACACACACACACACACACACACACACACACACACACACACACACACCACATGCGCACACAGGCACTCGTGTAAAGATAACACATTTGTGTAAGCACACACACACACACACACACACACACACACACACACACACACACACACACACACACTTACATGAAGATAATACACATGTGTGTAAGCAAGTGATCATGTGCTCACACATGGCCGCACATATGCACACACTGAGAGAACATCTACAGACTGGCGTTGAAAACAGTTTCTATACAGAATCAAGTTTCACCATTCTTTTTTACATTTGCAAAAGATGGGTTCAGAACTGTAGGCATGAAGATCTGTGGTCTAACTAGCTGCATACCTTCATGCAAAATGCTCTAGCTGTTCTCAGCATTTTGAAGCCAATCAGTTCAAGGACCACACCCGCAAACACTGTCGACTGATTTGGAGTGCAGTACCAACGCTTTTCAATGTTGCGACAGCAGCATACTGTGCACTTGGATGTGCAATTTATCAGTTTTTAAAATGTTTTTTTTATATAGTTCTTACATACAAAACATCTCATGTAAAGAATATAAAACAGTACCAAACAAAGACCGAAGACAACTGCTCCTCCCTGCTCTCTCTCTCTCTTTTTTTGTCTCATATATATACAACAGAGAGATAAAACTATTAATAATAAAACAGAAATATTATGACGATAAAGTCCACACACACACACACACACACACACACACACACACACACACACACATATGTATGTATGTATACTTATACGTCTCTTCCCTAACTACCATAACTGCAGGCACTCAGGGAGGAGGTCAACTGCTGATGAGGCGAATAAAGCCGTAAATTTCAACTATAAGCACACCAGCTTGTTGTCCTTGTCGATTGATCAATCAGTCGATCCATCTATGTATCTACATGCACACACACACACACACACACACACACACACACACACACACACACATATATATACATATATATGACAGAGAGAGAGAGAACACACAACTTGTAAAACAGGCTGTTCTGCCATTTCCTGGTTTGCCAGTCGGCTTTGTTATACGTGGGGAAAAAGTGAGAGTGGCAGGCAACGCTGGTTGGCGAGACAGCATGCAGCTGGCTTCCCTCTGGCTTACACTGCCAGCAGAGTAAACGGTCACGGAGTGAACCCATTCCGCAGGGCTCCCTATCTTTGGTTCAATACAGAGGTAATCTGGTGAAGCAGGGGAAACAACTGTTTGCTACCTATGTCATGAGCAAAATCTGTGGTTATCTCTCTTGATTTTTTCTTGTCCACATTCCACTGCTTATACTGCATGCATCTTGAAATCAATTAATTGATTAATTTACTGACTCCTTTATTTGCTTTCTTATCAGTTCCTTCCTTGATCCATTTATTTATTCGATCAATCACTTATTTTTTTATTCTTTTTTGTTTATCGATGTGTTCATTTATTTACTTATTTATTCATTTATCTATTTTCCTTTTTCGTTTCATTTGCTTATTAATGTGTTCATTTATTCATTTTTTGTTTTTTTATTTTGCGCGAGTCGTTGAATGTGTTCAGATAAAGAGGGATATCATATGCTGAACAAAGAGAACAGATTTTATGTTTGATTGGTGTGTTGTCTATTTGTGTTCATCTGGACCACCTGCAAGGGTGACACTTTGAAAATCTGAAAAAACTGAAAATGAGGCAGGGGTCCAGGGGCCACCCCAGGGGCCAGCACAATGGTGCGACATAGGCTAACAAAGATCGTGGTACCTGTCCGGCCGTCTGCTATAAAGCTGCTTCGGTCATAATACCACCGATTCAACTGTTTTTTCAAAAAAAAAATTTTTTTTTTTTTTGAATAATGAAACTTGAAAAACGGAATTTCCGTCTGGGGCCTTGCCAAAAAACGGATTTCAGTCACTTAGACGGAAGAATGGCACCCATGCAGCTGGAATGGGGGGGAGGGGGGATGTGGAGGAAGGGGCGATTCAGGAAAGGAGGGGTGGGGATATCCTGTAACAGCTCTGTTTTGTCACACACACACACACACACACACACACACACACACACACACACACACACACACACACAAACACACACACACACACACACACACACACACACACACACACACTTACACACACACACACACACACACACACACACACACAAACACACACGCGACCTACGCCAAAAACTGACCTGCCATGAGGAACCTCATCAAACAGGATGAAGGCATCAGGATAAGGACCAGCACTGAGCAACTGCACCAGACAGGCAACATCCTTACTGACATCATCGATGTCACAGCTGAGACAGTGGATGCTTCCTGCTGGTGCTGCTGCTGTCCCCAGCATTCGGTGCAGCTGCTCTCCCCCACCAAGATGGACAGGGCTGTATTGGCAGACTGTCTGACAACGACCACTTGTCTCCCCTGCCTCGCCCACTGCAGGGCCTTCAATACCAGCACTACGGTTTTCCCGCAGCCTGGCGGACCCTGCAGGTACAGGTATTCTGGCTCTGGCTGCATGTTGAGCAGAGCCACCTGTTGGGGCGTGAGGACGAGGGAGACGAAGCGCAGCGCAGTTTCAGCCACAGCCTCTCCGAAGGTCCTCAGCACCTTGCGTGGATGGCCAGCTGTGGGGATGTCAACCGTGCTGGCCGGTCCACAGAACCTGTTACAGTCCACACACACACACACACACACACACACACACACACACACACAAATATCTGTGTATGGTGAGAGAGAGAGAGAGAGAGAGAGAGAGAGAGAGAGAGAGAGAGAGAGAGAGAGAGAGAGAGATGGCAGTTGAAATATGACTATATTTCTACACCTAGATAACATGGAGAATTCTTGTCATTCTCAGATACTTTGAACTGAGATAGGCTCCTTGCTCGAAATTTCTGCTTATCAGAGTTTTTCTTTCTCTTTTTTTTTTTTTTTCCTTGTTTTGCCTATTCCTCCACACGTTCAGAGTTCCCAGTTTGCTGAAAGTGAGCAACATATATGGAGTCTGTGTCTCTCAGGCACAAGCGAGGTCTTGTTCCACTGAGGAGTCAGAGGAAGAAAGAGTCATTTTGACATCAAGATGGTTTAAAACATAAGAGACAGTCCCTGAAGAAGCCCTCCAGAGCTGGTGAACAATTGGAAATAAAGAAATGAAATGAAAAATAAAACAAAAAGAAAAACGATTCTACAACAGGCACTGGACTCCCTTTTTCATTCACTGTGTGATCAAACCTCCTAATGGTGCCGCAAATCATGTCCACTGGATTAGTGTGGTGCTTGCTGCTTATGGGGATTGTATTTGTCCTTTAGGGTACATGTATGTATGCATGTATGTACGTATGCATGTATGTCTGTCCTGTCTGCGTATCTATCTGTCTGTCTACTGTCACGTTCCTCCATTACAATTGATAATGTTTCTTTAGTCATTTAACGAAATGATATATATCTATCTAGCTATAAAGAAACATTATATGTATTTAAATGAATAAAGAAACTTTATGATATTATATGAAAGATTCCTGATGAAACCCTTGTGGCGAAAGCTTGAAAATAAAAATTGTCCCTGTGGGAAAAGGTGTCCAACTTGTTTTAATATTCATTTTATTCAAATATACTTGCTGATGTTGTTTTGTTGTGGCACGGTGTGAGTTTTAGTGAGAATTTTACCTGTGAAATGATATATATCTAAAATTAAAATTCCTAGTTTAAAAACCCTAGCATAAATTGGAGATGAGGTCCTTATCCTTCCAAACATAAGAGAATCAGAACAAAAAATTACTATTTCTGGTTTTATGTGGCTTTGTGGTCGATGTCATGAATCTCGGTTGTAACTGGCGTCTGAATGGAGGACACTGCCGTTTAATTTTTGCTCGGCACACTTTTCCAGCCAATCACTGTTGTTCAGGGTGTTTACTGAACGTAAACTTATAAACTAGTAGGTTGTCTGCATCTTATTGTTCCCGGTGTTTACTGAACATAAGCTTACAAACTAGTGAGTCGTCTGCACCTTATTGTGTTTACTGAACATAAAGTCTCATAATCTAGCGAGTCGTTTGCACCTTGTTTTGTTTACTGAACGTAAACTAGTTATAAACTAGTGGGGTTGGTTTAACTGAACATAAACTTATAAACTAGCGAGTCGTTTGCACCTTGTTGTGTTTAGTCGTTTGCACCTTGTTTTGTTTACTGAACGTAAACTTATGAACTAGTGAGTTGTCTGCACCTTATTGTGTTTACTGAACATAAACTCATAAACTAGCGAGTCGTTTGCACCTTGTTGTGTTTACTGTTTACAGAACATAAACTTATAAAAGTAGTGAGTCATCTGCACCACCTTATTGTGTTTTATAAACTGGTGAGTCTGAACAGGGCATAAACATAAACTTATAAGTAGTGAGTCATCTGCACCTTACTGTTCAGGGTGTTTACTGAACATAAACCTGAACTTACTTTGTCCATATCCTTGGCGGCAACTAACCCTCTCTCTTTCTAAAGTTTGAATTTGAATGTAAACTTATAAAACTAGTGAGTCGTCTGCACCTTATGTTCAGGGTGTTTACTGAACATCATGCCGCTCAAAATCCATCTTGACAAGATATATATATATATATATATATATATATATATATATGTATGTGTGTGTGTGTGTGTGTGTGTGTGTGTGTGTGTGTGTGAGAGTTTGTGTGTATGTGATATGCTGAACAATTTAGCAGTGGGGGAAAACAAGTGCAGGCTAACAATTCTTTCATCATTACATTATTGACTTGGCAAAGATTAATTTGGTAAACAATAATAATAATAAAAATAATAATAATAATAATAGTAATAATAATAATGGGAGGGAGCAAGGGGTGGGGGGGGAGAATGCCGGAAAAAGAAAATGAGAACAAATTTAGGGAAACATTATAACATTAAACTGTTCAGTAGCAGCTTATGGGAACAATGGTAGTCCATCCTGAAGACATTCATGTTGCCTGCTCTGAGGCCTCTCATCCAAAAGACGTGTGTGGCATGTTCAGAACACAGTCTTCCGTTTTCTTCCTCCTCTCTTTCCACTATTCGTGTGACCAAGAAGTCTACCTGTGTGTGCCAGCCTGCACAAGTTAGAACACGCGGTGTATGTGTACGCTAGTGGACACTGCGCTCAGTTGTATCTGCTGAACCTGCACTCAGCGGAGCATGGCGCATAGGATGTTCATGCTTGTGCAGCCCAAATCCCATGTGCAGCCCGCTTCTTGGATCTCCAGCTTTGAGCAGCTGTACAACATCTCTCCACACTTCAGCACACACTACCAACTGAATCGGATCTTAACTTTCGAACTGCGGTGCTGTGCATCACACACGTCCATTGCATTTGACCTGGTACCTTCAGTGGGTACAAGAAAGGGAGTCTAGTTCCATGAGCCACGACCATCAGGCCAGACTGGAAGACTCACATCAGAGGCAACACCTTTCTAAATTAAGAATTTCTGCAGAAGTGGAGGAGAGGGATGTGCACCATCATCCATGCCATCCATATTTTTGCTTTAATTATTGTGGAGGGGGTGGTGGGCAGATGGTGGTCAGCCCTCTCTACCTCCCCTCTCCCCCCACCCCCTTTAGTATATTAAGGGGGGATGAAGGGAGAGTGCCGACGTCGGTGTTACTGTTATCCTTGAACATCGCTCATATTTTCTTTAGTGCAGTTCCATTTACTGTACACGTATAAATTATGATTTTCCTTCTGCCTTTGTCGGAGGTCTGGGATATTTCCAGACAGAACAGTAGTAGTACAGGTTCTCCTGTCCATGCATGGAATGAGCACAATTCCCCGAAAAAGCGTTCAGCCTACCTGGATCCGTTCTCCCTCCCCAGTCAAGACAGGCTGTTGTCTGAACGAATGATTTCCAATGGCTTTGTGATATCTTTTGTCTCTGTCCGTTGCTTTCCCCTAAAATTAGTCATCTGGCAAGGGGGTGGGGGGTGGGGGGATAAAACACTGAGTTAAAATCTGTGTTCACTTTCTACATTTAGATGGCAAAAATACAGCCTGACCTCGATTACAATTTTCTTTTTTTTTTTTTTTTCATTACATTGACTGTCTGTAAAATGCACTGTCACTGAATTTTGCGGGATACAATCTTACTGTGACATAAATGGCAATGAAATGGCAGACACAGCAGCCAAAAAAAAAGGTGCAAAAAGAGCAGAGTAAGCTACAAATCTGTACATCTCCCTTTCAGTAAAGGAAAACTGTAGTCTCCTTGAAACAGCATGGAAAATATTTAGGACAAAGTAGTCCTACTGATAAGAAGATGCTACCTTCATATAAAAAATTCCATTTGAAATCATATAAAAAAAAAAAAAAACTGTCAGTTCATTACTCTATCATTGTAGACTAATAATCTCCCTCGTTTTCCACTTCAGAACTGATGCTCTCAAAAAGTTCTCTAAAAGTGTTATTTCCAAGTGGGTAACTGATCACACTTAGTTATATTTTTCTTCACTTGTCAAAGGATGCCAACTTTTCTCCCAGATTCATTCACATTAAATGATCTTTCAGAAGAACACTTGGAGGAACTGCTGCATTCTTCTGATGGACAATGCTGAAGCTTTGACACATAGTATCAACAGAGCATTCCTTTAATACAGTTTTACTACTTCTTCATTGTTGTACTTAAAAACATGTCTATATTGTACTTGAAAGTTATTTTGTTATGCATGAATGTATGTTATTTACGATTCTTTCTGAAACATTCATAGATCTGTCCCCTGCCCTCTACATCCCATCCGACCCCCCCCCCCCCCCCCCCCCCCCTACTACTATCTATCCCACATCGCCCCCCCCCCCCCCCCCCCCCCCCCCCCCCACCCCACCCCACCTCTCCATTTATATTATGAACATATCCTTTCTTCACACTTCAAAAAGCAGCCAAATGCTTTTACACACTAACGCATGCACACACTCTCTCTTTCTGTCACTCTCTCTGTCTCTCTCTCCCCTCTCTCCTCACCCCTCCACACACACACACACACACACACACACACACACACACACACACACACACACACACACAAACTCTCTCTGCTCTCGCAGAGAGATAGACAGAGAGAGAGAAACAGAGAGAGAAGGAAAGGAAAGAGAGACAGACAGACAGAGACAGAGAGACAGAGAGGCAAACAGACAGACAGAGTGTCAAATTCGAAGAGAAATAAAAAATTTTTAAAAATACCCCTGCCTTACAATGCTTTGCTGCTTCGCCCTCCCGCCGTCAACACTGATGTTTGAAAAAAAAAAAAAAAAAATCAGTTACCTCACGTGTCACTGCAGTGTCAATACTTTTATCAACCATTTTTTGTCTTTGGGAGGAATCAGAGAGTTGTGTGACAAGACGGAATTCTCAAAAACTTGTTTCCATACATGTCAATCTCACCTAATAACAACGTGTCCATACATGTCAACCCCATCCAATAACACTGTGTCCATACATGTTGACCTCATCCAGTAACGTGTCCAAACATGTCAACCTCACCCAATAACAACGTGTCCATGCATGTCAATCTCACCCAATAACAATGTGTTCATGCATGTCAACCTCGCCCAATAACAACATGTCCATACATGTCAACCCCACCCAATAACAACATGTCCATACATGTCAACCTCATCCAATAACAATATGTCCACACATGTCAACCTCACCCATAACATGTCCATACATGTCAACCTCACCCAACAACATGTCCATACATGTCATCTTCGCCTTGTAACAATGTGTCCATACATGTCAACCTCATCCAATAACCACATGCCTGTATATGTCAACCTCATCCAATAACAACATGCCAATACATGTCAACCTCATCCAATAACAATATGTCCATACATGTCAACCTCACCCAATAACATGTCCATACATGTCAACTTCGCCTTGTAACAATGTGTCCATACATGTCAATCTCATCCAATAACAACATGCCCGTACATGTCAACCTCATCCAATAACAACATGCCCATACATGTCAACCTCACTTGGTAACAAGGTTTTCATATGTCACATAGACGTTCAGAATGCACACTCAGTTACTGGCTGAAAGGTCTTCACTTGAATCACAGAGAAGTGTAGACTACACATACAGTTGTTGACGTACCTGGCTACCAGTCGTTCATAGGTGGTATCAGACATGGAGGGTCGGGGTCCCCCTGTCCACAACGCGCTCCACCAGGTGCCTGGTTGTTGCAGTTGGTCAGCACAGAGACACCGCCCTAGAGCCTGTGCCGTGTCCTGACTGTTGGTGCACCGAACCAGGTCCTGCAGGACACACAGAGGACAGACCCATCACCCAGGGGAGAGGTCACTGTCAGGGGTTGCATTACATGGACATACTATCACTTCAGGGCATGTCATGGGTCGTACAGCATGTACAGACCATCATTTCAGGGTATGTCACTGTCATGGGTCGTACAGCATGTATAGACCATCATTTCAGGGTATGTCACTGTCATGGGTCGTACGGCATGTACAGACCATCATTTCAGGGTATGTCACTGTCATGGGTCATACGGCATGTACAGACCATCATTTCAGGGTATGTCACTGTCATGGGTCATACGGCATGTACAGACCATCATTTCAGGGTATGTCACTGTCATGGGTCGTACGGCATGTACAGACCATCATTTCAGGGTATGTCACTGTCATGGGTCGTACAGCATGTACAGACCATCATTTCAGGGTATGTCACTGTCATGGGTCGTACGGCATATACAGACCATCATTTCAGGGTATGTCACTGTCATGGGTCATACGGCATGTACAGACCATCATTTCAGGGTATGTCACTGTCATGGGTCGTACGGCATGTACAGACCATCATTTCAGGGTATGTCACTGTCATGGGTCGTACGGCATGTACAGACCATCATTTCAGGGTATGTCACTGTCATGGGTCATACGGCATGTACAGACCATCATTTCAGGGTATGTCACTGTCATGGGCATACAGCATGTACAGACCATCATTTCAGGGTATGTCATTGTCATGGGTCGTACGGCATGTACAGACCATCATTTCAGGGTATGTCACTGTCATGGGTCATACGGCATGTACAGACCATCATTTCAGGGTATGTCACTGTCATGGGCATACAGCATGTACAGACCATCATTTCAGGGTATGTCATTGTCATGGGTCGTACGGCATGTACAGACCATCATTTCAGGGTATGTCACTGTCATGGGTCATACGGCATGTACAGACCATCATTTCAGGGTATGTCACTGTCATGGGCATACAGCATGTACAGACCATCATTTCAGGTATGTCACTGTCATGGGTCATATGACATGTACAGACCATCATTTCAGATGTCACTGTCACAGGTCGTAAAGCATGTACAGACCATCATTTCAGGGTATGTCACTGTCACAGATCGTACAGCATGTACAGACCATCATTTCAGATGTCACTGTCACAGGTCATACAGCATGTAGTAATGTACAGACCATCATTTCAGGGTATGTCACCATCATGGGTCGTACAGCATGTACAGACCACCATTTCAGTGTAGGTCACTGTCATGGGCTGTTCACCATGCACAGATCATCTGTCACACAACGCTCTCGTCTCTACATACATACCCACATGCAAAGACGATCATGCGTTCCACATGCTGCCACACATCTGACTCCCTTTCTTCCCATAAACAGATCAGAATACAATTTTAAATTTCTTACCTAGAACAAAAAAAAAAAAATTTTTCTTTCTTTCTGAGCCTAGCTTCTTTCGGCACGCACATATTTTAACTTCTGCATTTTTTTTCTTTGGCCAATATATATAATTCAGTCAACAATACTAAAAAATAAATTTACAGCAAACTTCACCTTTGCATACACATTCCTTTCACTTCTCTTTTTTCTTTCTGGGTCACCATCTGCTGACCCCACCCCACACAAACAAGTCAGTACGGATTCACAAACTCCAACTCCCACTCATTAAAATATTCCATGTTCTTCCTGTCAATTTTTTTTTCAAAAGAAAATTGAAATGTTCCTGGGCAGCAGACACCACGCCAATGGCCAAGAAGGGGCCGTCACTAGCGTCAGGGTACCCAAACACAGGGTACCAACTACAGGGTGCTTACCTTACCAGAGAAAGATCAGACACTACGTTAGTGAAATACATACTTACTGTATGATCGATCACAGGATTCACATCTTACCTATTGAGTGTGTCAACAGGGTAGAATTTGGAAATAACTGCGATCACGATCCAAACCAAAAATAAATGATTCGAAATTTAAGACTGCAATAAAAGCTTGTACTGAAAATTATCAAATATGTTCACACATCCAATACTCACCCTAGAATCAATAGTGAACTTTTTTTTTTTTTTTCTCTCTCTCTTTTTCTCTTTTTCTTTTCTCATCTGCTGCCTTCGCCAAAAGTGCCGATTTTTTTTTCAGCAGGAAGATCAGAGCTGTGTCAGACACACACACACCAAACAATACTCCCCTGATAGCAGTCAGCATGAAAATCAGAGCTACGTCAGACACACACACACACACCAAACAATACTCCCCTGATAGCAGTCAGCATGAAAATCAGAGCTACGTCAGACACACACACACACCAAACAATACTCCCCTGATAGCAGTCAGCATGAAGATCAGAGCTATGTCAGACACACACACACACACACAAACAACACTCCCCTGATAGCAGTCAGCATGAAGATCAGAGCTGTGTCAGACACACACACACACCAAACAACACTCCCCCCTGATAGCAGTCAGCGTGAAGATCAGAGCTGTGTCACACACACACACACACAAACAATACTCCGATACTGATAGCAGTCAGCATGAAGATCAGAGCTGTGTCAGACAATCACAGCACAGATTTATCAGTGACAGCGTGTATGTCACCATAATACTGGTCTGTGTCAGTGTGCACAGAGCTGTCTGTTACACTGTGTGTAGAACAATGATACTGGTGTGTACTGGTCTGTGTCAGTGTGCACAGACGTATCAATGACAATGTGTACATCACAATGATACCGGTGTGTACTGACATGTGTCAATCAGCATGTACATACCTGTCATTAACAATCTGCAAATGATGTCACTGTACAAGCTGCTGCATATGCTGAGGTGTTAACATGTAACAACCTAGACACTGTGCATCAACAATGTCAGTAACATGTAACAACCTAGACTTATGCATCAACAATGTCAGCATGAGCACAACCCTACTTCATACGATGTGTACCGAACTGTATGTGTAGCAATGTTGACATACCTGTGTTTGTTATACACCATGCACTTCTACAGACGACAGTTACAGTTTGTTCATATGAACGTCAATACGAGGTATAGCCACCAGTGAACTAAGAGCTCTGTTTGCCTTTCAGGGGTGGTGTACTTATGACGTCAACTCACCTGTTGGAGCTGCTGAGAGCTGTTCACTGCCGCCGCCAGCTGAGCTGACATCACATTTGGGAGCAGGACTGCCTTGCTAACCCTGACGTTGCCACCCCGCCATGTCATGGGTGAGATGCTTCAGAGCCACCTCATGATTCTGAAGTTGGATGGTGGTTAGTGACAACCTTGGCAATGATGCGGCTCTGGTCTGCTGGTGACTGTGTTGAGAGGTACTGTCCTCCTCCGACAGATTTGACCTCGCAGACCAGAATGCCATACTGGCGGGAAATGACGATGATGTCACACTCCTGGTCAGCAATGTTGGTGGGGATGGACGAGTGGGTGATGGAGGGAAGTTGAGAAATGATGTTGGTGGGGTTCATGTTATGCTGGGGATTATGTTGGTTGTCCAAATACCTACGGAACTGCATTTGTGAGATGATCATCATGGCTCCCCCAATCCTCCCCAGGGCCTGGAGACACTGGTGCTGTGCAACATCATCTTTAAGATCGCTGTCCTGGAAGCGTTCATCCTGCAGGCCTGCTGGGTTTCTGTGAAAACTGTGCCTGCTGTTGATGGGGGTGAGGGTGGGGGTGGAGGTGGTGGTTACGTTTGAAAAATCGGTGTAGCCTGCGAGACACCTGTTGAAGTGGATTCTGTCTGACACGGGCAGTCAGTCCGGCAACAAGTTCTACAGTACAAGGAACCCGATTAAAGAACAGAGGCGGGAAAAAATAGGTTCTGGTAAGGAGATCGGGGTACATAGATCTAATGAAAGGCATCCAGGCATCTTCTGGGACAGCTCCAGCCTGCAATGAACCATGAACATGTTGTCTGTTTTCTTCGCATCAACTCTTGGTCATTATTTAGTGAATACTTCACCATTTTGTTAACCCTGGATCACTGCTTACTATGGATTAATCTTTGCAGTGTTTATTCCTCCTGTACAGTATCATAAGCATCATCATCATCATCACTGTCATCATCATCATCATCATTACAATGAACTTTAATGAGAATTATGATTATTCAACACGACAAAAGGGACAAAAACATTACAAAACAAAACTGAGCGTGTTTTGACCTCTTTTGTCTGCTTTAGGCAAGATAAACAAAATAGAAGACAATGAAAACGAAGAACGAGCAATCACTCATCTTCTCAAATAGGCGCGCAAAATGGACATTGCATGAAAGTGATTGTAACTCACATTGTCTCCTTTCCAACGGCCTTATTTTCATTCAGCGCCAGTCCTGCGCCCAGTTTGAGAAGATAAGTGATTGCTGATTCTTCTTTTTTTTTTTTTTTTTTATTGTCCTGAACGTTATTTTGCAGGATGAAGACCAAGGAGGTTGAAACGCGTCATGCTTTGTTTTGTAATTTGTTCCTTTTGTCCGACGGAATAATAATAACATCGTCGTCGTCGCCGCTGTCGTCGTCGTCGTCGCCATTGCTGTCGTCGTCATGATTATCATTATGGTTATCACTACAATCGTTATTGTCATTACAATTATCATCATCATTACCATCATAATTATTATCACATTATTTACTTTTTAGGGAAATAGTCCGCTTCACACGAGGTACCTATTCACAGACCACAAACTCACAATACTGTTTATACAGGCCGTCGACGCCAAACGCTGGAAGCTAAACTTGTCACCTGCAAGTGAAGCAGCGGAGTGACTGAGTTTGGTGGAAAAGCAGCTCCCCAAAAAACTGGAGAGGCCAACAGGAAAAAGCACCGTGGAGCAAGAACAAGTCACACCCTTTAGACAGACAGAACCTGTAGGGACGCATTAGGGTGAAACATCCAACGGTGAAAACACCTCCTCAGTCAACTTTGAAGGGGTGGAAAAGTCTTGTATTCCAGAGTGCTGATGGAAACCGTGGAAAGAGACAGACAGATCAAAGAGCACCTCAGGAATGTGGAAAGCCCTTGGCGGGTAGCCTGGGAATGAGAAGAGAATCATGCACGACTCGCAAGGTCTGTGTCTGCACTATTCAAATGGAGAATACGACTTCCCCAAGGTGGATTTGATTTTGGCTGTCTTCAAATTCCTCTTGGAGCTTCGTGTCAAAACAAAAACACAGAGTGAGAGAGAACGAGACATAAGGAACTGACCAGCACAGATCTGCCATAAAGCGGGAGCCGTTTGTTCTGAACAAGCCCCCGGGCATCCCCATGGGAACTGACAGGAAAGAAAGAACTCGGAAAGGAGAAGACGACGGTAAAGGAAAGAAAAAAAAAAAAAAAAAGTAAAAAAAAAAAAAAAAAAAAAAAAAAAAAGAAAGAAAGGACTGGTAACACAGAAAGAAAATAAAAGAGAAGAAATGAAAAACAAAAACAAAAGAAAAAGAAGATAAAAAAGAACTAGAGAAGCTGTGAAGAAGAAGAAAAAGTCACCTTGACCCTTATCTACAGACACTACCAGATACTGATCTTCTGTCAAGATTTGCTCAGTACCAAACAAGACAAGGTTTTTAACGCTTGTCACTTCCGAGTCCAAAATGATAACTTATCTGAATGTGAGGAGGGAAAATGTCGCTGATTATCAAAGAAAGTTGATTTACAAGGTGTGCGAAAAGAGAACTGACCAAATTTGAACAGCTTTTCCTCATATGTTTAGAACAGAATGGGGCACACAAAAAGAGCTGTCTTGCCCAACTGTGTGCTGTCTTGATTTGAAATGGTCTGTCTTCCTCCCTCCATCCATAGAAAGAAAGTAAAGAAAGAAACAACGAAAACCAAAGAAACAAAGAAAACATACAAACTGTAAACGGCATAATTCTGCCCCCAACTTCTGAGGGGAAAGAGTTTTCAGAAGCTGATGAGTTTTCAAATGTGGGATGAGATCCACTTGAGACGGACATCATGTTGATGCTCACAGCCATGGGAAACCATCACAGTGGGGCTTCACCCAAACACAGCTTCACCCGAGCTATGGGATCACAGTCAGAGGTCACTTTGACCTGCCATCCCCACTGTGGTGACCGGCAGGCCCAGACACTTGACCAAGGCTGGTCTGGATGGCTTGGTTGGCAAGAATAATCAGAGGCCGTGGAGACAGCCATAGGGGTTTTGTGATGCCCCAGTTGGTGGTGTGTTTGCTGAGGAGGGCTTAAGCCTTTAGAAGGGTTGATTTCACCATCAGAAGTCATTTGCAATGGAGCTGACCCATGTCAAGTTTACCCTTGGATTGTGGATCAACCAGAACGGTTGGTTTTGATGTCTTCTGCACCTTTCCTGAACCTGCCATTCACATGGTGGTCCGCCCCTGTTGTTAGTCTGGCCCTCTGGTTTGGAAAATCAGTTAGAGGTCTGGGGACAGTTATGGCAGCCCTGTAATGGCGCACTGGACGCTGTTTGGGCTGGACGCTTCTCAAGGTTCCATAGCAACTCAGGCATGGCGGTGCCCACAAGGAGGGTCCTGGCAAGACTTGGTTCAGAGGCAGGGAAGCCTGTGTTATCCCAGCGTCCTGGCTGTGAGGCCATTTCTTCACTGGGCCGAGTGTGGGGAAGGCTGTGACACCGATTCCCTTTGTCCTGGCTGTGAGGCCATTTCTTCACTGGGCCGAGTGTGGGGAAGGCTGTGACACCGATTCCCTTTGTCCTGGCTGTGAAGCCATTTCTTCACTGGGCCGAGTGTGGGGAAGGCTGTGACGCCGATTCCCTTTGTCCTGGCTGTGAGGCCATTTCTTCACTGGGCCGAGTGTGGGGAAGGCTGTGACGCCGATTCCCTTTGTCCTGGCTGTGAGGCCATTTCTTCACTGGGCTGAGTGTGGGGAAGGCTGTGACGCTGATTCCATCATTCAAGTGTTGTGAATGTAAAGGTATGTTCATGATTTGGTCTATGGTTTGGCTACATATTTCTGTGAATGAAGGCAGATAAAGTACTATCTTACACAAAACAACAATAGTAGATGGAAGTAAAAACTGAATCTTCTTACATTTGATTGTTCAAACTCATTTCCTGTTAACTTGACATGTGAAATATTAAATTTCACTGTCATTAACAAAAGTAACTCTATAACTGAGAAGGGTTTAATGTTGATAATGTCTATGTGCTGCAGGGGCGATATCAGTTATTCCTTGTTACCGAGATATTGTTTTAATGGATGATTTTACAATTTCATAACGAACACCTGACAGCCATTTTGGAAGGATTGTGCATTACTAATTGTGACGTCAACGTAAATTATGACACCAGCTTAAAATGACACAGGTAACTACATGATGAAAATAATCATTTTAGACGAGAGAGAGAGAGCAAGAACTAATGGCCGAGGCTTGGGTGTCCAGCCTATTTTATTTTGTTTCAATCGTCGTTTTCTCCGTAGTGATACTATGTGGAGAGAGGCCGACTTTCAAGTCAGTAGTGCATCGATGTTCACTGTGTATGTGCGATACTTCTGATGGCGGTACCAGCAAAATATGCACCAGGAAATTTATTTGTTATAAAATTATTGTGAATGCTGTGTCGCCGAGAGTGACTTAAAACTCTCCTGCAAGAATATTTATGTGCTCTAATTGTACCACCTCACGTGTGTCGGTGGGGGCTGAGTTATTGATGTGAACATTGTAATGTCAATACACGGAGAGGCTAATTAATTTTTGTTTTAGATCAACAACATGTCGAATCGAAGTTTTATTGTGTTCTATGGAACTTTGCTGAAATCGTGTTCACCGGGGATTCAATGGTTTACTGTGCCTTGTTAATCTGCGGTTCTTCTTCTACGGATTGCTGTGCTTTGTGGATCTGCGGTTCTTCTGCTATGGATTAATGTGCTTTGTGAATGTGAATCTGCGGTTCTTCTGATAGTTTGACGTAATTTATTGTGCTTGCTGTGTGGAGAACCTGTTTCTTCTTCTTCATCACTTGTGTTTATGAACAGCCGTGCTTATTGTGTGGGGACCTTGGTTATCCTTCTTTGTCTTCTTTTAATGCTGTAGACTGTGGATTGGGTACTGTGGAACCAAGTGTGTTGATGTATATGTGAGACACTGTGGACAGCGCCGGCGAGATCTGTAAGTGATATCAAGATATGTCATATGATACGCTAATGTCTGATGATTGAAGTTCTATGTATTGATATCTTGATCTATATGCTATGTAGTGACATATATGATTAGTACCAATTCACATGAATGTATATTTTGATCGTTCAGGCAGCATAATTATTATTAAAAAAAAAAATTAACTCGTGTGTTGCCTGGCTATCCATGTGCGTATGGTGTGGGTGTGTGTGTAGGGAATAATTATTACACGCATCCAAACTTTTGAGAGCGAGAGTCGGGACAGCAAAACACGCACCGCACACCATCCGTACCAATGATGTTTGAACTCTTCCTTGCTTTGAACCTTGTTGAATGTGCTTTGTGAAACTATTCATCATGCTGGATGTTTTTCAGTGTGTGCATTTTCCATAATAGCTCATGCCTATGAATGTCACTGTTGTATGTCTTAACTGGTCGGTCCAGACTGGTCGGAAAGCCATGGAGACCAGTCTGGTTCCATCAGGAGTGTGGAATATGATGGGAATAAAAGACAGAAGAAACCAAGGAGACATTCTGGTTCCACCACCTGGAGAGTGGAATATGATGGGAAATAACAGAGAGGAAGCTATGGAGACCAGTCTGGTTCCATCAGGAGCGTGGAGTATGATGGGAAATAAAAGAGAGAGCAAACCAAGCATCGACATATCCAATCCCAACTGCATACTGGCAGAACACAGACAGAGAGAGAGAGAGAGAGAGAGAGAGAGAGAGAGAGAGAGAGAGAGAGAGATCAGACTCTGCAGTAATGTGACACAAGAATACAACACGTATTATCATAATCTTATGATTATTATTACTATTATTGTTATTACTACTACTGTTTTATTGCGAGTACTTATGTTCGGAATGTAGGCCTAACAGTTGAAGTAATATGACATTTTAATGCAGAATTCTATCAAATTTTATTTTTACCTTTTTTTTTGTCTAACAAGAGGGTAAAAAAGTCTACACAGATGCGCCAGGAGACTGGCAACTTTGATGCATCTTTGTTCTTCTCTACAAAGAGCATCAAGGCTCAAGGCTCATGTGAAAAAGTGTAGGTCAAAAACTGAACAAAAAACAGAGAGTCAGCCACAGAGAGTGAGACAGAAAGAAGACAGAACAAGAGAGAAAGAGAGAGGCAACTGCATGCACACACACATGTATACACAACACACATTCAAAGAGAGAGATAGTGGGAGGGAGGCAGGGAGGGAAAGAAATGCACACACACACACACACACACACACACACACACACACACACACACACACACACATGCGCGCGCGCGCGCACACACACACATGCACACACACACACACGCACGCACACACATACACACACACACACACACACACACATACCATTTCCCGCTTGCCAGCCATGATCCTGTCTGAAACAAACATTGTGGGTACAATGTGATAATTATCTGTTAAATATTAAAACTGACATTTGTTGCATAATTACCATCATCATCCTAAACTATGTATGTGCGTATATATATATATATATATATATATATATATATATATATATATATATATACAAACCACAATGAACGAGGATCATTATCATGCGTTTCATTCATAAAACTTAGTTCGGGATCAGACACCCTCACTTTTTCTCTGAAACGACAGAAAAACACCGACAGAAAGTAAAGTATCTCCTCCCCTCCATCCCTAATCTCCGCCCACATACACTCAATCACATAGGCTCATACACGTACGCACACATACGTGCACATGCCCTTTCAGTTACTGGGACAGCCACCAGCCTGTCAACCAGCCAGCCAGACACTGGGTCAGACCGACAGACAGCACACATAAACACACACACACACGCACAACACACACACACACACACACACACACACACACACACACACACACACACACACACACGCATGCACACACACACACACACATCTTCTCTCTCTCTCTCTCTCTCTCTCTCTCTCTCTCTCTCTCTCTATGGATGTCAGACACTGAGAGACACACACTCTCTATGTTGCTGTCTGTTGGTTTGATTCATGACATCTCTGTCTCTCTTTCTCCGTCTCTGTTTTTGTCTGTCTGTCTGTCTCTGCTCTGTCACTCAGCATCTATTTCTCTCTCTCTCTCTCTCTCTCTCTCTCTCTCTCTCTCTCTCTCTCTCTCTGCATGGATGTCAGACACTGAGAGACAGACAGACAGACAGACAGACAGAAATAGATGCTGAGTGACACAGACAGAGGCAGACAGACAAAAACAGAGACAGAGAAAGAGAGACAGAGATGTCATGAATCAAAGAGTTTAATGCCAGCTCTGAAATGATTCTACATTCACTTTAAGGATCAGAGCAGTTAATCAGTAAACGAGGTTTAAAGTGCTCTTTTAGAGGCTGCTTAAACAGATTATTTTTTTTCAAAAGTAAGTTTCACAAACACTGAACCAGCCCAATCAAATTATAATACTACCTTTAAAAAATGGATTCAGGACAAATGTGTTGATATGCAACACATTTAGTTCCCTGATTTGGGCCAGTAAATAAAGAATCGAAATTATAGAAGCGTTAGAAAACACACCTTGACTGATGAGACAAACTGGTCAAGTTGGCCGCCACCAAACTCGTGTACAAGCAGCTGCTGGACAAAGGAAATAACTTGAAAATCATGAATTAAATCATTTGACTTGTTTGAAATAAATGTCTAATAAGCTGACTGTACTGATGATAATATAATACTACTAATAGTTTAAAGAATTTTGACAACAGCAAAAAAAAAAAAAAAAAAAAAAAAAAAAGCTGAAATGATGCGACCATTAAGACTTGTCCACGATTAAGTTTAGATTGAACTTGGGACTCAGGTAAAGTACTCTTGGAAATAAGTATGCGATCAAGATGACTTATATGGCCTATACACACACACTGACATAGGCATAGATAGATAGCCCTGTTATCTAAAAACACCAACCGAAAATGGCTTCATCTAAAATAACTGACTGACAACAGCTTTGTTATCTAAAGTCACTAACTGACAATAGCTACATTATCTAACATACTGACTGACAATAGCTTTCTTACCTACAATCACTGACTGACAATAGCTATACTATCTAAAATAACTGACTGACAATAGCTTTCTTACCTACGATAACTGACTGACAATAGCTCTATTATTTAAACTAACTGATTGACAATAGCCTTCTTACCTACAATAACCGACTGACAATAGCTGTATTATTTAAAATGACTGACTGACTGACAATAGCTTTCTTACCTACAATAACTGATTGACAATAGCTATATTATTTAAAATGACTGACTGACAATAGCTATATTATTTAAAATGACTGACTGACAATAGTTATAAAAAAAAAAATCCCTGACCAACAATGGCCATGTTATCTACAATCACTGACTGACAATATCTAAGTTATTTAAAATCACTGATCAACAATAGCATTTCTTACTAATCTAAAATGACTGACTGACAATAGCTATCACTGACTGACAATAGCTATGTTATCTAAACTGACTGACTAACAATAGCTATGTTATCTACAGTCACTGACTGATAATAGCTACATTACACAAAATCACCGACAGATCTTAGTTATGTTACCTAAAATCACTGACCGACATAACTATGTCATGTACAATCATTGACCAACAATAGCTATGTTATCTATAACCACTGAATGACAATAGCTATGCGATCTACAATCACTGACTGACAAGAGATATGTTACCTAAAATAACGACCATAGATATGTTATCTAAAATAACTGACCATAGATATGTTACCTAAAATAACGACCATAGATATGTTATCTAAAATAACTGACTGACACTTGCTATGTTATCTACAATAACTGATGATAGCTATGTTACCTACAACCACTGACTGTCAATAGCTATGTTATCTACAATCACTGACTGTCAATAGCTATGTTATCTAAAATCACTGATAATAGCTATGTTATCTAAAATAACTGACAACAGCTATGTTATCTAAAATAACTGACAATAGCATTCCTATCTAAAATATCTAACAATAGCAATGCTATCTAAAATACCTGATGATAGCTGTTATCTAAAATACCTGACAACAGCTATGTTATCTAAAATAACTGACAATAGCTATGTTGTCTAAATTAACTGACAATAGCAATGCTATCTAAAATACCTAATGATAGCTATGTTATCTAAAATCACAGACAATAGCTATGTTATTTAAAATAACTGACCATAGCCATGTTATCTAAAATAACTGACATAGCAATGTTATCTAAAATAACTGACAATAGCTATGCTATCTGAAGTATCTGACAGTAGCTATGTTATCTAGAATCATTCATAGACAATAGCTATGTTATCTAAATCACTGACAATAGCTATGTTATCTTAAATAACTTACAATAGCTATGTTATCTAAAATACCTGCGATAAGCTCTGTAATCTAAAATCAGACAACAGCTATGTTATCTAAAATCGAGAGAACACAGCTACGCTATCTAGAATCACTGACCATAGCTATGTTATCTTAAATCACTGGCAATAGCTATGTTATCTAAAATCACTGGCAATAGCTATGTTATCTAAAATCACTGACAACAGTGTTACTACCTAAAATCACTGACAATAGCTGTGTTATCTAAAATCACTGACAACAGCTGTGTTATCTAAAATCACCGACACAATAGCTATGTTATCTAAAATCACTGACAATAGTTATGTTACTTAAAATCACTGACAATAGCTGTACTACCTAAAATCACCGACTGACAATAGCTATGTTATTTTAAATCCCTGACAATAGCTATGCTATCTAAAACCAGACAAAAGCTGTATTATCAACAACTCATATTAACTGACACTGTGATAGAGAATAACCACTTTCCCTAAAATGACTGATTATCAAATCGTATCATATCAGTGGCATCTTAGGCATTACCAACCTTTAGCCTGCTGAATGTATATAATTAAAGGGTTTTTGCGAGAAATATTTTGGTCTTTTTCTCACACTTTTATAAAACACATGCGTGGTTTTAAAGAATTTTGAATCAATGCAAGTCAATATTCGTTTGAAACATAAGGTGTATCCAGTGTTTATCAAGATGGGTTTGAAAGTGTTAAAAGTTTCAGCTCCAACAACATTGATTGGCAAGTTATTCCAAGTACTAACAATTCTGTTGGTAAAAAAGTTTGCTGCTTTTGAACTTTTAGTAAAATTTTTTGTTAGTTTGAACAGGTGCCCTCTAGTTGTAGATCTGTATTCAACTGAAATAGTGTGCCAGTGATTTTAATGTCATAAAATCCATGTGTAAGTTTGTAAGTTTTAATCATGTCGCCATGTAAGCGCCTGTATTCCAAACTTGGTCATGTTAAAAACTGAAGCCTTTGTTCATATGAATACTTCTGCAGATCTTTGTTGTAAATCTTCTCTAAATATCTTCAATGGGATTACTGTGTGTTTTCAAATTTGTTGTCCTTACAGCATTGCCATATTCAATAACCAGTCTGACTAACGTTTTAAATAATAGAACCATTACTTCACTATCTTTGCACTGAGTATTGCCTACTTCCATCCCTGCTAGTCGATTTGCTCTTTTAATAGTTTCATTAAACGTCTTTATCACTCTGAGATCTTTTCACCATTAGTCTCTTCAAGCATTACACCTTCCATAATACTCATAACTAGGATTATTTTTACCTGCATGAAGAACTTTACACTTCATATTGTTAAATCTAATCTGCCAGACATTTTTCCATGCAACAAGTTCATCAATACTCTTCTGTAATTCAGTGGAATTGTCAACTGACTCTATGGGGACGTAAACCTTTGTTATCACCAGCAAAGATTTTCACATGACTACTATAGTACTAACAACATCAGGTATATCATTTATGTAGTAAATAAACAGGGTGGGTCCCAGGACACTACCTTGGTGAACCCAACTAGTAACTTTCCCAAGATCAGAAACTGATTCCCACCTTTAATATATATACATATTGTTTTCTATTACTTAGAAAATCCGTAATCCATAAGAGTATGTCTCCACCTATTCCATAGCCTTCAAGTTTAGTTAATATTAGTCTTTTATTGTGGTACAGTATCAAAAGGCTATCTGCAAGTCTAAATTAACTGTTACATCAACTGGTATGTTGTCATCCAGGTTTATCATCCAATCATTTAAGGTAGATAAAGCAGCTGTGAAACACAGGATCTTCCAGTGGTAAAACCATACTGACAGTCTGAGAGCAAACCATTATCTTTTGAACTAGAAGAGAATTTAGCAAATCTCTAAGTATACCCTCAGAAACTTTGCGTACTACTGAACAAAAACTAACTGGTCTGTAGTTACCTGGACATTTTTTAATCGCCTTTTTTAAATTCTTGCTTTACCTCAGCTACGTTCCATTCTGTAGGCAACTTACCACACTGTAGAGTTTTATCAAATAGCACTTTAAAGGAAACTCAATTCTTTAATAGTCTTGGATGAATTTTGTCAGAACCAGCAGCTTTATTAACATTTAGCTTGGACAGTCCTTCTTTCAAACTCTTTTCAGTAACTAAAGCTGAAAACAGTTTTATCTCTGCTTTTTATTTTAAATCAGGAATGTTCTCTTCATGATGAAGTTCATCTTTACCTGCAAACACACCAGTAAAAAAAAAAGTTATTTAAGACCTTAGCCTTCCCTTTATCTGTTGTAATTAATTCACCATTAAGGGTCATTAGTAAAGTGTTTACCCTACACTTTAAGAGGGAGGCTTAGTGTGACATGTAGCCTTACTAGTGCTATGACTGTTCTTAGTACAGTTACCACTTCTCATGCACGCAAACACACACACACACACGCACACAGCGCAATTCACCCTACAGTAACTGGAATGGCGAGTGGGTGGTCAGTCTGCGACTCACTCCGGTATAGCTTGACAGGTTCAGCTCGTCGGAGGGTCAGCAGGTGGTGGGGAGACCGGGAGAAGGCACAATGCCACGTCCGGTCAGTCAGAAAAGGCGACGTACTCTCAGCGCTGGAGCTGGCGGCAGCCCACGCTCTGGGTGGTCGTGGTGACAGGACGCCTCACGTCTCTGGTAAGGGAATGTAGAGGGCAGGCGACTGCTAGGGTATAGTGTAGAGACTGTAGTGTTGACTTGGTCTGTCTTCAGAGAGTGCAGTACTTGAGGTGTTGATCCATCGGGGGTTACAAATCGAATGCCTCTCCTTTGGCCTTGCCCTGTCGTCTGCTGTCGAGTGAGCAGTGCTCATGCGAGGTGCACCTTCCTGTTCCAGTTGTGAACCGAGTACTTATGCGCACTGCATCCGTGCGTCAATACATTAAGTAACCAATAGCATCTTTAGGTTTAGTCTTTGAATTAACATAACTTTTCGATGCTTCAGGGTTTGTTTTAATACTACTGGCTAATTTTCATTATTTTTCTTTCACAGACTTGATTACAGTTACATTATCTAAGATTACTGACAATACCTACATTATAATCTAAAATCAGTGTCTGACAACAGCTTTGTTATTTAAAATCACTGACTGACAATAGCTGTTATCTACAATCACTCACTGACTGACAATAATTGTTATCTATAATCACTGACTCCGTGACTGACAATAGTTATGTTATCTACAATCATTGACAATATCAACTATATTATCTACAATCACTGACCACCACAGTGGCTTTGTTATCTACTATCTGACATACTATTTTTGACTGACATTAGCTATGTTATCTACAATCCATTGACTGACAATATTTTGCTATGTCATCTACAATCAGAGACTGCAACTTCTACATGTATGTTGTAAATTTCAATTTTTTTTTTTTTTTTTTTTTTTGCCATCGTCTCAATGTTACTACGTGTAAATAGCCTCAATTTCGCAATGACTGGAGCACATAAAATGCCGTCATCATTTTCAACAGACTTCCATGAATAACTCTGGAATAGCTCAGTTCGTGATCCTGAGGTTACGGGTAACGGGGTTCGAATTTCGGTACAGGGTTATTTTTCACTCGGGAGTTAACATTGGTTCTGACTCCTTCGAATAAGACTATAAACCGAGGTTCGTCAAAAGTGTCAGAATCATCAACTCGATGAAGGTGGACACTCAAAGAAAGAAGAAGGGAAGCGCTGTTTAGGATCAGGATCTGGATCTGGATCTGGCTGCATACGTCGCTGAACCAACCTGATTATATTGCGACGGAAAACAGGATTTCGAAATGCGACATAAAGTTTGAAATATGTACTTGGTAAAAAGCAACAAAAAAAGTACATAAAACTTACCAACTCCTGTGTGGTCAGTGGAGCACAGGACTAAAAATGAACTGAACACCGCTTTGTATTTAACGCAGTAAACAAGAAAGGCTTAGGCCTTAAAAGAGGGAGATTACTCACCAGCACCATATCTGAAACGGGAAGTAACTCATTGACTTGTTGGAACAAGGGAAGTCACTGCAGGGAAATAAACATGACTGAACGGTTTGTAGAGTTAAATGTTGAATGAATCTACTACATTTTGGCGACGAGGATGGCTACAACATTCGGAAAAGTTGAAGAATACGATCCGTCTCAAGACTGGGAACAATATGTCGAACGTCTGACGTTTTATTTTGAACGAAACGACGTCGCAAGTGACGAAAAAAAGCGAGCGATCTTGCTGACCGTTTGTGGGCAGTACACTACAACGTACAGACTGATACGCGATCTGTTTGCACCAGTGAAACCAGGTACAAAAACTTTCAAAGAAATTACAGATAAAGTAAAGGATCTTGTGCAACCTAAACCCTCAGAGGTTGTCCAACGTTTTAGTTTGAAATTCGTTCCAGACAGGAGGGGGAGAGTGTGGCATCCTATGTTGCTCAGTTACGCAACATAGCACAACACTGTAATTTTGGGGACACTCTTGACTTGATGTTAAGAGATCGCCTGCTGGTGTGTGGAATTAATGACGACCGTATCCAGCGACGTTTGCTTGCAGTGAAAGATCTCAGTTTTCAGAATGCTCTAGAAACAGCTACAGCCATGGAAATGGCAAAACAAGGGGGAAGAAGATTTACAGAAAAAGGCACTGCTACTTACACAGCAAGTAGCAGTTTAGCCCAGGCTTCAGTAAACGTAGTAGAGAAGCAGAATACGTCACAGAAATTGTCCAAAACATGTAGTAATCTGAGTGACTGCTACAGATGTGGGGGTCGTCATGAACCCCCATGAATGCCCGTTCAAAGACTCCGAGTGCCATTTCTGTCATAAACGTGGCCATATTGCTCGGAAATGTAGAATGAAATTGACAAATAGAAATCAGATGCAGAAAAATTCCAAACAATCAGCGTGGGGTTCAGCAAACTACAGAAACATGAAGTATACAGAGACTGCTGACACAGACATACTGAAGACAGTGAAATGTATTCTATGTTTTGTGCACAATTACAGCAAGGAAAAAGTAAGCAGAAACCATATCTGGTAGACATGAACATTGATGGCAAGAAAATTAGCATGGAGATTGATACTGGACCATCATTAACTGTATTATGTGAAGCCACGGTGGAAAGCGTGAAAGGGAAAGCTTGTTTTCCACTGACAAAATAAGAACAGAGACTGAGAACTTATACAGGTGAAGAAATTCCAGTGTTAGGAATCGGTACATTAATGTTTCCTTCAAGAACAGTCAGCCAAAAGAATGTCAGGTTACAGTGGTCAAGGGCAATGGACCAGATTTGTTGGGTCAAGATTGGCTGCAAGAATTTAAATTGGACTGGGGAGAAATTCTGCATGTGAAAAAGGAAAACTCCAGACTGAAAGACTTACTGTGTGATTACTGTGAAGTATTTGAGAACAAACGGGGCACAGTTAAGGAGCAAAAGCCCAAATCTACATAGACCCTGCAGCCAAACCCAGATATTTCAAACCAAGACCACATGCTTTGAGACAGAAGATCAGTGACAAATTAGACAAAATGGAAGCAGAAGGAACAAAAGAGAAAGTACAGTTTTCTGATTGGGCAGCACCAATAGTTCCCTGTGATGAGCCATACAATTCTGTCAGAATTTGTGGTAATTACAAAGTAACAGTTAAGCAGGTTTCAAAACTTGATAATAACCCCATACCAAAAACTGATGATCTTTTGGCTGATCTGAGTGGAGGAAAATATACTTCACAAAGCTGGACTGAACACAAGCATACTTACAGCTGGAGTTGGATGAGGCTTCAAAAGAGTATACGACCATCAACACTCACAAGGGTCTGTACAGTACAATCAGTTACCGTATGGTATATCGTCAGCACCTGGTATTTTCCAACGTACTATGGAAAACATACTCCAAGGCATGCAGCAAGTACGGATACGCATTGATGACATCCTGGTTATGGGGCTGTAATGAAGAAGATCACCTGCAACGCCTGAGGGAAGTACTAAAAAGACTGAAATGCTGGAGTTCGTTTGAAAAAAAAAGTGTGAATTCATGGCATCAGGGGTAGTGTACCTAGGACATCACATTGATGCTGAAGGCATTCACACTGTGGCAGAGAAGGTCCAAGCAATTTAAGAAAATGCCCAAGCCAAAAGACGTTAAAGAAGAGCAAGCTTACTTGGGTATGATCAGTTATTACTCGAGATTCCTTCCAAATATGGCCACAGTGTTGGCTCCTCTGTATGAGCTATTACGCAAAGACATCAAGTGGCACTGGGAAATCATCCCCCCTGTGGAATCGTCAAGAATCAGCATGGAAGCGATCCAAAGAAGCTCTTCTTTCAACCAAAGTTTTGATTCACTTCAATCCTGAAAATGAGATTGTAGTGTCATGTGATGCCTCCTCCAATGGATTAGGAGCAGTTCTGCCTCACCGGTTTAAAGATGGAACTGAAAAAGCCTGTTGCATTTGCATCAAGAACTCTCACAAAAGCTGAAAGAAATTACAGTCGAATAGAGAAAGAAGGCCTAGCAGTGAAATTTGCAGTGAAAAAGTTTCACCATCTATCTGTTTGGTCATCAGTTTGAAATATATACAGACCACAAACCCCTTCTCAGGCTTTTCAAAGAAGACAGACAAATTCCTCCTATGGCTGCAGCAAGAATTCAAAGATGGGTGTTGACATTAGCTGCATATGAATATGTTCTCAGATACAGAGAAGGCAAACAAAATGGCAATGCTGATGGGTTGAGTAGGCTTTCGTTGCCATCATTAGAAAACGATGAAGAAACTGTTCCAGGGGAGATAATGATGTTGTGGGATCAGATAGATTGCATGCCTGTCACAGCCAGACAAAATCAAACAGTGGACTGCTGTTGATCCAGTGCTGTCAAGAGTCCAAAATTACATACGGAAAGGATAGCCAGAGAAAACTGGTGATGATAAACTTCGTCCTTACTTTTCAAGAAAAACGGAGCTTAGTGTTTATGATGGCTGTATCCTGTGGGGCTCGCGTGTGGTGGTTCCACCAAAGGGGCGTCCACAGTTGTTGCGGGATCTTCATGAGGGACATCCAGGCACTTGCAAGATGAAAGGCTTGGCTCGAAGTTATATCTGGTGACCGAAAATGGACAACGAAATTGAACAGCACGTGAAAATGTGTGAGAGATGTCAGACAAACAGATCTATACCAGCTGATGTGCCCTTACACCCATGGGAGTGGGCGGATCATCCATGGAGCAGACTTCATATCGACTATGCTGGTCCATTTATGGGGCGGATATTTTTTATTGTTATTGACGCTCACTCAAAATGGATTGATGCTATATCCCATGAACACTTCAACATCAAATGCCACCATTGAAAAACTGAGGCAGTCATTTGCAGTTCATGGGTTACAAGAGACTGTGGTTTCAGAAAATGGTTCATGTTTCATCAGTGAAGAGTTCGAAGTGTTTCTGAAAGCCAATGGCATAAAAACACATCAAGTCAGCTCCTTATCATCCATCAACAAGTGGACTGGCTGAAAGAGCTGTGGGCACGGTGAAAGACAGACTGAAAAAAAAAAAAAAAAAAAAAAACAGAAAATGGGTTCTGTGGAAACTAAGCTATATCGATTCTTGCTCACATATAGCACCACCCCTCATACAACCACAGGTCTGTCTCCTTCTAAAATGCTCTTCAACAGAAAGGTGAGAACCCATCTTGATCTGGTACAGCCCAGTGTGGAACGACGAGTGGATCAGAAATAAATTCAGCAAAACCTCAATTACGACCGAGCAGCTGGTCGCAAGGTTGTAGTGGGCAGTTTGGTTTATATCAAGAACTTCGGAACTGGATCAAAATAGTTGCCTGGAATTGTCGCAGAAGTCACGGGTCCACTATCCTATGTGGTGAAACTGTCAGATGGATGTGTACAAAAGCGGCATGTTGATCACATGTTGGCACGCTACAGGAAGGAGACAGAAGGGCAGAACGGTCATACTAAAATGTGCGAAAAGAAGATGCGAAAAGACACGAAAAGACACGAAAAAAACGCGACACGCACGAAAAGATGCGAAAAGACACGAAAAGACAAAAAAATACACCCGAAAAAATGTGAAAAGACATGAAAAGTCCTGGAATATCTAATGTCTTTTCAGATGTCTTTTCGCGTCTTTTCTTTTAAAAAGGGGTCAAGATACCAAAAGCACACAAATGAGCATACCAAATGTTAACAAACCAAATACCAAATTTTGTAACTCTAGGCCAAACCATTCTCCCGTAGAAATGCGTGACCTTTGTTCATGACCTTGACCTGCAAAGCCCATATTTTAGCACGACCTGCGCATCACGAACTTGGTCAAGGTCACTGACCAGTGGTAAGTTTGGTCAATTTTCACGCTGTCACAGTCAACAATGTGGCAGAAGTTACCGTGAGCAAATTTTTATCCAATTGGTCAGTGGTCAAGGTCACTGACCAGTGGTCAATTTTCACACGCTTTCAAAGTCAACAATATAGTAGAAGTTTCCCGTGAATATTTATTTTTTCAAAAATTGGCCAGTGGTCAAGGCCACTGACCAGTGGTCTGGAAGGAGAGAGAAAGAGAGCTGTAAAACCTAGAAAATTGACCAAAATGGCCACTGATTAGTGACTGACCACTGGTCATCGGCCTTGGCCAATTTGAAAAAAAATATTCACGTGAACTTCTACCACATTGTTGACTGTGAACGCGTGAAATTTGACCAAAATGACCACTGGTCATGACCTTGATTCAAATGTTCACAGGAACGGCACGTGGTCAGAACAACACGTGGTCACAACGGCACGTGGTCACAACGGCACGTGGTCACAACACGTAGCACTTGATTCTTGACCAAAGCTGGTGCCTGCAAGCAAACATGATCAGTACCGGTACTTAGAAGTGTAGGTGTGATGTTAGGCCTAAATGCGGCGTTAAAAGCCACTTTCATTTCGTCTTTTCGCATTTTCACATTCTTTTCGGATGTCTTTTCGCGTTTTCACTGTTTTTTTTCATATGTCTTTTCTGTATTTTCGTCTTTTCGTGTCTTTTCGCGTCTTTTCAAGTTTTTCGGATGTCTTTTTCTTTTCACATATGTCTTTTCGTGTCTTTTCGCGTCTTTCGAGTTTTTCGGATGTCTTTTCGCGTTTTCACATAATGTCTTTTCGCGTCTTTTCGTGTCTTTTCGAGTTTTAGTGACACCCGGGCAGAATACAGAAGATCTGGAAGTGCCATTACGAGACAGTGTCTCAGTAATGGAGCCAGGACAGGAAAAGACCATCAGCTCACCCAGAGCAACTAAAGACGCTGATGCTAATCCCGACAGAAATTCAGCGGAAGAAGTCACATCACACTCTCAGGTTGAAGCGGCAGAAGAAAAGCGACCTCGCAGAGCAAAATCAACTCCAGATTCAAAGACTATATCATGAACTGGTGAAAAAAAAAAACTTTGGATAAAGAAATGACAGTATTAGGTTAATTTTACAGTTTCTATTAATATTTTCGTTTTGTGTTTCAGAAAAATGCATGCATGATTTGTTTTATTCAAGGGAAAGTTTTCAACTTGGGAGGGAAGGAATGTGGTATCTGAAACGGGAAGTAACTCGTATTGACTTGTTGGAACAAGGGAAGTCACTGCAGGGAAATAAACGTGACTGCGTGCGAGCAACGGTTTTTGTAGAGTTAAATGTTGAATGAATCTACTACAACTGGGCTGTGCTAAGCTGGCGTATGCCCAAGGGGAAATCACTCTAGATGTTCACTGGGTAACGAACTATGGTCATGAAATATTAGGATTTTGTCAACAATCTAAATAACTGTTGGTCACAGAAATTTGGTGTATGGGCACAATCAATTAGAGGAGTGGCATTATATTTTGATACAGATTTGAACGCAATTGAGTGTGAAGTGCAGTATTATTAAATGGAGACGAGTGATGTAATAAACGCTCGCCAACAAGATCAGAATACTCCACTCGCAATACTATTAAAGAAATCAATGCTGCAAAATATTTAGGCGTGATTATAGATAGTCGTCTCAAATGGAAAGAACATTACAATTTAGTATGTAAGAAAGCAAACAACATCTTAGCTTTCTTATAAAGGAATATCAACGACTGCTATAATTAAAACACTGGTTAGACCAGTACTGGAATATGGATGCTCAGTCTGGGATCCTTACAATCTAAAGGACATTGATAACCTCGAAAAGATTCAGAAGAGAGCAGCACGGTTCGTAACAGGGAACCATATCAGAGAGAAAGGGAATAATAGAAGAACATGAGGAAATTAGAGTGGAAACCCTTAAAAGAGAGAAGAGCTTTTATTAAACTTAATACCTTCTTCAAAGGCAGAGCTAAACTAATTGATATCCCAATGGAACAACTAGTATTGAATAAAAGTAGCACCAGGAGTGGCGGTCAATCTTATGCCATACCTGCATCAAATATTGACAGCCATTCACACTCATTTTATCCTAGCTCTGTAAGGCTGTGGAACTCACTACCGGGTGCCATCAAGATTGCCACAAATGCAGTCTCTTTTAAAATCAAATTGATACGACAGTCTTGAGATCTGCATATTGACTGATTTTTCTATTTTAATTTCCCCAGATATTTTATGGTTACCTAGGCCTTAACCTGGCCATTGTTTTTTTAATTTTTTATATCATGTGCGACCCCTTGTTGCCAAATTTTTGCTCCAGGGGCCCAACATGCTGAGTCGCACTTTCTTTTTTTTTTATATGCGTGCTGGTGACCTACTCATATTTGAGTGAACCAGTTTTTTAGGAAGAAGAAGAAGAAGATGACGTGTCGGTGACTCCGACGAGCTGATGAAGATGCGAGCGTTATGTTACTAAGGTAACTTTCGGGATCTTATTCGTAAGTATCGAAGAGTTCTTCCGGTCACGTTTGGCTTGTCTGCTAAGACTGATTCATTATCCTACATCTTCCTTTCAAGTTAAAAAGTGTTTGCATATTGAAGTATTCTTCACTTACTGGTCACTGTCTTCTACCCCTCTTTTTTTTTTTTTTTTAAAACTAGATAGTGAAAATTAACACAATAACTCAGAGAATATTAACTAATGCTCTGCGGTTTCATTCAATGAAATGGGTGAATGAATAATTCATATATTTAGTTTCTGCGGTTTCTGTTGAGCCTCCCACTCCCAGAGCGAGTATGTGGCTGCATAGGTGTGTTGAGTATTTGTGGACACAGTGATTGTGTTGAGGTTGATGACTGTGGTGACTGCCGCACAGGACTGCTGTCACTAAGAATGAAGCCTGCATTGCTCTGGCATTTTGGCGTTGGTGATGGTGGTAGGTAGTTCATCAGGAGTAGACATCAGGTGTGATCTATTTCGACGTAGAGAGCTGTTCTGGGTCCTAACAATGTAGGAACGAGGACTGTTGTGTCTGGATATGACTTCTCCTGGAGTCGCCATGTCCTTGACAAACGCGGTGTCACCTTTTGTCAGTGGTGCAGCTTCTTTCGTTGCATGCCGTTTGTTGTAGTTTTGACGCTGTTGTTCTTTTGTTGCCTTCTCTTTTTCTTGTATTTTCTTCATGTTTGGCGTTTCTGGGGCAAGATTTGATGGGTTGATGGGAAGTTTGATTTTTCAATTTTCTTCCCATGAGCAGTTCACTTGGGGAGTAGCCATTCTGTAGTGGAGTTGACCTGTACATGAGTAGAGAGATGTACGGGTCTTTGGATTTCTTCAGGAGCTTTTTAATGGTTTGCACTGTGCGTTCGTTCGGCTTCTCCATTACTTTGAGGATATCTGGGTGAGCTTGTGTGTGTGGGTAAAACCATATTCTGCAGCAAATATTCTGAACTCGAAAATTGAAAACTGTGGACCATTGTCTGAGATCACAAAATCTGGAATGCCGTGAGCTGCAAAGATGCTCTTGATCTTTGTGATGGTCTCTTTGCTGGATTGTGTCTCAAGACAACATATTTCAGGCCATCTGGAAAAGTAGTCAACCACCACAATAGGTTTTTTGAGCTCGAAGAGATCCATCCCAACTGCGACCATGGTCTTTCTGGGAAAGATGACAGTAGAAGGGGTTCCTTACGCTCGATCTGGTCGGAGCTTTGCACATGTAGAGCATTTGGTCACCATTTTTTCGATTTGACTGGAGATTGAGGGCCACCAAACTGAAGTCTGTGTCAGTGCTCGACATTTGGTAATACCCAAATGACCTCATGTAGTCGATTCAGGGTGTCCAGTTTCAACTCTCTGGGCATGACAATCCGATCATCGTACCAGAGGAGATTGTTGACGATTGTGAAATGTTGTTGATTAGTCCAGTACGGTTTCGGTAATGGAGATTCGGCATGAATGTTGGCCAACCTGTTCTACAGTACTCTCTGACTTGAGCTGTTTCAGCATCAGCTTTTTGTAGTTTTTCTGATTCCTTCCAGTTTCTGAGATAATGCTGGCAAGATTTCAATAGCTTGTTTGGCGTGTGCCACAGTGAGCTCAAGAAAATCAATGTCTGCTTCTTCGGGTGGATTTGCAGGTGCGCGTGATAGAGCGTCAGCTGTTATTTGCTGTTCCCTGAGACATGTATCACTGTGGGATTATATCTCATGAGACGTAGGTGGAAACACAGTATCCCTGGATGGCATCTTGGCGATTTCTTTGGTGCTCAGAAGTGAAACAAGAGGTTTATGGTCAGTTTCGATCATGTACTCTAGACCCTGAATGTATTAGTTGAATCTTCTGATGCCCAGGTTGCTGCAAATGCCTCTTTCTCAATTGTTGCATAGTTTTTCTCTGCGTCATTGAGTGACCTTGAGATGAAGCTGACCAGACGATGTGATCTGTCTTCTTGTATTTGAAGAAGAACTGCACCAATGCCTGTTCCAGAGGCATCAGCTGCGATGATTGTTTTGTGCTTGGGGGAGTAATGCGCAAGTATACTGGGGTTGAAGTCAATAGCTTTTTTATTTGCTGAAAAGCTGTTTTTTGAGGTTCACCCCATGCAGTGTCTTTGCGGAGCAGTTGCCGGAGTGGTGCATTCAGTTCTGCCACATTGGGAGTACATTTGGCCAATTGGCTGACCATGCCCATGAAGTGCTACAATTCTGTGATCGTTGCAGGGACTGGGAAATTCATTATGGCCTTTATTTTGTCAGGATCAGCATGAATTCCTGTAGCATCAACATGACCAAGGAATTTCACAGATGCCTTAGAGCATTTTTCATTCAAGCGTTAATCCCATCTTGGAGAAACTTGCAGGACTTTTCATTTGGTCATGAGTTTCCAGGTCAACTGCATGGACAAGGACATCGTCCATGTGGCAAAACGACTCCTTCTCTGGCCCCAAGGATTTCAGACATGGCTCGCTGATAGATTTCACTTGCAAAGCTGATGCCGAATGGCAGGCGATTGAAGCAATATTTACCAAAAGGAGTGACAAATGTGGTGTATAATTTAGACTCCTCTGCAAGTGGGATTTGCCAAAAACCACTTTTAGCATCAAGTTTGGTGAAAACTTTTGAATTTGCGAGCTTTGCGATTTGGCGAGACTTTCATCATCGACTGAGTGTATGGGATGTATTTTTCTCGCTGAACTGATTATTTCTTGAGTTTTATTGAGTTGAGTCAGATCAACGCACAATCTGACAGAGCCATTTGGTTTTGGAACGACCACTATTCCTGAACACCAGTCTGTTGGCTCTGTAACAGGAGAGATTACTCCTTCTTCTGCATTCGGTCAGTTTCTTTTTTAAACCTTAGGAATGAGTGGATGCGCAATTTTGCGAGGGGTGAAAATACACACTGGCTTGGTGTCAGCTTTTAGATTGATCTTGTATGGCTTTAGGATGTAGCCAAGACCTTTGAACAATTGAGGGAATTCTTTTCTGTAGGCTGGTACAGGTTTTTCTGAGATGGATTCAACACGCTTGACTAAATCTAGTTTTATACGCCTGCTGACTTGCCAAGAAGCAAATGTGGCTGATCTTTCAGCACATAAAGTGTCTCGGTGATCTTCTTTTCCTTGTTCTGGAGTGTCGCCTGGAACGTGCCCATCCCTTCTAATGGTGTGTCTCCGGGACCTTTCAGAATTTTATTTGTTTTATTCAGCTTTTTCTCTTTCACCCATGATTCTCCAATGACTGAGACTGAAGCGCCAGTGTCCAACTTGAAAATAATGGCTGCCATTGATGAGAATTTCTGCTGACCAGATGTCATCATCATCATGAATGCTATTGATATATCCTAAAAAGTCATCTGATGAAGAGTAGTCATCATCTTCTTCGACATGTTCATGGACTGGTTTTGGTTTTGTCGATCGACAGACTACTTTGTAGTGACCTCTTTTTCTGCAGGAACTACAGATAGCATCTTTGGCAGGGCAGATGTCACGTCTGTGTGGTTCTCTGCCACAGCATTTACAGTGATCAGACTGTCCAAGTTTATTTTCTTTGGAGCACTTTGAAGTTGATGGATGAGGTCGGTAGTCCATCTTTTTCTTCACGAATTCGATTCTCTCATTTCCTCTGATAATGGGCTGACTTTGTTTTCTTTCTTCGGTTTGTCTGCTGATTCGCACAGCTTTGGCTTGCAGACTATTTGAAAGATCATCATCAATGACCCCTACAGCAATTCTGTCATGAATCAATTCATCTTTCAAAGGCCCATATTCACATTCTTCAGCCATTTTATATACGTCCTGGATGAAGCTGTCAACTGGTTCTTCTGGTTTCTGAACACGTTAATTGAATTTGGCACGTTCTACAGCCACATTTTTGCGATCACCAAAATGTTTTCAAACACTTGTTTTAGATTGTCATATGCAATAGTTTTCATTTACATTTGTCGTTTGTAAAATTTCATCGGCACAGTTTCCCATTGCATACAGAAATGTACTAATTTGCTCTATGCGACTTCGGTGTGCAAGTGTCGCAGTCCAATTCGTTGCACGGTCAAATCCGTTGCTGGTATACCAACTTAACCAAAAATGACGTCATAACGTGTAGTCGCTAATGGTCACGGCAAAACTCCACAGTTTCAACTAAGACGACGACTACCACTACTACTACTACTAGATTTGTGTTGGTCATTGTGCCGGTTCAGTATTTGGATTGAATTTGCCCAAGCAATGAATTTGACTGAAGCTGCAATCAAATTGGTTGCAGCTGAATATAATGACCACTACTACGTCGACTACAACGCTACCACTTCTACTACTACTTTAACTTTTCGTTTTCTTTTTTTCTCATTCATTGCGTAACCATTGGCAACAGAGGCAAAATACAAATTACAAAGTCCTTTAAGTGAATTTACCACCCAAAATATGATTTGAATAGTAGGCTACGTTCTTATTGATTTATATACCGATTTGTGTCCTATGAATACTAATAAATACGTTTCCGCTCTACCCCTGATCCAGCTGTCGGCCATGGGTTTTTTTTGCGGGTTGCCATGGGCAACAGGGGCAAGATACAGTTTGTCAAATGGTTTAATGGATTCAGGGCATCCTTTTCCCTAAGAAAAGTGTGTTTTGACAACTCTGACTCTCCAATGCCGACGGATGTCTGATTTCCTGAAAATGGTGCCCCATCTCCCAAACAGAACAAGTCTGGAATCACTACCGTGATATTCTCAACAGCTGTGTGGTCTTCAAATCGTATCCCACACCCTACCCCAGACGGCAAGAAGTGTGGATGGGGCAGCTGGGGGACTGAGACTGTGCTGGGGCCCCCCATTCTGGTTTTTCCTCCAGACAAAAGTTAGTGCGGTCAGTGAGAAGGTGACTGAGGCTGTGCTAGGCCCCCAGTCTGATCTTTCCCCCAGACAAAAGTCAGTGAGTAGGGGACTGACCCTGTGCTGGGGCCTCAGTCTAGTTTCCCCGATACAAAAGTTAGTGCGGCTGTGCCAGGCCCTCGGTAATGTTTGCCTCCATCTCCTGGACCAATATAACTATAGTGAAGGCTGTGAGGTGTGGAGTTGTGCTAGGCCCCAGGCCAGACTCCCCAAACCCCCACCCCCATCTCCCAGACAATAATCGTACAGTGTGGGCTGTGAGATGTGGAGTCGTGTGCTAGGCCCTCAGACCAGTCCCCCCCCCCCCCCCTCCCCCCAGACAATCCCATGTAGGCAAGGTGTGGAGTTGTGCCAGACTCTTTCCCCGACCCCCAACAATGGTGAGCTGTCCTCATACCAGTCCTCTTTCCCAGCCCCCCCACAATGGTGAGCTGTCCTCATACCAGTCCCCTTTGCCCAGCCCCCAACAATGGTGAGCTGTCCTCATATCAGTCCCCCTTCCCCCTAGCCCCCAACAATGGTGAGCTGTCCTCATACCAGTCCCCCTTTGCCCAGCCCCCAACAATGGTGAGCTGTCCTCATACATTCCCCCCTTCCCCAGCCCCCAAACATGGTGAGCTGTCCTCACCCCAGTCCCCCTTCCCCGACCCCCAGCAATGGTCATACTGTCCTCCTTCCCTGACCCCCAACAATGGTGAGCTGTCCTCATACCAGTCCCCCTTTCCCAGCCCCCAACAATGGTGAGCTGTCCTCATATCAGTCCCCCCCTTTCCTGACCCCCAACAATGGTGAGCTGTCCTCATACCAGTCCCCTTTCCCTGACCCCCAACAATGGTGAGCTGTCCTCATACCAGTCCCCCTTCCCTGACCCCCAACAATGGTGAGCTGTCCTCACACCAGTCCCCCTTCCCCAGCCCCCAACAATGGTGAGCTGTCCTCATACCAGTCCCCAACAATGGTGAGCTGTCCTCACACCAGTCCCCTTTCCCCAGACCCCCACAATGGTGAGCTGTCCTCATACCCCCTGTCCCCCAATTGAGCCCCAGCCCCCCCCACAATGGTGAGCTGTCCTCACCACAGTCCCCAACAATGGTGAGCTGTCCTCCTCACCCAGTCCCCCCCTTCCCAGCCCCCAACAATGGTGAGCTGTCCTCATACCAGTCCCCCCTTTCCCAGCCCCCAACAATGGTGAGCTCCTCATACCAGTCCCCTTCCCAGTCCCCAACAATGGTGAGCTGTCCTCATACCAGTCCCCCTTTCCCAGCCCCCAACAATGGTGAGCTGTCCTCACCAGTCCCCTTTCCCAGCCCCCAACACCAGTCCCCCTTCCCCAGCCCCCCCCCACAATGGTGAGCTGTCCTCATACACCACAGTCCCCCCAACAATGGTGAGCTGTCCTCATACCAGTCCCCCTTTCCCAGCCCCCAACAATGGTGAGCTGTCCTCACACCAGTCCCCCTTTCCCTGACCCCAACAATGGTGAGCTGTCCTCATAACAGTCCCCTTCCCCCAATGGTGAGCTGCCCTCATACAATGGTGAGCCCCCCCCCCCCCCCCCCCCCCCCCCCCCAGCCCCCAGCAATGGTAGGGACAGTGAGCTGAGCTGGGGTGGGGGGTAGGGGGTGGCGGTTGAGGCTGCGCTGTGCTCCCAGTGCAGTTTTAGCCCCAGACAATAAACACAGAGTGTGGGCTGTGAGGTGTGGCTAAGGCTGCGCTGTGCTCCCAGTCAACCCCCAGACAACTGGGGAGTGAGGTGTGGCTCAGGCTGTGCTATGCTCCCAGTCCTGTTTTCCCCCCCAGACAATAAACAGATAGTGTGGGCAGTGAGGTGGAAAAGTGAGGTGTGGCTAGGGCTGTGCTATGCTCCCACTCCTGTTTTTCCCCTAGACAATAAACAGATAGTGTGGATAAAGAGCTGAAGAAAGAGGTGTGGCTAAGGCTGTGCTTTGCTCCCAGTCCAGTTTTTACCCCCAGACAATAAACAGAAAGTGTGGGCAGTGAGGTGTGGCTCAGGCTGTGCAATGCTCCCAGTCCTGTTTTTCCCCCCAGACAATAAACAGATAGTGTGGGCAGAGAGCTGGGGAGTGAGGTGTGGCTCAGGCTATGCAATGCTTCTAGTCCAGTTTTACCCCCAGACAATAAACAGATAATGTGGGCAGAGAGCCAGGGAGTGAGGTGTAGTTGTGCATGGCTTAACTGCACAAGCAGTCACATGTGCATGCACGCACACACACACACACACACACACACACACACACACACACACACACACACACACACACATGTCATGCTGACACACATGCTAACACACATGCCCATGCTGACAGAAAGAGAGGAGAGGAGAGCAAGTGCAGTGTTGCCTGTCAACACACATAGCAGGCTCTATTCATGAGGTTCAGGGGACACCCTTCTCCAGGGGTACTGGGGGGGTTGATAGGGTTTGGGGGCACAGGGGTTGGGGGGTTGTGGGGTTTGGAGGTGGGAGTGGGGTTCGCAGGGTGGGGAGGGTGGGTGTCTATCAGCCGACCACACAGTGGAGGGCGGTGAGATGAAGGTGCCTTTGGTAGAGGTACACGTCTGAGGTCCTGGTCCTGTGTCAGGCCTTTGACACTTGCAGTGTTCCAGCAGGAAATTAGTTTTTATTATGTCCACTGCAAGCTTCTCTTGGAGGGTTTTTCCATGCAAACTGCTCACAGTGACTGCTCAGTCTTCAAGAAATGACATGACCAGCAAAATGATATGTTTGCTGTATATTGGCAAAGTTCCTGGCTCAGACCCCATACCAGCTGAGGTCTCCAAAGAAGGTGGCTCAGCTCTGACTAAAAAGCTTCATTATTTGTTTTTCTGATGATGAGGCAGCAGGTGGCGATCCCTCAGAAGTTCAAAGACGCATTCATTATCCATTTGTACAAATGCAAAGGGAACTTCCAGGCATGTGACAACCACCAAGGCACAGCCCTCCCTTCCACAGGAGGCAAGATACTTGCCAGGATTCTGCTGAACCACCTTATGGCACACCTTGAAAAAGAGCTGTTGCCAGAGAGCCAGTGTGGCTTTAGGAAAGACAGAGGAACCATGATATGGTATTTGCTGCTAAACAGCTTTATGAAAAATGTCAGGAAAAAAGTGCTGACACTTGTTCTCCACCTATGTCAACTTGACTAAGGCCTTCGGTACTGTCAATAAAGAGAGCCTGTGGAAGATCATGGCCAAATACAAAAGTCCATCAAAATTCATCTCAATGTGTGACAATTCCATGACAGCATGCAGCCCCAAATCCAGGACAATGGAGAGACATCTGACCCATTCCCTGTCACTAATGGTGTAAAGCAAAAGTGTGTTTTGGCACCCACTCTGTTCAGTATCATGTCTCTGCAATGCTAACGCCTTCAGAGAAAGAGACGTGGGCATCAACATCAGACTCAGAACAGACAGAAAGCTGTTTAACTTCAAGAAACTCCGGGCAAAATCTAAGGTTATGACAGACATCAGGGACTCTCTTTGCTGATGACTGCTCTCAATACTGGTTCAGAAACATCCAGCATTGACATGTTTTCTGCAGCCTGCGCCAACATCGGTCTCACCATAAATACAAAGAAGATGGACGTTCTGCATCAACCTGCGCCCGACTACCCTACCAAGATCCTAACATCACAGTCAATAGTGTGAGACTCGCTGAAGTGAATAAATACATCTACCTTGACAGCACACTGTCCCACAACGTCACCATCAACAATGAAATGAGCATTATAATTGCAAAATCAAGTGCAACCTTTGGCAGACTACACACCTGTGTTTGGAATAGATGAGGCATCAGTCTCAAGACCAAGCAGTTGTTCTCCCCCCACCCTCTTCTATGCTTGTGAAACATGGACAGTGTACCAACAGCATGCCGTGAAGCTGAATCACTTCCACACAACCTTAACAAACATAAAATGGCAGGACAAAATCCTAGACACACAGAGATGCTTGACCGAGCATCCACACCATCCTTATGCTGTCCCAGTTTCAATGGGCTCGCATGCCAGACTACTGGCTGCCCAAGAGACTCTTCTACGGTGAACTGCAACAAGGAAAGCGTTCCCATGGAGGTCAGAAAAGGAAAGCGTTCCCATGGAGGTCAGAACACACGCTTCAAAGACACTTTCAAAACATTCTTGAAAGCTTTAACATCAACCCTGCCACATGGTAAAAAAACTGCTGCTGTGGATCGAGGTAGATGGCGCTACTCTATCCACAACAGTGCCAGTTTATGTAAAGGAAGAAGGACAGCTGCAACGCAACAAAAGAGACAGGCAAGGAACATCCACATCAGCAGTCAAGGGCAGTCTCCCAACAATGCCAGTCCCAGCTGTTACCTCACTTTCTGTGCAAAGATGATCATCAGCCACCTTCATATTCACAAATCCCCTCTGTCTCTCTGTCTGTCTGTCCCCCCCCCCCCCCCCCCCCCCCCCCCCCCACACACACACACACACACACACACACACACACACCCTGCCCTCAACCTCTAGATGACTGGAATGGTCCTCATCATCGATTCGAACAATGAACAACACTTCCCTTGGATAGAGCAAATCAAATATTTCGATTACTACTAGTACTATCAATGATAATAAATAACCATTCTTTCTTAATCAAATTCTTCAAAACCTGTACAGACACTTTTTCTACATGATTTATATGACATAAATTGACATCGCGAAGAGAACACATGGTGTAGGCCACATTCTCCTCAAATAAATGTTTTTTTTTACTAACCTAACCTAGCTGGCTCACAACCCTAGCGCCGAGACCCTACTGTTATTGGAAACCTACTGTTTTTTTTGTGTGTGTGTGTTTTTTTTTGTTTTTTGTTTTTATTTTCTCGCTCTCTCTTCTGTTCGGACCCCTTGCATAAGAGACAGAATAATCATCTTTTTGATTGTGATTGCTATCAAGGAAGAAGAAGTCACTGGAACACTAATGTCGGCCCGACCCCATCAGTGTAAACCGTGAACAGTAAAGTTTTCATCTACTTTCTCTGAATCACATACATACGCAAGCAAAAAAAATGCCAGAACTTGTCAATTTCCCCGCGTAGCAGGTTTGGTCAAACTATACTCGCCACCACCGTGACTGGGAAACTATAATTATTGCACGTGGCATTCTATGCCACAGCCACGATCGGCTGATCATTTTGTCTCCTATGTCTTGATCGAGTTCAGTAAGTTCTTCAACCAAACTTACAATATCGAGTTCACAGTTTTGTTTGCATGTAACACGCTCGGTACTGGTAACTGCGGCTATCATTGATCAATTTTGCCTGGTAATGTGTTGCGTGAGACTCCTTCTCAACCGGAAGTGTAC
>JADBJO010001587.1:240000-282500 GCA_016801955.1 Conus betulinus | reverse complement strand
GAAAAAAAATTCTGGCTAGAGCTTTACAACAGCAGTCTTCAGAGAAGCTCTTTTCATGCAAGCATTTATTCAATCCCCAAATGCCTTACAAAAAAAAAAAATAAATAAATAAATAAACTTGATATTCTTGCAGTTTGATTACACAGTAATTTTACCTGAATAGTTTTTTTTCTTTCTTTTTTTTTTTTTGGGGGGGGAGGGGGAGATTCCCAATTATGATTGACTCATTAATAATATTATTGCATGTGCAGACTGCCACTATGCATTGGTTTGGACCACCCAAGTTGCTGTTTTGGTTTACACTACTTGCATTATGCCTTCCAGTCCTGGGTAAGTCGAGTATTCCGTGTACACAGAGATGCACTTGGATGCAGACGTGTGTGCTTGCCAGTCTTGTAAAATTATACTTTTTTCTCAAATACATCAACACACAATGACACAATCAAATACACATCAATACACACAGAGATAGGATTTCTTGTACACAGTGCTGTGAGTATGCTTGCATGACATACCCATGAATGTGTATGCATGTGTATAATTACATATCTACACACACACGCACGCACACACACATACACACATGCACGCGCACACACACACACGAACGCACGCACGCACGCGCGCGCACACACACACACACACACACACACACACACACACACACACACATCTATGTGTTTGTGGGTATGTGTAACCCTGTTGTGGTCTCAGTGTCAGCTAGGGTTCAAACCAAGTGACTTCTCTTGGTGGACTTCTGCCCATGCATGTTCATACGCTGACACAGGAGAGTTTGGATAGCCAAGAGGCTCAATTGCAGACAGTTTTGATTCTGGCAGCTTGCCAGTGTAAAACAGATGGAACATCAGAGCTTTAGGTGGCTGGGTGTGCCTGCATCATCAGCACAAAAATGTTTGAAATGGCGCATGATCTTTTGACTGAATGCGCCTGATTGGTTGGTGCGTATCAATCAGCTGGTGTCAGACCATTCTGGTGAGTCACTGTCGGCATTCAGTCACCTAGGCCTACAGTCAAAGGTTGCAGCAACAAACTGAGAAACCTATGGATTCAAAGTGCAGTGCATTGTCTGTTTTGCTTAGCTCTTGTAAGGTTTACTTCTCAGTGAACATTGATGTAAACACTGTACTATTTAATGAACAGATTATGCCTACAATTTCAACATGCCTCTGAGAAATAGTCACAAACTTGATTTGTAATAAACTGGCCATTTCATACAGTAGTGCATTAAAGTATTGTGTAAGTTTTCACGGCAAAATTTAGCGATTTTAATGAAGTATCCCTTACACATGATACATATTGACTGATGCAGCTTAGGCTAAGATGTCTGTCAGCAAAGGTCAAGTGACTTTTTTAAATTTACAAACCAGATCCAGTCCAAGGGGGGGAAAATCCTTGTCCTTTGGATACTACATTTTAGGCACAGGTTAAGTTTTTCCTATCTCTTCTATGACTGTGTAATGCAAAAAAAAATGTTCTAGTAAAGAACAAACTAAAGGGTGGTTTTCAAGTGTGCATCGCAGAGAAATGATCCATGTAAGAGCAAACGCAAAGGGATGGTGCCTGATAAAGAGATATCTGTGCATTTATTTTGAACTTGGCCCATGATGTTCAAAACGGACCCCTAATTTTCACCAACAACTGATTTTTGACCTCTGATACCTTAAAAACAATCTGAAGCTCTGTAGCAATGAAGAGTGCATTTCTTCATGTTTCATTTTGTAGTGCTGACCCACACCAGTGTTTAATGTGAAAATGGGAGGGTATTCTACCCACTGAAGGGAAAAGAAGCATGATTATGAAAAGGTTACAGGACATTGTTATTTCTAAGAGGCGTCATCACATACTGATAATTAGCTGCAGAGGTACATGGTATGAACAAAATCTGGTCAGCTCCAGAAGCCTTTTTCCACCACGAGTCAATGTTCTTGGTCAAAGAATCGTTAATAAACACACAAACATCTATTCAATAAAAAATCGTTTTGACCTTGGCTCTTTTGCGCCAAATGACTGTGTCCAGTGCCTTGAGAATATTACCTCTGTGAAAGTTTTCAGCTTGTTGCAAAGTCACATATATAGAGAGTGAAAGTGTTCATAAAGCTGAAGCAAGCATGGCTTTTTGATATTGAAAAAACATTCTAAGTTCTTTTTTTTCCTGTCACATCTTCTGTACCACCACAGTGATGTTGCACCCACACCACATCATTCTGCCGGCCCATACACGTCACAGCCTGGCCCTTCCTGCCACAGCCCTGACACCTGCAGTCCAAAGGGAACTACTGGTGTCAGGTTGTCATAAGGCAGCCCACCAGAGGAGACACTGCACTGACACCAAGTCAGTTTGGTGGTGCTCAGTGGTACCTGTTCTGATCCAACATGTGTAGGACACCACCTTCTAAGCCCCATACTGACACCAGTAGTATTTACTTGCTTGGGGAGCAAGAGTGAATGAGCTCTCCCTCTGCAGGGCGTGTCCAGTGACATCCCCCAGAATTTACCAGTATTGTCAACCCAGACTGAGAGTGAGCCCAAACCAATGGCATTGTCAATGAGAGGTAATCAGAACATGTGGTCAAGAGCAGAGCATAAAGGACAACAACATTCAATACCTTTTTTTTTTCGTATGCTGGTTAATGAGGCTGAACATGGTGAAGATGACCCTACATGTATCCAATCAGGTCTGACACTACATGACAGGGTTGTAGTCTACACTTAACTTTCATAGTATGTCCTGCCATCAACCATACCCAAGAGATACAGACACCCACAGTGTCCATCAAGAAATTTTAGTTACACTCTCAGAGATGCAGCCAGAATTGTTGTTATTATTGATCAAGTGTATTTACAAAGTATTAAGAGGATGAAAACTTGACTGTGTGGTCCCAGTCTTTCCAGTGGAGCCCATGGAGACTTAGTTGTGGGTAAAAGCTGTCAGGAGCAGGAAAATCCAACAAATTAATAGCTGTAGAAATCAAACCCACAGCTTCCCAGCCAGGAGTCAGTGGCAGCTGATCTCATTTCAGTTTTGTCCAATCTCATGAAAATCTTCGCTGGAGGTATGATTACACCCCCCCCCCCCCCCCCCCCCCCCCCCCCCCCCCCCCCCCCCAAAAAGATATGAACACACCTTGCTCTGAGATCTGAGATGAATCAGAAGCATCCTCAATACCTCTGAAAAATTTGGTGGGTTTTCAATTTAACAGGCATCTGTCACCCTATCATACATGCATACCACTCGGCAAACGTAACAATAACACTTGCGTTACACACACACACATATAAGTACAACTGCATTCATATGCTTGTTCTGACTCACACATGTGCACTCACATCAGACCATTTCACACCACACAGTATAATTAAGAGAAGTCTTTTGTTGCACATGTTTGGGACATGTTGGTAGCCAGCTTAGCTGATAGTAGTTTCACATTGTATAGTGAAGCAGAAGACTATGGCTTTTCATTTCTAATTTGTGTGTGGAGACAGGGGAGGTCTTAGATTAGGTAGCAAAGTGTTTTTTTGCTGGTTGTGATGACAGATGTGTGTCATGTTTGTATCAGTTTGAACACCTGTCATGCAAATGAAATGTTTTCAAAACAAACAATCTGGCTTCTTTATGCTTACATGACATATTTCACGCAGGTCGGCTTGCTGTTATGTCTATCGACCTGGGAGGAGAGTTCATGAAAATTGCCATTGTAAAGGTAACAGACAGTGTGTGTGTGTGTGTGTGTGTGTGTGTGTGTGTGTGAGAGAGAGAGAGAGAGAGAGAGAGAGAGAGAGTCTGTCTTTCTGTGTCTGTGTGTGTGTGCGTATCTGCATCATAGTGCATGTCCTTTTCATTGTCAAATTGAACTATAGACTTCTGCCAGGTTGAACTGATCTCTGAAAGAAAAAAAAAAAGAAAGGAAAGCATATTGATGTCATCAGGGTGTTACACAAAACTGAAGTTTCAAGACATCTGAGGAAAAAAAAAAACACCTATATATTCATTTCACCAGGATTGTATACATACTCATATCATCAGGGTTTCATATTATGAAGCTGGAAGTTTCAAGACATCCGAGGGGGAAAAAAATGCATATTCATTTCATCAGGATTGTATATTAAGTTGCACATTTCCCAGCTTAGCAGGTGCAAGTCATGTCACCTTACGTGTGTCGTCAGTTTCTTTAAAAAAAAAAAAATGACATGAAACCTTTTTATATCACTGGCACATGATGTCTGTAGATACTTTGATGTTCTTTTCCTTAGAAGTAGGTTAAGTCTGATAGAAGCAGATGATAATGAAGAATCGCCCAGGATGTGCTGTTCCAGTGTTTGATAAGGGTCCATCCCAAAGTGTCATGAGCATCGTTGCCTACCCACCCAATCTGTCTGGAATTTTCCTGATTTACACATTATTCCTGAAAACAGAATTTTGTTTTAAAAAAAGAAGATCCAGAATTTCAAAATTTCGTTTTTAAGAAAGTGTGTTCTGATGGTCATGTTTGAATAGGGATGATAAAGTTTTACAAATTAAAGTCCAAATGATGTTACGTGAATGTCGGCAATTGATGTATAGAAATAACATGTCTTTTTAAACCCCACAATTGTCGACAGAAACATAAGGCAATTGGAAATGCTTTTAGTCAAAAATCAAAATGCCTTATATCAGCTCACCTCCACCCCTTTGTCCCCTGGTCCTGAACTTTGATTCAGAGGGTTGGCAGCTTGCATGAGTTCTCAGGGTGGTGTCCATCTTTTGATGGTAATTTTGCCTCTTCCTGGTAAGGGACAAAGAAAGTGAGAAAGACCAGCCGGCATGGCAAAGTGGTCAGCGTCGCAGACTCCCGGCCGGGAGACGTGGGTTCGATTCCCATCAGAGTCACGTGGGATTTTTCTGCCCCGACCGCTTTCTACCCAGAGTTGAGTTTGCCACAGGCCCAGTTGGGCAGACTGGAACTACACAGTCAAATTTTAGCTACTGAATGGATGCATCTCTGAGAGTGCTGCTCAGATTTCCTTACCAACACTGCAGGTGTCTGTATCTCTCGGGCCTAGTTGATGCTGGGATATATCATGAACGTAAGCGTAGAGAACAGCCCTCTCAAGCAGTCTCAGACTAGAATGGAAATCTGCGGCATCATCTTTATCATCATTCTCATAGATTAAAAAAAAAAAAAGAAGAAAAAAAGAAAAAGCGACAAAGGCCAGTGAAACTTGCTGGGGTGGTAAACAGTCACATAGATTAGAACATTATGTAGATAAGAAGGATGCTGCTGGTACAGTGTTGACTGTAAAATACACCCAGTACTAAAGTTGCACTCAGCAATGCTGATGGTCTTCACAGTTGCTAGGGCTTTCTTTGAACAAGGTGATTTCTGTTCAAGAATGGGCTTTAAGCAGGTAACTGAACATCACTGTGTGAATATGATGATAATTTTACTTGTGTTCGGTTTCTTCTTGTGAACATGTGATTTCTGACCACATTGACCAAGGTAATTTGATTATTGATGGTAGAGTTTCGTATTATATTGATTTGGTTGTTGTAGTTCTTGTTGTTGCTGTTGTTATTTTCTCTCACCAGTTTCCCATTATCTTTCAGTCTCTCACAGTCTCTGACGTGGATTACAAATATTTCCTCCAATATAAGGATAGTGTGTGTGTGTGTGTGTGTGTGTGTGTCACTGTGTGTGTGTGTGTGTGTGTGTGTGTGTGTGTGTGTGTGTGTGTGTGTGTGTCTGTGTGTGTGTGTGTGTGTGTGTGTGTGTGTGTGTGTGGAGGGAGTGGACGGGGAACGGGGTGGGGATTTGGGGGATGATGATGTAGTTTTGTTCACAATAAAACTACTGCCGATTACATGTGTAATGGTTTTGTCCGTATTGTGTTTTAGCCTGGCGTGCCCATGGAAATAGCGCTGAACAAGTGAGTTCCTTGTTGGGCTTCTGTCCATGATTGTCCAGAACTGCTAACCTAGCATGTGTCTGTCATGTGTGCAAGTCTCTCTCTGTCTGTATCTCTCTCTTCTCCTCTTTCTCTATCTCTCTCTAACACTGTCTCTTTGTCTGTCTGTCTTCTTCCTGTCTCTCTTTCTCCGTGTTACTGTCTGTTGGTGTGTGTCTTTCTTGCTTTCTCTCTCTCAGCTATTGTCTGTCTGTCTGTCCCCCTCTCTCTGTCTGTCTGTCTCATTGTCAGCTTGTCTGTATGAATTACTTATACATATGCATTATCGCTGTCAGTATGCAGCATGCTTACACATCTAAGAGAATGGAAGAACCATGAATAGACGAATCCATGCACAACTGGTACTTGTAATCTGTTTTGTCTGAACATGTGCTGCAATAGTTCACACTGATTCATCTCTTCGTGTGTCATGCAGAATCTGTATCGACCATGTTCAGTGTTGTGTGTTTTTAATCAATACAAGCACACACAAAAAGTGAAAAACACATTCATATTTGCTTGCGTGCATGCACACAAGCATGCACGCACAAACACAAACACACAAACAACACACACACGCACACACACACACACACACACACACACACACACACACACACACACACACACACACACACACACACACACACACACACACACACACACATGGTTCCCCCCTCCCTCTTCCCATACATTAGACCCTTTAAATGTTATTGTTTGCTTATTAATTGTTATATTGCACTTTAAGTATTTCATTTTTTCCTGCTTTCTTGTAGCAAGAAGTGATAAAGGTGTACTATCTGTTTAGTTTTACCATAATTTTAGCAATAAGTGATGAAGGTGTAACATATGTTTAATTTTACAATAGTTTTAGCAAGAAGTGATTAAGAGTTATTATCTCTGTTTAATTTTACACAAGTTTTAGCAAGAAGTGATAAAGGTGTACTACAGTCAGTTTAATTTTACAATAGTTTTAGCAAGAAGTTATAAAGGTGTACATTCTGTTTAATTTTACAAAAGTTTTAGCAAGAAGTTATAAAGGTGTACCCTCTGTTTAATTTTACAGCAGTTTTAGCAAGAAGTGATAAAGGTGTAACATCTGTTTACTTTTTCAGGGAATCTTCCAGAAAAACTCGAACCATTGTGGCCTTTAGAGACGGGGAGAGACATTTTTGCCAACGATGCATACAACACAGTAAGTCAGCTGATTGATTTTGTTCTGGATGCTTTAGCATCAGGCGTTCTGTGTCAAACTGTCTGTACTAAATCAAGAATATATCATGCTCTGCCATCAAGCAGTCAGCTGTTGTGGGCATGGAGTTTATTAGGCGATGTCCTGACTATTATGTATTCCGGAATCGGAACAGGCACCACAAAGTGACTCAGCAGCAGCGCAGTGTTTTCTCTGGTGGGTGTGGTCTCATGGTGACTTGATGATTGCTGCCTGTAGGATGTTGCTGCTGCTGGGACTATGCCAGAACAACCCAGTGTCAGGCTGCCCATGGGGAGCATGAATAACAGTGAAGGGATGATGCGACAGAGGGGGCATGAAAAATGAGAAGAAAAGAAAAAAAGAGAGAGAGAGATGGCAGGAGGGATTGAGGGGGGGGGGGGGGGGGGGGGAAATCCAGACTTCTGAAATGGGTCTCACAGGATTGTTTTTAAAAAGAATTGTATCGTTTGCGTTGGATGGTATTATACTTAAAGTCTTTACACAGAGAATGTGATTTTTTTGGTGTGAAAGTGTAGGGGCTGTCCAAGGTGCAGTGTTACTGCAGGCTGGCTTCTTCATTTGACTTTTAAGTCTATTTTGACCATAGGCAGGTGTAATGTGGTGATTCATGTGTGGGTGTCTGGCGTTAATGTGCATTTGTGCGTGTGTTTATAGGAATAACCAAATATGCGGGTGTATAATGATCGTCGTGTGTATGTATATTTATTTCACATTATTCTTCTCATCGATTTAATGCCTGTTTACTACATATGCTGCAGAGTGATTGAGAATATAATGTATTCACACATAGAAAACAAAAAAAGAATGAACAAAATTCTACCAGTGTGCAAACCCGCAGATTTTCCCAGCACTGATAGGCTGCTGACAAGGGTGCTGTGGACTGCTGAGAATCAAACTGTGCGTTCACATGTTGGCATGACTGTGCATGTTCTTGCTTATTATGTATGCTGCCTGTATCATTATCACCGCGCATGTATCTAGTAAACTGTTATGTGAGTAAGGTTTGTATTTCACAGACGTTGTACACAGAAGCACATACACTTACACATTGCATGTGTACTCAGCCTCCGAACTGGGTGTATCAACTTTTCAAATACATCTCTGCATTTTAAGTATAGATGTGACATTTTGAGCCAAATTCCATCATTTAAACAAAACTAGAATGCTCAAAATGACTTAAAAAACAACAACAAAAACTGTTTTCAAAATTGTAACGTGATTTTCATTTCAAAGCTGCTTATGAAATGTTACTTTTACTTTAAAAAAAAAAAAACTGATGAGAAAGTCTAGATTGTATTTTGAATGTTTTTGGCATGAAAATATGATGTGATCTGTCAGAGAACAAACCAGTTTAACAGAAATAGTGGTTTGAAAAAAAAAAAAAAGAAGAAGAAAAACAACTTTATGGGTATTTTACCGGTTGGTAAACCACACACACACACACACACCTACACATACACATATACACACACACGCCACATAATGCCCCACAAACATCAGCCTGGAACAAATCTGGTCACTTGTTTCATACATTTTTCAGGCAGTGCGTTTTCCAAGCAAAGCTTTCTGGTTCGTGACGCATATCATCGGGCGTAACTATGATGACCCCATTGTGGAAGAGTTCCGACAGCGTTTCCCCTATTACAAGGACATCATGATGAAGGACGAGGAGGAGCGGGACCGTCCTGTTTAAAGATAGCGAGTGAGTGGTGGTGATTTAAACTTTTGACCTAGATTTGGGTTTTGGATCAAAATGATCTTGTGAGTTATTTGAAGTTGGTGGTTTTCTTTTTAATTCCTCTTTTCGTTTTTTTTCCCCATTTTGCTTTTAAGATTCTGTGTGTGCATGTGTGTGTGTGTGTGTGTGTGTGTGTGTGTTGTGTTTGTGCGGCCTTCACAGAAAGAAGTAAGATGATGAACAGTATCTTCAGAATGCAGAACTATGTACATTACGAGCCCTATTTGGGTCTGTCTGTTTTGCACTATTTTTTCCAGTCATGGCTCGTACAGTGTTAATTTTGTCAGTGCGCAGCGTGCCAGTTGCCATAGTGCTTGAAAGCGGTAAGGTGATGTGCATGTGTTGTGTGTCTTGACAGTGGGGTTGTGTACAGCGCTGAGGAACTGCTGGGCATGATTCTGGAGAAGGCTCGGGAGTATGCGCAGGATTTTGCTGGTAGGTGTCCTTTGTGTGTGTGTGCATGTGTGTGTGTGTGTGTGTGCATGTGTGTGTGTGTGTGTGTGTGTGTGTGTGTGTGCATGTGTGTGTGCATGTGTGTGCGTGTGTGTGCGTGTGTGTGTGTGTGTGTGTGTGTGTGTGTGTGTGTGTGTGTGTGTGTGCATGCATGTTGTTGTGCGTGTGTGTGTGTGTGTGTGTGTGTGTGTGTGTGTGTGTGTGTGTGTGCGCGCACGCCTGCCTGCACAGTCATTTTCACAAGGTTTTGGACTTCCACGGAGAGTGGGTGAAATGAACTGACTGGTGTCAAAGGATGTGAAAGAAGCTGGCAGAAGATTCTCATTACGACTACAGCCTGTCTCTGAAGCTTCAGTTAATTATGCTCATTACCCAAGATTTCTCTCCCGTCTGCTTCCTCACTCTGTCCCCCACTCCCACTTCTGTTGGTTTTTACCAATTGGGTTTTCCAGCAGATGGACAGGGGCAAGCTTGCTTGTTTGTTTGTTTTGTCATTTCCTCTTATGAAATCCATTGTTAATTTATTTAGAGATGGAATGTCCTAGCAACTGGACAAAAAAAACAAGTGTGAAAGTATGAGAGTGCTCTTTTGTGTGTGTGTGTGTGTGTGTGTGTGTGTGTGTGTGTGTGTGCATGCACAAGCATGAGCACGCACTTTGTGTCTCTTGAGTGGTTTATTACTGGATGTTGCCAATGTATGTCAGTTAGTGTTGGCATCACCTGTAACTCAGTTGCCCCCGTATTTAAGAGAGTTTTGTTTTTTTTAACTTGAGGCGTCTTGAAAAGGAGGAGATGCGAAAAGTTTTATTTTTTTTTTTTTTTTTTTTATGAATTAGATCAAGGTGGCCCGGGCCCCGTCATCATACACACAGGTTGATACTGAATATCGTCCCTTCTTTGTGGTCTCTGTGTCTGCACTTTGTGGCTGTCTTTGCTGGAGGCTCATGCATTCTGGGAATCTTCTCAAAAGTTTCTTTGTGTGTGTGTGTGTGTGTGTGTGTGCTTTCAATATTCTTTCAGTCTTTGATCCCTCTGAAGAACTGCCCATCATACTGAAGAACACCTTGAAAACCCCTAAAAAGTTATTTTTGCTTGTCGTGAGTCACTGAATATTGGTCAGGAAGGATCATGAAAAAAAAAAAATGTGCTTTTATGTTGGGATATGGAAGGAAATACAGTAATGATAATTCTGGTTTAAATCTTCTGGAATAAAAACTGCATTAAAACTGTTAGAGAATTTTCAAGGGAAGTAACCCAGGTCTAAATCAAAATTCAATGGAAATAATTTTGAGATTTGGGGGGGGGGGGGGGGGGGGGTTATTCATGATTCTTGAAACAGTTCATTCTTTTGTTCTTAAACAAGCGTTTGGTATTTTGACTCCCCCGACCATTTGTACGCCCATAAAATCATAAAGGGTACCTCAGGTGTATTTGAAAGCTTTATATGTTTTCTGACAAATGTCGGTATGAGCCATCTGTTATATACACTTGTCTCTCTTGTTACATGTAAGTTCTTGTATCTGATTCTTCTTTTTTTTGGTGTTTGAGATAGAGGGATAGTCGCACAAGAAAAAAAAAACTGAGGTAGTGAATAACACTGACTGAAGGGGCATACTGTATGATTATGAGTGGTAGGTTGTCCAGCTGTATGATGAGTGGTAGGTTTGTCCAGCTGTATGATCATGAGTGGTAGGTTGTCCAGCTGTATGATCATCAGTGGTAGGTTGTCCAGCTGTATGATCATGAGTGGTAGGTTGTCCAGCTGTATATGATTATGAATGGTAGGTTGTCCAGCTGTATGATTACGAGTGGTAGGTTGTCCAGCTGTATGATCATGAGTGGTAGGTTGTCCAGCTGTATGATTATGAGTGGTAGGTTGTCCAACTGTATGATCATGAGTGGTAGGTTGTCCAGCTGTATGATTATGAGTGGTAGGTTGTCCAGCTGTATGTCCAGTGGTGTATGATTATGAGTGGTTGGTTGTCTAGCACCCCATGTCGGTTTATTTGATGTTAAACGGCTTGTGAAAAAGCACCCCATGTCGGTTTATTTGATGTTAAACGGCTTGTGAAAAATAGTGAGTAGATGACATTGTGTCGAGGGAAAGAGAAAAAGATTAGATGGTGTTTATTTGTGAGTTTATTTGTAAATGCTTGGTAAATTTGGGAGTTTGTAAAGAAAGGAAAATGCTTGATTGTGAGTTTGTAAATGTTTGTTAAAGTTGGAGATTTTATAACCATTGTGACATTTCATCAAATTCAGGAGAGCAAATTTGGGAGTGGGTGTAAAGTTTGCATATTTCTCTGATCAGAGATGCAGTCGTTTTCCACTTTCTGATAGATAAGATGTTTTAGCTTTATATTGTATTAATAGGAAATGCAAGCTTGTTTGTCTTTTTTTTTCTTTTTTTTTTTGACTATGTGTGTGTGATATGTGAAGTTTGGCCTCTTTTTACATTCTGTTTTTGTATTTTTCTCTGTGTCTGTATCATTTTATTGGATTGACCTCCCAAACAAAATCTCAATCTCTCTGTAAAGACCCTTTTTTTTTTTTTTTAAAGGATCTTCAAAGGCCATTTGCAGCAAGGTTCTGATGCAGTTGTTAAGGTGTAAGTGTACTTAACCAATACTATTTGACTATCCAGAGTTTTATGATGAAACTGACACACCTATATCAAACAGAACTGTATACAAGTTTTATGAATCAGACCAAATGTATTTGACTGCCTCAGAGACCTAAACAAGGAAATGAAGTGCTGCTTAATGATGAAACGGGTCAGCATAGAGTAGATTTTTTTCACCTGAGCTTTCTTACGAGGGCTTAACTGAGCGACGTTGTTCCAACAGAACAATTCAATCAAAGATGCTGTCATCACGGTGCCACCGTACTATAGCCAGGCCGAGAGGCGAGCCATCATCACAGCGGCGGAGCTGGTGGGCATCACGTTCTGCAGCTGATGAACGATAAACGCTGCTGGTAGGTAACGCTGTTTGTGTGAGTGTGCATGGGGTACGGGGGGGGGATTGACTGCTCTGATAATGCTGCTGGTCAGTAACGCTGTGTATGTGAGTGTGCATGGGCAGGGAGTGTGCGTGTGTGTGTGTGTGTGTGGTGGGGGGGGGGATTGACTTCTCTGTTAAATAAAGCTGCTAGTAGCTAACGCTGCTTGTGTGAGTGTGATGAGCAGGGAAAGAGGCGGAGGAGGGGATTGACTGCTCCGTTAAGTAATGCTGCTGGTAGTAACGCTGCTTGTGTGAGTGTGCATGGTGGGGAAAAGTGGGGGGGGGGGGGGGGGTGACTGACTGCTCTGTTTGATGCTGCTGGTTAGTAACACTGCTTGTGTGAGTGTGCATTGGTGGGGAAGGGGGGGGGGGGGGGGGGGGGGTTGACTGCTCTGTTTGATGCTGCTGGTAGGTAACACTGCTTGTGTGAGTGTGCATTGGTGGGGGGGGGGGGGGGAGGGATTATTAACTGCTCTGTTTGATGCTGCTGGTTAGTAATGCTGCTTGTGTGAGTGTGCATTGGTGGGGAAAGGGGGGGATTGGGGGGAGGGGGGGGGGGGGGGGGGAGAGATTGACTGCTCTGTTTGATAATGCTGCTGGTAACTAACACTTCTTGTGTGAGTGTGCAGGAGGAGGGGGGGAGAGGTGACTGCTTTATTTGTTTTTTGTGCATATTATTTTGGTCTCCTGTGCCTCCTTAGTTGCGTTATTCCCACATTGATCGTTCCAGCCAATCCCTCACATAGCCACACCCAGGTCAGCCCCATGACAGTCATAGCAAGGCAGTCCACAGGATGAGGTCTGTTTTAGGTCGTCCTGAGGCAGGGCAGCAGAGTCAACTCTACACCACTTCCCAGTCACTTCTATGCTGTGTGTGGGGGGAGGGGAGGGGGGGAGCTGTTTTATTCCTGTATTATTTTCTGTTATGTAGATGGATTCCACCAGGGCAGGACTAGTGTTGTGAACAGATCTTTAAGCTGCATACAGTGTGCATAGAATTGCTCCAAACCCACTCGTCATTTCCCTCACCTCCACTTCCCGCCCCCAAAAAAAAAAAAGGAAAAAAAAAAATGGAGGCAGGTGTTTAGACCTGTCCTGTAGGTTTTTAGACCTGTCCTGTGCGTTTTTGTGAAAGTTTTCCAAAAATCATGTTGTACATGGTGATATATGGTTGTGCAGTGTGTTAGTTAAGATTGAAGTATTCAAAAAAAAAAAAAAAAAAAAATGAAGTATTCCTGTCATGTCTGTCTGTGCAGTGGCTCTGAACTATGGTGTGTTCCGGCGGAAGAACTTTAACACTACGGCCCAGTACTACCTGTTCTATGACATGGGAGCCTCCAGCACTGTGGCCACTGTCGTCAGTGAGTAACAGACGAGAGCAGTTGTTATTCCCCTTTGTGTGTCTTTGTGTGTGTGTGTGTGTGTGTGTGTGTGTGTGTGTGTGTGTGTGTGTGTGTGTGTGTGTGTGTGTGTGCGTGTGTGTGCGTGTGTGTGTGTGTGTGTGTGTGTGTGTGTGTGTGTGTGTGTGTGTGTGTGTGCCTCATGCAGTAAAGTCAGGAAAAGGCAGATGTAGGTCCTTCATGTTGGTACCAATCATATGCTCACAGCAGCACAGATAAGTCAAAGCTAAGTAAGTACACTCATGTGAAGGGTTGCATTGAACTTGGAACGGGTAAAGGCCAGGTTGAGAGGTGTAACAGGACTGGGGACTGTGTGCAGGTTACCAGGTGGTGAAGGTCAAGGAGGGGTCTCGGGTGGACAGCAACCCCCAGCTGACCATTAAGGGTGTGGGGTGAGTCCTTTATGTGTCTCTGGTGTCTCGTTGACAACACCTGTCAGACTTATTGTGCACTGGCTGGTGGGGGTGGGGGGTCATACACCCTTGAGCAGCTGGAAGCCCAGCGCACACAGTGAATGAGCACCAGTGGTAAAACACTCAGTTCAGTTCAGTTCAGTGGTTTATTTATAATCTTTTCATTGCCAGATGATATTAGACACACTTTTTTTTTTCTTAAAAAAGACAGCAAAAAAAAAAAAAAAAAAAAAAGTGAAAACACATCCACACTTAACTTATCAACCATGTCTGTACTTTCAAACCCACATCTGATATATGCATATTTACATAAGTGAAATACCGTAGCAGTACACAACATTGTTGAAACTTACTAGAAATTTTGCAACCTGTGACTGCCAAATAAACATGGCAATTTCAGCAACATATGAACCATTTAAGACAGTATTGACATTATCAGAGTAAGTCATCTCAATACCTTCTGATAGAGCGAGATCAACACAGGGCATTCAAACAAATGATGATGACGTACAGAAATGTTTTCTCTGCAGGCACAAGTAATACCATGAGAATATTTAATGTAACACCATTAAAAAGTGTAAATACTGAAAGAAATCACAGTGCAGTGATTGAGCACAGGTAGTGAAACACAGTGTTAAAAAGTGTAAATACTGAAAGAAATCGTAGTGCATTGAATGAGCACAGGTAGTAAAACACTGTGTTAAGAAGTGTAAATACTGAAAGAAATCACAGTGCAGCACAGGTAGTAAAACACTGTGTTAAGAAGTGTAAATACTGACAGAAATCACAGTGCATTGAATGAGCACAGGTAGTAAAACACTGTGTTAAGAAGTGTAAATAGTGAAAGAAATCACAGTGCAGTAAATGAGCACAGGTGATAAAACACTGCGTTAAGAAGTGTAAGTACCGAAAGTGTGGATGCCGCAAATACAGTGTAGTTTGAAAGAGAACCTTTTTTTTTTTTTTTTACATTAATAAGTTAAAATGTACATAGCAAAGAAACTACTGATCTGATGTTTAGCAAATTGGGACCATAGTGAGATATTCTGACATTGTCAATCATCATGCCTGTGTGTGTGTGTGTGTGTGTGTGTGTTTTACCTGTCAGCTACGACCGTAACCTGGCGGCCTGGAGATGACCTTGAGGCTGCGGGACCATCTGGTGAAGGTGTTCAACTCCCAGAAGAAGCGTTCCGTCAAGGTGGAGGACAACCCACGGGCCATGGCCAAGCTGCTCAAAGAGGCGGAGCGTGTCAAGAAAGTGCTGAGCGCCAACGTGGATCACAAGGCTCAGGTCAGAGGAGGGGGGTGGGGAGAGAGAATGGGAGGGGAAGGGAGATTTGTGTGTGTATGTGTGATTTTGTGTCCATGCGTGTGTGTGTGTGTGTGTGTGTGTGTTTCAAGGACTTTTTTTTTTTTTTTTTTTTTTTTTTTTTTTTTTTTTTTTTTTTTTTTTGCGCATTTCTCAGCTAGAATTCTGTGGGATTCTCCGTTGGTGAGGTTATGGGCATGTGTGATCAATGTTTTTTTTTTTTTAACTCTGTGTTAAGGTAGCTGCCATTTGTCTTCACAGATGATGTCTTAGCATGACATCAGTGTGCCGTTTGGGGTGAGGATCAGTTTGGGGGGGTAACCTCTAGCACAGCGCATGAAAGCCAACTTATCTGTGAAGGAATAGAGGGAGTTTTTTAATACATATGTTGCAAGCATAGCCTCGATGCCCTATTCTCCATCCCCTGTCCCCTATGCCTTCCCCTCTACTGCCATCCCACCTCCAGCCAGCCACACAACTCCCCCATGCTCTCACCCCCATCCCATCCCCCACCTCCCCCCCCTCCACCCAATCCACATCATTCCACTCACGTGCCTGCCTTCCCATCTGTCTTCGGTTACAGTGTGTTGAGGAGAGGTGCCAGGTGTTGTATGCACACAGGGTGAGTCTGTCTCTGTGTGTTATGATCAGGATGAGAAAAGGCATGGAACTGCGTTATCGCACTTTTTCATCAAAAGGGAAAAAAAAAGGCCCTTGCTTTACAATGACATAGACAGTAACTACCTAAGAACATCAAGGGATAGCAGATCATGCTCAGTGCCTTCCCTTGAAAGCTTCATATGGGTTAGGCTAGCTTTCACCAGCCCAGCCAATTCTATGTTTTGTCATCGTTTGCATGGAATTCCAAAGTATCATGAAGATATAAAAAACATTAATATGACCAGCCGCCTTGGTGAAGTGGTTTGCATCCCTGACTCGTGGCTGGGAGGTCGCGGGTTTGATTTCCATCAATCACGTGGGATTTTTCTGCCCCAACCGGCTCCTACCCAGAGCTGAGTTTGCTACAGGCTCAGTTGGGAAGACTGGGACTCACAGTCGACTTTCATCCCCTTAATGGATGCGTCTCTGAGAGTGTTGCTCAAACTTCATCACCAACACTGCAGGTGTCAGTATCTCTCAGGCCTGATTGATGCCGGGATATATTAAGAAAGTAAGCGTAGAGCACAGCCCTGTCATGCAGTCTCAGACCGGAATGGACATTCGTAGCGTCATCTTCGTCGTCCTCATTTTCATCGATCAGCAATCAGCATTAAAAAAAATAGTCTCAATTTCTGTGGCCCAGTCCATACCCTGCTCTCGTGGTCACCTCAGTTTCAGTGTCCTCTCCATGTCTGTGGCCTTGAATTGATTCCGTCAGGGTCACCGGTATCGGCGAGTCCCTGGGGGCTGTCACTGGATGGATGTTGAGGCGCCGTCCAGAGGGAGAGCTCACTCATGCCTGCTTAGCGACTAAGCAATTGTTGTCCTCAGTAGGGGGTGTGTAGTAGATAGTGTCCTGCATATGCTGGATCAGAACAGGTGCCACTGAACACACCAAAGTGTCTCGGCGTCAGTGCAGTGTCTCCTCTGGTGGGTTGCTTCTTGACGACTTGATACTGATTGTCCCGTTTGGAGTACCAGGGCTGCGGCAGGCTGGGCCAGGCTGCATCTGTGGACTGAGGTGGGAATGAGCGGTGTGGGTGCAATGCCACTGAGGTGGCTCAGAATATGGGACAGAAAAAAAAAACGGTTAACGTGTGTAAACGAGTGTGGATTGTAAAGCGCTTCGAGCTTGGTCTCTAGCCGAGAATAGGCGCTATGTAAGTATTCATTATTATTATTATTATTAGTAACATGGAATGAATGGATACAGGATGTCACCACTGGCACAGGCTTTCAACAGAGGAATAGAATGACTCATGTTGAAATGTTGGATAGCAAGCTTCCTATCAAGGCTCTCACACACACACACACACACACACACACACACACACACACACACACACCCTCTCTCTCCCCCCCCCCCCCCCCCCCCCCCCAGCCCACCGATCCCCCTCCACCACCTCACCTCCCTCTCTCCACCCCTCCGTCTCCTCCTCCGACCTATATCCTGACCTTGGTTTGTTGTTGTGGCCAGGTGGAGGGTTTGCTGGAAGGGGAGGACTTTTCGGCCAAGGTGACCCGTGAGGAGTACCTGGACCTCATCAAGGACCTCCTGGCTCGTGTCACCAAGCCGGTGGAGGACGCCCTCACTGCCTCTCAGATCACCATGGTCAGTGTGGGTGGGAGGGTGTGGGTGGGGTGGATCGGTGGGGTGAGTGGGTTTGGGTGTGTGTTGTGTGTGAGTGGGTTTGGGTGAGGGTGTGTGTGTGTCAGTGTGTTGTGTGGGTGTGTTGTGTATGTGGGTTTGGGTGTGGGTTTGGGTATCTGTAAGTGTGTGTGGGTTTGGATGTGAATATATGTGTGTTTTGTGTCATGTGTGTGTGTGTGTTTGAATATGGATGTGTGTCTGTGTGAGTGTGTTTTGTGAGAGAGTGTGTGTGTGCGTGTGTGTCTGTCTGTACATGTATATGCATATTGTGTGCGTGAGGGTTTGTGTGTGTGGGTGGGGATGTCATGTGTGTGTGTGTGCATCTTTGTATGTGAGTTTGAATGGATGCTTGGTTGATTGTGTGTGTGTGTGTGAGAGAGAGAGAGAGAGAGAGAGAGACCAAGCTTGTGCAGAAGGCTAAGGCATTGGAGATCACCTTAGCATGTGTTTGTATGTTTGTTTGCATGTGTTACCAAGCTGTTGGAGAAGTATCTCCAGTATTCTTGTTACTGTGCATGTGGAGGAGAGGGGAGGATGAGCAGGACTGGAGAAAAGGGGAGGGGAGGGGGGGGGCAGTACAATGCATGAAGGCAAGTCTGAATCCAAGTTTTGTGAAGTTAGTTCGATTCTTCGTTGTACAGACTCTGCTGCAGTTGGTCGTCTTCATTACCAATAAAAAAAGGGTGATGAGGATGAACATGAAAAGCGTCATATTTGTTTGGACATTCTGTGTGGACTGGTCTATAATTTTCATGAAAGTAGTAGCCATCATGTTTGACATTCTATGTCCACTGGTCTATAATTCTCATGAAAGTAGTAGCCATCATGTTTGGACATTCTATATCCAGTGGTTTATAAGAAAGTTTAAATAGTAGCATTGCTTTGTCTTCCAGTAACATTCGCCTTCCCTGTGTGTGTGTGTATTTATGTGTTTTTGTCTGTATGTGTGTGTCTGTGTGTGTGTGTGTGTTTTTGTGTGTGTGTCTGTATGTGTATGTGCGTGTGTGTGTGTGTGTGTGTGTGTGTGTGTGTGTGCTCTGTGTGTGTGTGTGTGTGTGTTGCAGCCTGAGATCAGGGAGATCATTCTGATGGGAGGGGGGAGCCGCATTCCCAAGGTTCAAGAGCTGCTTCTGGAGCACAGTGGCAAGTCAGTCCATTTCACTGTTTTGAATTTATTTTAAAAGTCACTGTTATTTCTAAGAAAAAGACAAACAAATCACAGGACAAAAGATGACACGCTTGGACCTCCTAGGTCTTCTTCAGGCAAGATAAACAACACTCGGGAGAGAGAGAAAATGAAGAGCGAGCAATCATTTATCAGCGCCCATCTTGTGCTGAACTGGACGAAGAGAAGTGACTGCTCTTTCTTTGTTTTCATTGTCCTGGGTGTTGTTTATCTTGCCTGAAGAAGACCTTAGAAGTCGAAATGTGTCATGTTTTGTCTTGTGATTCATTCGTCTACGATGTTCGGTGGAGTCATGATAATTGCCTCTAGATTTCTGCCTGTAGTCGCCTCACTTTGCAATTAATCATTTTTATTTAGTTTCTTCTTTTTTTACTTATTTGTGTTGGTGTCAATATTAGTGGATCCTAAAGTGCCCAATAGGCTGTGATACGAATCAAAATTCATATTTGGACATTTCTTGGTTTATTTTGTCAGTGAACAGACTGTTTTAAAGACATTGTGCTTCCCTGGAAACATATACTAGACATCTGCCTGTGTCAGTTCTGATGAAAAAAAATAAGAATATATTTCTCCTGGCTCTAGAAGATGACAAGTAAGAAGTTTGATATTTTCACCCCAACTAATTTGGTATGTTTCTAACCATTACTGAAATTTTCATGCCCTTACTTCTGACAGTTCTGTTTTTAGTGATTTTTTTTTAATAACCTTTACAAGTGGTCAGTCCAGTGGGAATGTTAAGGGGAAAAACTGCAAGTACTGAGTGAGTTAAGAGAAAAATATGAAAGTGGAAGCTGTACAGTGGACAGTTTTGCTACTGTTTTTCTGTTGTTCTTGTCTCAGCCACATGCAGTTTTCTTCGTGGTTTTCCTTTTTTTTTTTTTTTTTTTTTTTTTTTTGCTCCTTTGTTCACTATTAATTTTTTTTTCCTTTTTCTTTGCTCCAATTGTTATGCACTATCAAATAATTTTTTTGTCCTCAAATGGTTTCCCATTGGCAAGGATTTCCTTCTTTTTTTTTTTTTTTTTTGATGTTTCTTGCTCCTTTGTTCACTATCATTGATACATCACAATGAGATGTATGCACGTGAACAAGTCAACGCAAGTGTTTTGTGTGTTTGGCTGTTACTGTTGCTGTATGAGATATATATACACATGGAACAGTATTTAGCTGGTAAAAGTGGATCAGCAGAATAGGACGGAACAGTAACTTGAAGAGGAAGGCCTACCCATTGGTAAGGATTTCATGAAACTGTTCTTAGACTGGCAAGGTAGGCTGTGTGTACATGGAGCGCGAATGTGTGTTACTAGGAGCGACCTTGGCAAAAGCATCAACACAGACGAAGCGGCAGCTCTGGGAGCCGTGTACCAGGCAGCCTTCCTGGGTAAAGGGTTCAAGGTCAAAACGTTCCATGTCCGCGACGCCAACATATTCCCCATTAACGTGAGTTGGCTGTGGCACTGGGTGCATCTATATGGTCTCATTTATGAATCTAAATGCAAAAAAAAAAAAAAAAAAAAAAAAAAAAAGTCAGTAGAATCAGAAATGCAATACATCCTGTGTGTGAAAAAGATTATGAAAAGGAAGACGAAGAACAAGAAGAAAAAAAATGTGTAAAGCAAGAGCCGTAGGGGATTAAAGGAATGAGCAGAAGCGACATTCAGGAAGGGAACATGTCCTGCCGTTGACATGGAGCTTGATACAGATGCTAGTGTCATGAAATTTTACAGGCTGTAAAATCATGATGGGGTTGTGTGAGCCAGGAAGACTTCTAAAGGAGAGGAGAGACCAGGAGAAGGGAGAGATAAGATGGGTGGGGCAGGGGTTAGTGAATGAACAGAGAGAAGAGGGTGGGCAGAAGACTGTGAATGTGTCAGACCGTTTTTGAAATGGGGTTGTATTTGAAGATGGGACCATGGATACAGCGTGGGATTTTTTGTTTTTCTCTTACAGAATAATTGGACTAATCTCTTAGTGAAAAACCCGAATCTTAACAGCATGTTGGTAATGAAGAGAGGCACTTGAAATACGACCTGATCACCAGTTTTGATTTCTTCTATCACTGGACTGACATTTGCTTGAACTCTTTTACATTTAAATAGCGGTATACGAGCCAGGCTGTGGCTGTTGGTGTGAAGGTTTTGGTGGTTGTAAGGTTTTCTTCATGGCTGAAAAACAAAAGGTTTTCTTCATGGGTGAAAAACAAACATTTTCTTCATGGCTAACAAACAAAACCAAAAATATAACACCTTTCGGTCAGCTGGACTGTAAGCTAGTATTAAATGATCAACTGGCCATTCATTCTTTCTTTTTTTTTTTTTTTTTTTTTCTTTTTCAGGTGAATTGAGAAGCAGAAAACAGCAGAAGACAGGTCGTCAGCCTCAAGGACGATCAAGCGCACACTGTTTGGTCATATGAACCCTTACCCCCAGCGTAAAGTCATGACCTTTAACAAGCACTTCAAGGACTTCAACTTCGAGGTGCGCTATGGTGACCTGGAGAACCTGCCTGAGGCAGAGAAAAAGTAAGTGTGGGGAAGAGGAGGAGGAAAATAGTAGAGGGAGTGGCAGTGGAGAGGTGGATGGTGAAATTTCAGATACAGTCAGAATGGGTGTGACATTTGTACATAGGTGTGTAAGGCAAAGCTTTGACAGCATCATGATTCCAAGACTTAACCAGTGATCATCGTTTGGAAGAAGACTTTGTAGGTGATGTCCAGTTTCTTTTGAATCAGAAAGGGCACTGCCGAACACACACACCACTGTAGTGACTCGGAAGCGGTACAGTGTCTCATCTGGTAGGTTTCCCTATGTAGCTGTCTGACGATGGGACCACGACAGGAAGATTCTGAATGCAAGAGTGTATTGGGAAGATAGATTTGAGCAACAGGAAAGTAAAGAAAAAAAAATTTTTTTTTTTAATGTCAATCAATCACTCACAGTCAGATGGAGAACTCTCTTCAGATACCAGGATTTCCCAAAACTACCAGATTTCAGAGGCAGAAAAAGAGAACATCTGAGAAAAGAAGTCCACTGAAAAAAAAGAAAAGAAAAATCACAAAACGCTGACCCACCCTGAGTCTCATGCCATATCATATTCCAGTTTTTCCATTCCAGGTTATTCTGTGATCAGCACATTGCTGCCCACTGATGTTACAGTGAATCACTGTGCTGCTACATACATCAATCAGACCAGTTTAGTGACATTCTGTGATCAACACATTGCGCCCGCTGATGTTATAGTGAATCACTGTGCTGTTAACATGCATCAATCAGACCAGTTCAGTGACATTCTGTGATCAGCACATTGCCGCCCGCTGATGTTATAGTGAATCACTGTGCTGCTACATGCATCAGATCAGACCAGTTCAGTGACATTCTGTGATTAACACGTTGCCGCCCGCTGATGTTATAGTGAATCACTGTGCTGCTACATGCATTAATCAGACCAGTTCAGTGACAGGCACAAGTGTCGGCAAATGCTGTTTGTTCAGCCTTTTTTTTTTTCCTGTTGTGCATCATGCATTGGCTTCAGCTTTGGGGGGAAACCACGATGTCCTGCATGTCACAAATCATAAATCAAGGCGAGACGTTTGTTGAAGGCACAATTGTCAACTGTTGGAGATTGGAGTGGACTGAGCAATTTCTTTCAGGGTTTTTTTTTAATTGTTGTGAAAAAGTGAACAGGCTGGGAATGGCAGGTTGTTGCGTTTTCGTTGAGTTAAAAAGACCTGTTGTGTGAAAAGGTAAACAGGCTGGGAACAGCAGGTGTTGCGCGTTTTCGTTGAGTTAAAAAGACCTGTTTGTGAAAAAGTAAACAGGCTGGGAACAGCAGGTTGTTGCGTTTTCGTTGAGTTAAAAAGACCTCGGCTACGCCAGTCCACTGCAGATGCATGGTAATGCTTCAAGAGCACTGAACTGCAATCAGAGCAGACGGGATTTCTTGAGCCGATGAATGTTTAATCCTCCACCCTCCCAACCACCCTTCCCCTTTTTTTTTGTAAACGAACATATATGGATTTTATTTCGACAGGGTGTGACAGTCCTGATAAGTGGTATAGTCCACTGCTGTAGTGGACTTGCATATAAAAAGCAAGAAATGGAATACACAAATAACAGTGATTGTATTCACCCTGAAGGATATTTTTCTTTCAGTACCAAGTTTCATGCATGACTGTTGAAAGACACTGATTTTTTTTCAATAGAAATTAATGAAAGTTTAACCTTTACCAGCCGTGTCACCTAATTATGGGGGTGACGGGATTTCTTTCCTGAGTCACGCAAGGCTGGGTGATGGACAGACAGTACATTCTGCCATGTCACCCACTATCAGGTGACTGGAACATCAAAAATTCCTACACTTTCCATAAAATGATCCAAGGGAAATAACCTCTGTAACTAGTCTTGGGGGGATGTCATAGCGAGTTGTAGACCTTACTTTCAGTACTCTATCGTGAACTTGGCTGACCCCAGCAGCTTTGAAACAAAGGAACTGACGGCACCAGGCTTTGCCGCTAAGCAGGCGCGAAAAAAAATGTAGGTCAGATGAAAAAGTGTAGTGATTTCTCACTCAGTGAAGCGCTTGAAATCATATTACAAAGTGGATCTGGTGATGAGGGGAGTGATAGATAGAAAACTATGAAAGCAAAGAGGAAAGTGAATCGTTTGAAGATGCAGCCATCCCTTCATCTTCTGATTTGGTGTTGTAAAAGAATAGAATAGAATGTAAACAAAGAATATTTTTTACTTGTCAGAGATGTTTTTCAGCGCACAGTGGTATCTATACATTGAAAGTAAATGATTCAAAATTACTATGTTCGATTAGTTGAGTGTTTGTTTCTTTCCGATTACACCTAACACCACACTGTCAGTTGTTGTCTAGCTACCGTAAAATTAAATTAAAAAGTGGTGAAACATGCGCATCGGCAGGGACTGAGTGCCATACGCGAGAGCGCGCGCAGCAGCGAATTGTGCTGCATGCGCCGCTGTCGGCTAGATAGTATTAAACATGCATGCCTATGTGTGTGTGAGTAGTTGTGTGTATGTGCAATTAGTTATTTTCTTTTGGTTTCTTTGCTTCCTGCATTGTAAATTGCTGATCAGGAGAGACCAGGAAACTGTCTTGAAAACTGCTAAGATTCTATTTGGGGGGGAGGGGGGGGGGGGTCCCCCACTAGAGTGTTGCTCCTGGACCCACCAGGGCCTTGGCAACTTCTGGACTCCGGCCTTTTTCAGAGATGTTTAAATCAGCAGTTCTCCAGTCTGCAGAGTGCCTTCCTTTGTCTGCATGGTCCTGGTTGTTTGATGGCAGTTTGTTAAAAAAAAAAAATCCATTGCTTCTATATAGCATTCAGTAGGTTTTATATAGCATTCAATAGGTTTTATTGTCTGTTCACTGGTGAAAAAGAAAATCCATTCCTTTTATATAGGATTCAATAGGTTTTATGATTGTCTGTATCACTGGTGAAAAGGCAAATACTGAATCTTTTCCTCCACCTTAGAGGTTATGTCTTCACCAGCGTCTGTTGTTTTTGCTTTTGTTTTTCTTTTTTTGTTTGTTTGTTTTTAAGAGATCCCCGAAAAAGAAGAAGAAAAAAGTCAAGATACAGGACCAGATCTGATTGTGATAATGTTGCAGGGCCTTATCAGCTCTGTTGCTAAACAACGTGAGCTTGACGGGGGTGGAGACAGCCTTCGGCAAACATGGGGAGGAAGCGGAGTACAAGGGGGTCAAGACGCACTTCCGCATGGATGAGAGTGGTATTCTGCATCTGGAGAAGGTAGGTTTCTCTGTGTGTGTGTGTGTGTGTGTGTGTCTGTGTGTGTGTGTGTGTGTGTGTGTGTGTGTGTGTGTGTGTGTGTGTGTGTGTGTGTGTGTGTGTGTGTGTACCTGTGTCTGCCTGTATGTTTGTGTGTGTTTGTTAGTGCATGTGTTGTGTGTGTGTGTGTGTGTGTGTGTGTTTCTTTCTGTGTGTGAGTGTGTATGTGCCTGTGTGTATGTGTCTGAACGTGTGTGCGTGTTTTGTAGATGTGTGTGTGTCTGTTGTATGTGTGTTTGTGTGTGGAATAGGACTTTTCCTTCTAAAATAAGTTGTATGGTATGCTTACGTGTCCAGGTATATACAATATTCTCACTTAGCATGGACAGTGCCCTTGATTGCCCAAAGATACCCAAAAAGACAGAGAAGAAGGAGCAAAATACTATTTCTCACATGGTTCGGCTCCCCAATCCATCCGAGTGACCCGCTTTAGCCAGCCTCCTGAGTTTTGAATCATCAGTTACTCACAAGACCTGAAGTGGAGAGGGAGTCCAACTCTTTGGACCAGTAAGTCTGTTGTAAAACGTCATTTCAGACAGAGTTCTTTTCATCATACATACCCTGGCCAAACACAAGCAAGGAGAAGGAAAAGAGGGAGTGGAAAGAACAGTTCTTGAGGGAGTCACTCGGATAGCATGATGTCTGAAGCAACAGAAGAAAAAAATATGTGTATGTGAGGCAACTGAATATTGGAGGTAACCCGTCAGTCTCAAAAAGACTTGTTCAACTTCAAGTTTAGGAAGGAACGAACGGGGGGGGGGGGGGGGGGGGGGAAGCTGTAAAAAGAGAGAGAGAAAGAAGGGGAGATTCTAATGGATTTGTATGGAGAGCTTTCTAGGAATATCATATGTTCCTTTGGTGGCAGATGCTTTGTTTATTCCAAGCCGATCTTCCAGAAAGGACCCTCAACTTAAGAGCGATAGAACAGTCCCATCTTGAAGCAAGCCATGATAGTAACCTGGCCAGACACGCTTCAGAGCTTTATCTCTTCATCAGCAAAAGGCAGAGACATAGATTTTGGGTCATGACACATCACATGAAGATGTACGTGACAGATGCAAAAAAAAAAAAGTTGCAAAAGGGAATGAGAGATTTGTCCCTCTCTTTAACAGAGCATTTGGCTGCTGAGCTGGCAGGTGTGAGACTGTACCATGTTGACTTTACAGCTGGGTCCACCCAGCAGCAGACGGGTACTTGATTTAGTTCAGGGAAGCAAAGCAGCAGAAGGAAAGTGGTGGGCACTGCCTTTCATTATCGTATGCCTTACACAGAATGAGCCTCTGGACAGTTCATTGCCCCATGAACATGAACTTTTGACTTCGTGTGTTGTAGGTGGAGTCTCTTTTCGAAAAACATGAACTTTGGACTTGCATGTTGTAGGTGGAGTCTCTTTTTGAAAAACATGAACTTTTGACTTCGTGTGTTGTAGGTGGGTCTCTTTTTGAAAAAACATGAACTTTTGACTTGTGTGTTGTAGGTGGAGTCTCTTTTTGAAAAACATGAACTTTTGACTTCGTGTGTTGTAGGTGGAGTCTCTTTTTGAAAAACATGAACTTTTGACTTGTGTATTGTAGGTGGAGTCTCTTTTTGAAAAACATGAATGAACTTTTGACTTGTGTGTGTGTGTTGGTGGAGTCTGTTTTTGAAAAACATGAACTTTTGACTTGCATGTTGTAGGCAGAGTCTCTTTTTGAAAAACATGAACTTTTGACTTTGTGTGTTGTAGGTGGAGTCTCTCTTTGAAAAACATATACTTTTGACTTTGTGTGTTGTAGGTGGAGTCTCTCTTTGAAAAACATGAACTTTTGACTTTGTGTGTTGTAGGTGGAGTCTCTTTTTGAAAAACATGAACTTTTGACTTCGTGTGTTGTAGGTGGAGTCTCTTTTTGAAACATGAACTTTTGACTTTGTGTGTTGTAGGTGGAGTCTCTTTTTGAAGACATGAACTTTGGACTTCGTGTGTTGTAGGTGGAGTCTCTTTTTGAAGAACATGAACTTTGGACTTGGTGTGTTGTAGGTGGAGTCTCTTTTTGAAAACATGAACTTTTGACTTCGTGTATTGTAGGTGGAGTCTCTTTTGGAAAAAACATGAACTTTTGACTTCGTGTGTTGTAGATGGAGTCTCTTTTTGAAAAAACATGAACTTTTGACTTCTGTGTGTTGTAGGTGGAGTCTCTTTTTGAAAACGTGAACTTTTGACTTTGTGTGTTGTAGGTGGAGTCTCTCTTTGAAAACATGAACTTTTGACTGGCGTGTTGTAGGTGGAGTCTGTTTTTGAAAAACATGAACTTTTGACTTCTGTATTGTATGTGGAGTCTCTCTTTTGAAAAACATGAACTTTTGACTTCGTGTGTGTAGGTGGAGTGTGAACTTTTGAGGTGGAGCCTCTTTTTTGAAAAACATGAACTTTTGACTTTGTGTGTTGTAGGTGGAGTCTCTTTTTGAAAAACATGAACTTTTCACTTTTGTGTTGTAGGTGGAGTCTCTTTTTGAAAAACATGAACTTTTGACTTGTGTTTGTAGGTGGAGTCTGTTTTGAAAAACATGAACTTTCGACTCGTGTGTTGTAGGTGGAGCCTGTTTTTTTTGAAAACATGAACTTTTGACTGGTGTGTTGTAGGTGGAGTCTCTCTTTTTGAAAAACATCAACTTTTGACTAGTGTGTTGTAGGTGGAGTCTGTTTTTTTGAAAAACATGAACTTTTGACTGGTGTGTTGTAGGTGGAGCCTGTTTTTGATAAACATGAACTTTCGACTCTCGTGTTTGTAGGTGGAGTCTCTCTTTGAAAGGCAAGAGGCTCCAGAACCAGAAGCAAAAGAAAATGAATCAACCTGGTCCAGTAAGTCATCTTTTTCTCAATCTGTATATGTTTGTGTGTGTGTTGACTGTTCAGTTTGTTTTTGTGTGTTCACATTTTGGGATGTATGGGCAAATTTTTCACCATTTGTTGATTGTCACAGTGGGTGTGTTCCCTTGAAATGCTCGTTTAGATCTGATAACTTTTGCAGAAATAGCTGTTTCCTACACTGGTCAATTTTAGGTTATCAGCATTATGAAATTAATTTTTTTTTTTATTGAACAATTTCTTTTTTTTTTGACACATACAAAGCACAAATATGCACAGATCAGTAGAAAGGAATAACAATGAAAGTAAAGGTGATAGTTAAGTAAAGGTACCAGTTCCAGAAACAGCATTGAACGCAGCACTTTGATAGTCAAACATGGATTCAATGATACTGGTAATTAGAGTATTTAGCAACTAGTAGTGGATGAATCAGTAAATGCTATCTTCATTCCTATGAGCAAAGTTGATCTATAACACTAGTTAATATAGGCATTATATTGATACAAAGAACTATGCATAGTTATTCCAACAGTTATAACTTCAAAAAGAAATAAAGACATTGATATACTATGAGACATTCACCTTGTCATTCTTTCTAATAATGACACCAAATGACCTCTATAATGAGTGCACACACGCAAATACAGACACAGACATAAACTTCTTGTATTTGTTTGTTTTCACTTCACAAAAACGTTTTCACTTCACAAAGACATCACTGAAGCGTCCATGAAGTTTCAGAGAAAAAAAAAGCAAATGAATTGATAAGCACAATATTGAAGTCTGCTGAACAAGGTTTTTCAGTAGACTTGAGAAATCTGATTGTGTTAACTAATGAATAGTTGAAGTTTCAAGAAGAGTGTTTGTGGTGGAATAACCGAAAGATGTCAAGAAACGTGAGTCAGCAAGACAATCACAATATGCACATTCCAGCCACCATCCACAGCCACAGCAAGACAATCACAATGTGCACATCCTAACCACCACCCACAGCAAGACAATCACAATATGCACATCCTAACCACCACCCACAGCAAGACAATCACAATATGCACATCCTAATCACCACACACAGCAAGACAATCACAATATGCACATCCTAACCACCACCCACCCACAGCAAGACAGTCACAATATGCACATCCTGACCACCACCCCACAGCAAGACAATCACAATATGCACATCCTAACCACCACCCACAGCAAGACAGCAAGACAGTCACAATATGCACATCCTAACCACCACACACAGCAAAACAGTCACAATATGCACATCCTAACCACCACCCACAACCACACAAAAAGAGTAGCTATTAAGTTCAAATTTAAATCTTTCATGTTCGTTGATAAATAAAACTTAAAAGAGTGTCGGTGAAATAAGAGCCATTGAAGCTGTACACGCTGATCAAGCAAAGACTGTGTGAGCAGTCTGTATGGCTTCAGGCACCTTGTAACGATGACTGTGGTTGGGGAGATTGATTGACGATACTTGCATTCACTCTAACATCAGCGTTAACATTAGACAAGATCGGGAGGCTTTTCTCTCACTCTGTGATGCGTTCACAGAGATCGCCTTGTGTTCGATCACAGATGGCTGACGTAACCAGCTTTTGGAGAAACCATGACCATTTTTTCCAGCTGATTTCCTTTTTCTTTTTCAGCTGATTTCCCCTTTTCTGCTGTTGGAAATCATCTGAATGCCGCTCTGTCTCCATGATGTTCTTCTGTCGATGAAGTCTGAATGAAAACTAGTTGAAAATGTATTTGAAACCAGCAGATGTTATTTTGATATAGGAAACAGGTGCACTAGGCCATTGCCTGTAGTTTTATCCCCCACCTTCAGTGCACCTTCCCTCCCAGCTGCTGTTTTTTTTTTTTTTTTTTTTGTTTTTGTTTTTTTTTTATCTTCAGGAGGAGGTCTGCATGCACTAGCGTGCATGAGGGTCTGGATAAACGTATGATTGTGAGTGTGTGAATGATTTGATCAGCAGTAAAAGGTGTGCATGCATGTACGAGTGTGAGTGTGTGTGTGTGTGTGTGTGTGTGTGTGTGTGTGTGTGTGTGTGTGTGTGAGAGAGAGAGAGAGAGAGAGAGAAAGTGTTTGTGTGTGTGTGTGAGAGAGAGAGAGAGAGTGTGTGTGTGTGTGTGTGTGTGTGAGTGTGTGTGTGTGTGTGAGAGAGTGTGGGTATGTGTGTATGAGTGTGTGTGTGTGAATCAAGTCATAATGATTGCAGCCAACTGTGCAAGCCATATCAGGCCCGCCATCATTTAAAATAGTGTTGAATTGAAGTTTGATAATCCTAAGACTTGACCAAGACAAGTTTTGGACATAAAAGTTCAGTTTGAAACTGAAACATCATCATCAACCACATCTAACTGAGATGAACTGAGTGTGTGAATTGAATTGTGTGGATGTGTGAGCAGGTGAGTGAATGTTGTTCTCAGCACAAATGTCTGACCTATCATACTTTGGGTTTTCTGAGTGCACAGAGAGCAGGTTGTTTTGATTGTGTTACGTGGAGGAAGAGGCTCTTTGGAGTTCTGATTTGCGTGAAAACAAACACGTTCCAGGAATCCAGGGGGGCCGGAATAGCTCAGTTGGTAGAGCGCCAGACTCGTGATCCTGGGGTCGCGGGTTTGAATCTCCGCCGCAGGCCATTTTCGGTACAGGGGGATTTTTCCCTCAGAGTTAACGTTGGTTCTGACTCCATTTCCCTTACAGTCCTTCAAATGAGATTATAAACCGAGGTTCCATGTGTGGACGCACGCTTAACATCTTGCACAGACGTAAAATCCCATCACCAACTTTCGGAAGAGAAGGCCAGTTTGGCGGTTGGTATGGATTACATGTTATACATAGCATGCACCCTGCGTGAGAAATTGAAAGAATGAGAGGAAGTAAAGGATATTGAGTGAGTGAACGATATTGGATGATGCTGACTGGATGATGGGAAAACGACTGAATGAAGCGCCAGCTGGCAGCTCTTCAGTCAGTACTACCCAGGTAGGCAGCCCGTTGTGTAAACGAGTGTGGATTGTAAAGCGCTTAGAGCTTGGTCTCTAGCCGAAAATAGGCGCTCTATAAGTATTCATTATTATTATTAATCTCTTGTTTTTCTCCTTCATCTCTTCAGAGAGTTGTTGGGGCTTGGCTGAGGGCTTGTATTTTGGCCAGTGACCTCCGAGTCCATTCCTTACAGTTGTCAGTCCATTCAAGTGTTGGTCATACCATTGTGTGGACGGTGAAGAACACTGTCATTAGCTGCATCACTTTCCAAAAGCAGAAAATCTTTCACTTTCTGATATCATTGTTTGGGAGCAGGGTAAGTGATGTCTTAGGACAGGTGTCACTGAACACCACTGAAGTGACTTTGTGATGTCACAGGACAGGTGTCACTGAACACAACTGAAGTGACTTTGTGATGTCACAGGACAGGTGTCACTGAACACCACCTGAAGTGACTTTGTGATGTCACAGGACAGGTGTCACTGAACATGAACATCACCTGAAGTGACTTTGTGAATACACAGGACAGGTATCACTGAACACCACCTGAAGTGACTTTGTAATGTCACAGGACAGGTGTCACTGAACACCACTGAAGTGACCTTTCAGGTGTTACTGAACACCACTGAAGTGACTGTGATGCCTGAGGACAGGTGTCACTGAACACCACTGAAGTGACTTTGCAGTGTCACTGAACACCACCTGAAGTGACTTCGTGATGTCACAGGACAGGTGTCACTGAACACCACTGAAGTGACTTTGTGATGTCTGAGGACAGGTGTGACTGAACACCACCTGAAGTGACTTTGTGATGTCACAGGACAGGTGTGACTGAACACCACACTGAAGTGACTTTGTGATGTGTGAGGACAGGTGTGACTGAACACCACCCGAAGTGACTTTGTGATGTGTGAGGACAGGTGTTACTGAACACCACTGAAGTGACTTTTGTGATGTGTGAGGACAGGTGTGACTGAACACCACCTGAAGTGACTTTGTGATGTCACAGGACAGGTGTCACTGAACACCACCTGAAGTGACTTTGTGATGTCACAGGACAGGTGTCACTGAACACCACTGAAGTGACTTTGTGATGTGTGAGGACAGGTGTGACTGAACACCACCCGAAGTGACTTTGTGATGTCACAGGACAGGTGTCACTGAACACCACTGAAGTGACTTTGTGATGTCACAGGACAGGTGTGACTGAACACCACCTGAAGTGACTTTGTGATGTCACAGGACAGGTGTCACTGAACACCACCTGAAGTGACTTTGTGATGTCACAGGACAGGTGTCACTGAACACACACTGAAGTGACTTTGTGTGTGAGTGTGAGGACAGGTGTGACTGAACACACCACCTGAAGTGACTTTGTGATGTGTGAGGACAGGTGTCACTGAACACCACTGAAGTGACTTTGTGATGTGTGAGGACTGGTGTCACTGAACACCACTGATGTGACTTTGTGATGTTGAGGACAGGTGTGACTGAACACCACCTGAAGTGACTTTGTGATGTCACAGGACAGGTGTCACTGAACACCACCTGAAGTGACTTTGTAATGTCACAGGACAGGTGTCACTGAACACCACTGAAGTGACTTTGTGATGTCACAGGACAGGTGTCACTGAACACCACCTGAAGTGACTTTGTGATGTCTTAGGACAGGTGTCACTGAACACCACTGAAGTGACTTTGTGATGTCACAGGACAGGTGTCACTGAACACCACTGAAGTGACTGTGATGTCACAGGACAGGTGTCACTGAACACCACCTGAAGTGACTTTGTAATGTCACAGGACAGGTGTCACTGAACACCACTGACGTGACTTTTCAGGTGTTACTGAACACCACTGAAGTGACTGTGATGTCTGAGGGCAGGTGTCACTGAACACCACCTGAAGTGACTTTGTGATGATGCCTGAGGACAGGTGTCACTGAACACCACTGAAGTGACTTGTGATGTCAGGTGACAGGTGTCAAACACCACCTGAAGTGACTTTGTGATGTCACAGGACAGGTGTCACTGAACACCACCTGAAGTGACTTTGTGATGTGTGAGGACAGGTGTCACTGAACACCACTGAAGTGACTTTGCAGCAGAGCAGTTTCTTCTCTGATGAGATGCCTCACAGTGACCAGATACAGAATGCTCCCAGAGGAGTGCTGGTGCGTGGGCTTTGAAGACACAGACTTGGGTGTGGCTATGTGTGGGGACCTGGACCAAGCAGCATGTGCATAATGCCACTGTGGGGGGAGGGAGGGGCACAAAATTAATGATGAGACAGCAAGACTTTAATCCCCCCCACTGACCTGTGGGACATGAAATGACATATCCTGATGTCCTTTCAAGTAGACTGTTTAAATCCACAAAAACTCAAGCGGGGTAGCTGGCATGAAGAGTTGAAAGGGGAAGCAGCCATTGATAAACTAGTCAGTCATTGATCAGTTGCAGTTGTTGACTTTTGGCGCTGTTGGGGGCAGGGCTGGACGTCATTGTAATTTTGTCTGGCAGGAAAATTGGAGGGACAGAGTCTTTGTTAACAGAATTTTTACAGGGAGATTTTTCTGGGGGCTGGGTTCCTCTGACCTGAAATGTTTCAGCACTGCAGCAGTTTTACGATTCGTTGCAAACAGACCTGGCTTTCCTTCACTTTGCACTGACCTCAGACATGTTATAAACATGTTTAGTCCAAGGTCTAATCATTGTTCTGTTAAGTTGTTGGTATGGTCTGTTTCTTTGTTGTGGTATAATTTTTCATTTTGCTGTGTTTCATTCTGTTTCGGTGTGTGTGTGTGTGTGTGTGTGTGTGTGTGGGTGGGGGGGGGGGGGGGGGGGGGCACATTCATGTTTAGATCTTTAACCCACAAATACAGGGGTGAATTCAAACATTCCCAAATTGCACAGAGTGATGTTCAGTTGGATCTGTTTGTGTTGGGAGTTGGCATATTTGATTCTGCTTTTGACTTCTGTAGATCAGAGTTAGTCAAGTTTATGGTGTAGTTTAAGTGGTGTTTTACAGAGGGTTTTTTTTTTTTTTTTACCAAATTTTTCCAGTTTTAGGCACTCAAATGCCAAGCGTTGTCCACTGATAGTGGACATTAGCTGGCCATTTTACCCAGTTCATTTTGTGTGTGTGTGTGTGTGTGTGTGTGTGTGTGTGCGTGTGTGTGTTGTGTGTCTGTGTGTGTGTGTGTGTGTGTGTGTGTGTCTGTCTGTGTGTGTGTGTGTGTGTACATCTAAATTCTTTTTGTTATTTTTTTTTAACCTGAAAGTGTCAGAATAGTCCAGCCTCAACCATCTTAAGGATGTCAGTGGTAGAACTGCCACCTTAACCACCTGAAGGATGTCAGTGGTAGAGCTGCCACATATGTATCATGGTTTGTTTCTGCTGCAAGATGTGATCTTTTTTCATGATGTACTATAATAAGAAAAAAAAACCCTATAAACTCTGGGCTTGAACCAGCCCCCCTGTGACTGAATTGGAAGTTCAGCCGTTCATCTGTCACCTCCATTGTGTTTTAGGGGAAAGCTTTGTGGATAACTGTCGTTTGTTTGTTCTCAGGTTGATCAGCACTAGGAGGTCAGGGTCAGGGATTGAGATTGTGTCACCAGTAGTTGCTCGCTTCCCGACTGGCCCAGACTGCCAGGGTCTTTGGGACATTGTATGGACTATGAGGAGGAGGGGGTGTAGGGCTGGGCGGGATCACCTTTCCACACAGGTTGTCATTCTCCATCGTCAGGGAAGAAAGGAAATGGATCATGTGAAGTTCAGTCTTAACCCATATCCACCACACCATCTGTCATATTTTTGTTAGTGTGTGTGTTAGTGTGTGTGTGTGTGTGTGTGTGTGTGTGTGTGTGTGTGTGTGTGTGTGTGTGTGTGTTGAGAGATTTGCACAACCACTTTCTTACGCTTTTGGAATAGAACTAAGCTCTTGAATCTTTTTGAAACATTTTTGATTTGTAAACTTTTCAAAGCAAAAAAAAAACAGGCAAGTTAGGACTGTACATATAAGTATTTCTTTGGTATCCTAAGGGAGGTAAGCAAACAGAAACAAAATGAAGAACTGGCTTAAGTCTCTTACATGTTACCCTATGGTTACCCGCCACCAACCAGAAATGCCTGCTGTTTATCTATATCTGCCATGGCATGTTGCTGGTCACTCTCTGCCTGATGGAATCTTTATATCATGCAGTCAGTTCTGGCTTGTACGCACCTACTGTGATTTAAGGTTCCCATTTCAGTATGAAAATGTGGGAACAATAGGTAGAGGTTGTCCGTAATATATTGGAATGCTAAAGTTAAATCTCTGTATCAAAAACAAACCTCCTCAGAATCATCCACAGGAAGTAAAAACACACTTAGGGCAAGTTCTATGAAAATGAACTGAACTTTGAACAAGAGATGGCAGCCTCAACAATGTGTATCCATTTCACTGCCCCTGAAGTTTGAAAAAAACAAGAAAGAAAACGTCGCTATAAATGTGTTTGAGAAATCTTTGAATTTTTCCGGTACTGTGAGCCATGTGAAATCTTGGTACTTTAAACATTCCAGTGAAACGTTCCATTTACCAACAGTTGAAAGGTAAGGTTGGTTTGAAATCTCCCCACCCATCTCTCTGGCCTCTGTATGCTTGGAAGACTGACCTTTAGTTCTTACTGTCTTGGATGCTTTTGTATAGATGTTGCAGACTTTGTTTTATCCTTGATTTTGTTTTCCATCGGTCATGTTTAGTTTCATTGCAGAGCCTGATTCTTTTTCTGTTCATGGTTTGTGTGTTTTTTTTTTATTTTCATGTCCATGGAACCTGCTTCAGCATGGCTTTTGCTTATGCTGTGGCTCTTTTATTTTCACCAAAATTCTAATCTCCACCAGGGAGGTCATGTTGATGAGTGTGTTGGTTTGTTCTGAACCAGTTTGAACTTGACGTCGTCAGAACATGGAGTGTGGCCCAGGGATGAATCTATCCAGTTTTAGGATCGGTGATGTGGATCAGACCAAACAGTGGATCCGGATCCATCAGTGGATTCTGGATCAGTTTTGGTTACGATCTGTCATTGACCAGCGTCACAAGAAAAGCGTGGGCAAGGTTCTGGAGATATAAAATAACCAGAGGAGTAAATAAAATCGTTCACATTATTTTAAAAGATGACAAGTAAGTTGACATCATGTGCACCAGCTTAGCCATCAGACTTGCAACTGAGAGTAAAATCCTGAAGAAATGAATTTGCACACACATGCATGCACGCACGCGCATACACACACAAGTGCACACACACACACACACACACACACACACACACACACACACACACACACACACACACACACGCACAGTTTATGCACCTGTCTTGGAGACTGTTGGACCTTGCATTCTCCTGGGTTTATAGTTTCATGTTGTTCCTTTTTTTGTTTTTTTTTTAAAAAAATATTTTGTTTGACGAAGGAAGTTTGCAGCTGAATTTTCCGACATGAACTTTTGAAAAGTCGAACATCACTTGCCATTTCCCATTACACTTCCAGCGTGTAGTATGAGGGACTGACAGCTGAAAGGTTTTGAGTTTGACCACCATTTGAACAGTCGTTGTGACAGTGTGGCTTGTTCAGCTGCTGGAGATACAGGTTACTGCCCAGAGTCAGCATGCTGTAGGCTGAGACGGGAAGGATGAGATCCCACCATTGCTTCTGGTACATTTCCAGGGCTCGTGCAATTCTTAGAAATTCGTGGCAGTCAGAGGTTCATGGGTGTCTTTGATGTGTGAAATCTGCACTTCTGAGCCTTGGAAGGCAGTGAATATCTTAGTGTAAGGTTTGCCTGAAAAGCTTTTGAAATTGTGTCTTTCCTTCTGAGCTGTGGAAGGCAGTGAATCCTTAGTGTAAGGTTTGCCTGAAAAGCTTTTGAAATTGTGTCTTTCCTTCTGAGCCTGTGAAGCTGCTGGTGAATGTTTTAGTGTAAGACTTGCTGGAAAAGCTTTGAAATTGTGTCTTTCCTTCACAGTGATCAAGGAGCAAGGGAGTGCACTGTCATGGAAGATGTCATTTGATTAACTAATCTTTTTCGTTGTAAGGTGGCCCTGAGAACATCTCTGCAGTTTACTGTAGATACAGACATATTTCAGTGCCTGTGTGTTAAGTGTTTCATACAGTTTTCTTTCATTAATTGCAGAGCAGGTGAAAAGCAAAATGGAGAGTTTGAAAAGTGTTTGAACTTTTCTCATCATCAGGTTTGTCTGAACCCAGTGGATTGTACTCAAGCACCTTTGAGCGTGACTGGATTTCCTGACCCAAACTACTGGTGTCTGTCCCTTTGGGCGTGATTGATGTCAGAAAGCACAGAGATCAGGACTGTTTTGCTGTCTCAAACTGGAATGGCACTCTGTGGCCACGTCGTCACCATCACAGCGCTCATCTCTGTCCTTGTCCATCACTGTATGTGATACACCACAGTCTTAATGTGTGTGTATCCCATCATGCTCAGGTCTCATGATGATGTTGCTGTCAGGTTTGTCCGTACCTGATTAGTGAGTCTTCAGAATGGGAAAATTCACTAAAATGTCAGTGCGATGGACATGGGGGATCCTTCGTCTGCCAAAAGAGATCTTCATTTAGTGGCCCAGTCTGGTATAGGGACTAAACAGTTGTTGTCATCAGTAGAGTTGTTGTCATCAGTAGGGGCTTTGTGGGTTAAATCCTGAGTCAGAAATGACAGTAGGGGCTTTGTGGGTTAAATCCTGAGTCAGAAATGACAGTAGGGGCTTCGTGGGTTAAATCCTGAGTCAGAAATGACAGTAGGGGCTTCATGGGTTAAATCCTGAGTCAGAAATGACAGTACGGGCTTCATGGGTTAAATCCTTAGTCAGAAATGACAGCTCTGAATGCCATGGAAGATGACTGGATTTCAGTTTGTGTTGAAATGTCCCATTCTGACGAGAGCAGCTTAATTTCTTTTATGGAACGTTACTCAGGCCTTTTTTTTTTTAATCATTTTTCAATCAGTTTTGTGCCTTTCCGGCTTTGATATGTGAATGACATATTTCTCCTTGCGCACATTTAGCATGGCAGTTGCTTCCGTTGGTGTTTTTCTCCAGTCTTTTCAAAGTACTTATGAAGAATTATTGTCTTTTGAATTTCCTGTCTATGTCTTCCTTGCAGCAAGTCCACTGAGAGTAGTCATGGACAAGATGAAACAAAAGAGCTATGCTAAACAAAGAAAGATGAGTGTACAGACAAGATGAAATAAAAGAGTGATGCTAAACAAAGAAAGATGAGTGTACAGACAAGATGAAACAAAAGAGCTATGCTAAACAAAGAAAGATGAGTGTACAGACAAGATGAAAACAAAAGAGTGATGCTAAACAAAGAAAGATGAGTGAGTGTACAGACAAGATGAAACAAAAGAGTGATGCTAAACAAAGAAAGATGAGTGTACAGACAAGATGAAAAAAAAGAGCTATGCTAAACAAAGAAATATGAGTGTACAATGTAAAATTCAGGGACAGGACATTTGTCTTCATGATTTGCATCCACCTTACCTCTTCTGTACCCCTCATCCTCACCCCTCAGCTCCCCAGCCCAATCCCCCCACCTTGTTCCTCCCACCCACGTATTACACACAATCACAGTCAAACCTTCCTGAAACTGAAAGCTGATATTCTCAACTTGACATATTAACCTGTATGCCGAAAACGACACATGCTTACAAAAAATACAAATAAGCAATAAGACAAAAACAAAAAATGGAAGTGAAGATAGGCAGGAAAATAATCATCTGCTGAGAATTCTTTCTGATCCTGTAACCCACTTCAGACCCCACATGGATTTCAGTGCATCCAACACCACTCCATTTGAAAGCTAGAAAGGGGGGGTGGGGGCATGGCGGGGGGGGGGGGGGGGGGGGGGATTTAGAATGGAAGTATAAAGCCACAGAGCAAGAATGGAGGAAAAGGATGTTAGCTGATGTCATCAATGTCCATCCATCCTCGCTGTCAGTCCTTCCGACTTCTTCAGGACTTTTACTGTTCTTGAAATGTCTTTCCTGTTCTTGCAATGTCTTTCCTGTTCTTGAAATGTCTTTCCTGTTCTTGAAAAATACCCTTCCCCAAATCCTGACTCTGTGGGAGGCAAGGAAAGCCCAGAAATGTAAAACCCTGTGAAGAATGGTGTGTGTGTGTGTGTGTGTGTGTGTGTGTGTGTGTGTGTGTGTGTGTGTGTGTGTGTGTGTGTACTTTGCATTTGGTTTGGGGTGTCATTTTGGAGAGAAGTGGTAAAGTGCAGCTGGATACAACAGCATTCTGCAAATGCAAGCAATAGGAGGTAATGGAAGACACATAGGTTTTGGATAAGTGGAGGAGACTGAACAGAATTTCCCAAATGAACAAAATAGGATGTGTTTGAGGAGGAGAGGAGAGACTCTTGTGACCCAAATCAGGGAATATTCGATGATCATTACATGTTTATGTAAAGTAGGTAATGTGCAATAGCTTCTATTTGTGTGTGTGTGTGTGTTTTATTTTGTGTTTTGGTTTGCTCATTCACGCATGTGCATGCATGTGTGTTGTGAATTGCTCCACTTTTTTTTTTTCCACATTTTCTGTCATTGTTCTGTCTGTCTGTCGTCTGTCTTCTCTCTCTCTCTCTCTCTCTCTCTCTCTCTCTCTCTCTCTCTCTCTCTCTCTCTCTCCCTCTCCTCTCCCTCCTCCCTCCCTCCCTCTCTCTCTCCCTCCCTCCCTCCCTCCCTCTCTCTCCTTCTCCCTCTCTCTCTCTCTCTCTCTCTCAATCGTATGTAGGTCGTGGATGGGTAAGAAGCAGCAGCAGAAAGTTCTATGCAATGACCATCTCCAACAAAACAGCTTGGAAGTCAGGCCTGGCAAAGTCACATCACAGGCAACAGAGAATGGTCAGAGTCATATTAGGGGTGAAAGTGAGTCTTGTGTGCCAGCGTGTAGCAGTATTATTAAGGTTCAGTGTGTCTTACTTTTTTTGCTTTAACTGGCTAGGAATGTGATAAATGGGTCGTTTCTCTCACCATTTCCATGATAGTACATGACAGTTCTTTCAAGTTTGGGGGTTCTTTTTTTTTTTTTTTTTTTTTTTTTTTTTGTTTTTTGGGTTTTTTGTTTTTTTTTTCCCCAAATGGCCTCCATGGCACTGGGAGTCTTCAGAGCGCCTCTTTCTATTAATACGAATACCTTGAAGTCTTGAAAAAGAACAGCAGCTTGTCTGTCCTTTTCTGAGAGGTGATCAGAAACCAGATATCACACCCCTGTGACCCACACACCCCCAGGTCATATGACCTGTCAGGGATAGCCATTGTAGAGACCGGAGAGAGAAGAGAGAGAGAGAGAGAGAGAGACCCTGTCTAGACACTACGGTGATACACCAGAACACTGCCTTAGTAAGGCGGGCAGAGAAAGTGCCAGTATCTATGGCAGACGCCCAGGCAGGATTTAAACTCGCAGCCCTCTGGATGCAAGGTTGGCGTTAGGATGGATTGAGCAGTTCAGGTGCCTGGCAGGAGGGAAATGTATCCCATGGCACACATGATCTGGCGCTGGAAAGCTGTGTATCATATTGAGAGCTGTGAATTACAGATTTATCTCATGACACATAAGATTTGGGCACTGGAAAGCTATGTTTCATATTGAGAGCTGTGAATTACAGATTTATCTCATGGCACACATGATCAGGCACTGGAAAGCTATGTATCATATTGAGAGCTGTGAATTACAGATTTATCTCATGGCACACATGATCAGGGCACTGGAAAGCTATGTTTCATATTGAGAGCTGTTTACACAGATTTATATCACAGAATTTTCTTCTTGTATGTTTAAACAACGGTGGTTTTCTTTTAATGTTTTCTTTATCCCACATGTGTTCCGTGGAGAATTATGTTGTTTACTTTAACTACTAATACTGTACTAATACATTTTATTTACTTTTCACCAGTTTTACATGACATGCACATGCTAGGACTGTGAGTTTGGAACAAAAATCTTTTGACTCACTGGTGCTGCATCATCAGTAATTTTATGCATTTGAGATAAGTATACTATTTGTGTACTTCAATCAGTTTGTTAATTTTACTAATTTCTCTGTCCAGTGCCTCAGTGAAACCACCAGAATAATAACACCATAACTAGCACTGAGAATTCACATAATGAGATAGTTACATACTTCAAATGCATGCAGTTATAACACCAAATCACATAGTTACATACTTCAAACGCATGCAGATTATATAACACCAAATGGCGTAGCACAGATTCTAACACAGAGCACACAGAACAAACAGCTTCCCAGCTTGCCCATAGTTCCTGCACTGACACAAATTTACTAAATGGTTTTTTTTTTTTTTTTTTTGGTTTCTCTTGATTTGGATGTTGTTCTAACAAAATGGTGCAGATTTACTTCCTCTGTCTCTAGAGATCGGCAACGCTTTCGGCGGCTTGTTTGGAAGCAAAGAGGAAAGGCAAGACAGAGGAAGGCAAGAAAGACGAAGGCAAGACGGAAGAAGGCAAGACAGAGGAAGAAAGTGTGGACTCTTCCACCGAAGGGGTGAGTAGGAGGGCATCTTTCTGTTCTTACTTCTGTGTAATTTTCTTCGTGGTTTTATTTTGTTCTTTTTTCTCTGTTCTTCATTTCATGTTGGCGGACTGTTTCATGTTGTCCCATGGGAAACACATTTTTCATGACACCTCTCTGCACCCATGACAGCAGGTGGATTTTGTGAGCTCAGCAACTTTGATGGGCAGCTCTTGTCACGTCAAGTGGTGCTTGATTTTGTACCTGGATCTGACATTTCTTAGGATTGGATTAAACTGGAGACAGTCGCTGATCATCCATGTACTATACCTACACAGCGTGAATGTTCTTTGATTTGTGCTAAAAGAGAGGCTCGCACAGTACCAAACAGTACTGAAAAGGTTTTGTAGCCGCTTGTGGAAGTTGGATTATGGGGAGTTTGAAAGACTGTGTAAACTAAACACGTTATCTGCCTTTAATGCATCACTTTATTGACAGAAAAAAATCAAAGAAAGAGCAGTGCCTTGATTCATAAATAAAAGTAATGAGATTGCTCCAGAGAAGACTCATTCCCATTAAAGAATGTTTGTGTGGGTGTGTGCTGAACATTGTTTTCTTTGTCTGTGCAGTATTTATTGTTTTCTTTGTCTGTGCTACATTTACTTCTCAGACAAAAACTCCCTCTTATGTAAGAGACCCTGTAATACCTCCTCTCTGATGTTGAGAATTTCTGGAGATCCTGGTGAAGTTGTGTGGGTAGTTAGTTTGTTGGTTTTTAGCAGTTGATGGATCATCCCCTACATGGCCTCATATCTGTAGCACCACTGCTTTTTTTTCAGTTCTGTTGTATTGTTTTGTTGCTGAAACATGTTGCCTTTTATTTCTGTCCTGTTGATTGTTATTGGTTGCACTATACTTTTTCTCGCACAGTTTTGCTTTGAACTCGCTCTTTGCTGAGGATTTTCTCCTTTGTGCATGTATCCAAGACTGCACACCCTGGAGAAGAATGTTGATAGGGAAAGAAGCATTTTTACACCTTTTCTGTAACATCTTGAACATTGATTGTCGCTGAAGAAAACTTTACATTTTTCATTGGTTGGGTTCTGAATCATTGCCACCGCCAGGCCGCCGCTGTTAAGAAAATATTTTGACTTGAAAGAATATTGAACCTAGTTTGCCATTGAAAAATGAACAGTGACCTCATCAGTGTCTCTCTGTAAAGCGTGTTTTACACATCAGTGGAGGCACAATGTGTGTTCCTTTCCTTCACCGGTGCAAACGTGAGGCATATTGACATTTCCGACAGGC
>JADBJO010001587.1:225000-232500 GCA_016801955.1 Conus betulinus | reverse complement strand
AGGCCAAGAAAAGGTAGTGCATTGATAGGGGAAGGCTGGAAGGGAAGAGCGAGCAGGCATAATTTGCCCATTTTGCTAGAAGGGAAGAGCGAGCAGGCATAATGTGCCCATTTATCTTTTTTCATTGATGTTAATTCTTTGGAATTATCCTTTGTAGGATTGGATTGTGACAACTTGTACTCTTGTGATTCGAAGTGTGTAGGGATTCTTACGTTTGTTTTTCATATTTTTGAAACAATTTTTTTTTTTTTTTGCTACTTTGAAATTTGTTTGTTTGTTTGATTACGCCATGATATGCTGAAATGAACTTTGACATGTCTCAGTGTGTGAGTGGGGCACTGATAAAACTTCAGTATGTCACAGTGAGTGAATGGGGTGCCAGTACTTAATCTTTTTCATTTCACTGTATGTGTGTATTGGGGGGGGGGGGGGGGTGCCAGTAGTTTCTCTTTGGCACATCATAAGTTATTTTTGACGTGTCTCGGTGTGTGAGTGGGGTGTTGATAAATTTTGGCTTGTCACAGTGAGGAAATGGGGTGCCAGTACTTCAACTTTTGCATGTCACAGTGTGTGTGTGTGTGTGTGTGTGTGTGTGTGTGTGTGCAGGGTGGGAGTGGGGGGGGTGGGAGGGGAGTGGAGTGGCTTTTCTCTTTGGCATGTCATAAGCTCTTTAGCAGATCACCTATGCTTAGACTTTGGTACGTTACATTGTTTGAGCGGGACACCAATATTTAAACTTTGACACATCACGGTATGTGAATGTGGCACCAGTGCTCAAACACAAGGCACTGAGTGAATGGCTGTTACTTGTGGCTGATCTGAGGTTTTACAGAAGGAAGATTTTTAACAGCACTACTTCGTGTGTGTTTTTAAAGGGTTGTGTGAACGAACGACTTGTGAGTTGACATGAACGCAGTGACGGCCCTGATGATGGCCCTTTGCGGTCAGCTGGGCTGTAAGCAAAATTACCTTACCTTGTGGCTGAGGGCTGTGACTAGTATGACTGTGCCCCAGACTGGAGGAGCTGCAGAAGAAGGACCAGGAGAAGGTGGCCCTGGAGAAGGCCAAGAACGAACTGGAGGGCTACATCTCTTCGACACCCAGGACAAGCTGAGCCAGGAGCTGTACGAGGCCTGCTCCACCAAAGAGGAGCGCACCACCATCAGCCAGAAGATGTCCGAAGCCTCTGATTGGCTGTACGAGCAGCCCGACGACACAAAGAAGGAGGTGAGCGAGATTGTGAAGCCTGTGATTGGTTGGATTAGGAGCAGACTGATGATGTGTAAAGGAGGTGAGGAGGTGTGTATTATTCCAGAAGGTTCTGATCGGGAGGTACCGTTGGATTAGTGGATGTTGGGTCCTGGATGTAGTTCCCTGTAGATGCAGCCAGGGTGAAGCAGGTTTTCTTTTCAGAGTTAACATCTAGGCAGATTCTAGCATTTGCCAAGTTCACCTGATGAGGCCTTAATCAAGATCTTATAAGTGTGTGTGTGTTGACCTCAGATGGACTTTTTTTAAAACTGGCATGCAGCAAGATCCCATTCGATCCTTCATAGAGCAACTTGCCCATCATGTGGCAGCAGGACAGATGACTCTCACACACAATGAAACAAACCCATGCCCATGTGCCTACGGTATATGGCTTAGACATCATCACTGATGATGAAATTTGGCTGCTGTGAGGATAGGATGAATAAGGTCACTTAAGCAATTGATTCTGAATCTATTGCATCATCAAAGAATTTGAGGGTGGAGAAAGGGGGGAAGCTTTCTTTTGTTTTATAAAAGCAGGTTGATTGCCTGTTGATTTGAAATGGTATCGTTCTTGTTGGTTTAAAATGGGATGGTTCCTATTGATTTAAAATGGGATGGTTCCTGTTGGTTTAAGATGGGATGTTTCCTGTTGGTTTAAAATGGGATGTTCCTGTTGGTTAAAATGGGATGGTTCCTATTGATTTAAAATGGGACAGTTCCTGTTGGTTTAAAATTGGGTGGTTAAAATGTGTGGTTCCTATTGATTTAAAATGGGACGGTTCCTGTTGATTTAAAATGGGGTAGTTTCTGTTGGTTTAAAATGGGACTGTCCTGTTGGTGCATCTTTATTCTTCTTCTTCTGTGGTCGATTTTTATTTGGCTGCATCAGATCTTCAATCTTGTCACCACAATAAATCCCACAGTTTTCTAAAGGTCTTGATGGCTGTCCCAAAGCTGCATTTGCAGCTCTGCGCCCTCTGGCCAGGTTTGATGATACCGTACAACATCATGGGCTGGACAATGCTGGACAGTGCTGGAGGATGTGTTCTGGGGTCTGAGATCCAGTGCCACACAGATATTATATCTGTGCAGGCAATCTTAATTTGGCTGAGGTGGCTCAGCATTTGGCAGTAGCCAGTTCTCAGTCTGAAGAGGATTGTTTGCGGATGTCTCTGGAGCTGATGGATTGGATCAGCACCACTGTCTGCACCCAGCCTTCTCTTGCACTGGTTTTGGTATTGGGGTGCGTCTTTATGATCAGGGACCCCTGCTGTGTTCCTTTGCCCCCAGGTGTTCTCCGACAAGCTGGTGGAGCTGAAGGGTCTGATGAGGAACGTGTCGCAGCGTGTCTACGAGAAGGAGGAGCGGCCCAAGGCCCTGGCAGCCCTCAAGCATCACCTGAACGCCACCACCCACTTCATGGCCACCGTGCACAACATGACCGACCCGGAGGACCCCATCTTCACCCCCGTTGAGCTCCTCACGCTGGAGAAGCTCATCAATGAGACCACGGTGAGACACTGACCAAGACACGGAGTCTGACAGGGTTGTGACTGCAGGGAGACACAATGATATTAACTCTTAATGGGCTGTGTGACCACCATGAGATGCTAACCATGACATTAACCCTTAAGGAGCTGTGACCACAGTGAGATGCTAACCATGACATTAACCCTTAAGGAGCTGTGACCACAGTGAGATGCTAACCATGACATTAACCCCTTAAGGAGCTGTAACTACAGTAAGATGCTAACCATGACATTAACCCTTAAGGGAGCTGTGACCACTGTAAGATGCTAACCATGACATTAACCCTTAAGGAGCTGTAACTACAGTGAGATGCTAACCATGACACTGACTCTGACAGGTCTCTCACTTTTCGGCCAATTTGGAGAATTCTGTGAAACCTAAGAATGACAGAACTGCAACAAAAAAAATTTTTTTAGCAAAACAAAACGAACAAGAAGATCATGGGTAGAAGGGAAGAAAAAAAGAGTGTCATTAAAGTTTGCATATCGCTGGTAGGGGGGTTAATGTGCTATCAGATATCATGTTACAAAATCTCTTGTGAACTTCTTCAAGAGAGCAGGTAGCGGCCATTTTGTCTGCCATAGGAAGGGAAGTTAGAGAGTCATGTTATGTTTATGCATTAGCAAGACGCTGCAAAAGTAAAAGACACTGACAGAAGCTCTACAAACAAAACAGTCCTGAGTGTAGTTGCACCCAAAAACAGGCAGTTCTGACATGATGCTCAGATTTGTGTTGTGAGCTTCAAAAATGTTTTTTAGGAAGGTGGGGGGGGGGGGGGGAATTAGGGGAGGGAATATGCCCCTTCAACTCCAACCCTCATTTGCCCTCTCCCTCCCCCTCATCCACCCCACCTAGAATTTAAGTGATTTGTGCTTTTCCTCAGTGGGACTGCTGGATTGAGATGCGGGGGGGGGGGGCGTGAGTAGCTCAGTGATTAGTGCATTGTTATGTCAAACTAAGGGTCTTCAGTTCGGTTCCGCCTTGGAGACGGTGGAGTTAGAGGAGATTTTCCCTTCCGAGTCCCCATCTGTGCAGACTCCCATCCCTGCCCAGTCCCTGATATGAGACTTCCACTGAGGACTGTTGTGTTAACAAAACCTGTAGGTACAATAGATCTCTTTCCTTCCATTGAAGAACAGTGGTCCATTGGGGTTTTTCTGTTCTTCTTCTCACCTGCTTGTATGGAATGTGACTGATAACGAAAGCAGTTGACAGTGACAGTTTGTGTAGCAAGACTGTAAGTGGGTCACACCAGGTGCCGCTGAAATCAGTGATGCTGACTCAGCAAATTAGTTAGACCATACTAGTGGGACTGAAGTCGACTCTGGCTTGGATGAGGGCTACGGTGACAATGACCTATGTGAGACCAGTGGGGCGAGTCGGTGTGAACGCACCCAGTCATCACAGGGCAGGGGAGTGGCCACACTGGCAGTCCTAAACACCATCAACACTCGGACACACTCCCATTACACTACATCCATGATTACGTTTTTACACAAAGTTTGTTCAGATTTTGTCTGTCAGTTGTTTTTTTTCTTATGCGCACTCAGTATGCCAATTTCACCAGGGCTGTATGAAATTGCTCTGCTAGACTGAGAAACCTTTTGCTCAAAACTATTTGGTGATTGAGGGGTTTACCTGGAAAAGCTCAGTTGGTAGAATGCCGGACTTGTGATCTTGGGGTTGCAGGCTGAATCTCCCACAGGCGTTTTCGGTACAAGGGGATTTTTCCCTTGGGAATTAAAAGTGATTCTGACTCCATTACCTAAAAATCCTTTCAGGTTAGATTATAAGCATGGGTTCCATGTAGGAATGCACTGTTAAAACCTTTAACCAATTCTTTTAAGAGAAGGCCAGTTTGGCTATTGGTATGGATGGCACATTTATACATAACATGCACTGTCCATGAAAAAAAAAAAAAAAATGAAAGAAAGAATGAGTGAAAAAAACTGAATGATTGATATTCAACTGAACGACAGATTAAAGTACTGAATGTGGTGCCAGCAGGTAGCTGGTCAGTGTTCTCTGTCCAGGTCAGCTGCCATTATGTAAATCAGAACGTGAATTATAAAGTGCCCATAGCTTAGACTATGACCAAGGATAGACACAGCAGCAATTACATAAATCAGAGCGTGCAGTGCAAAGTGCCCATAGCTTAGTCTCTAGCCAAAGATATAGACACAGCAGCCATTATATAAATAAGAGCGTGCAGTGTAAAGTGCCCATGGCTTCAGTCTCTGACCAAAGAAGGACACAGTGCTAGAGCTCTCAATGGTGATAATGATAATTAGACATGCACTCAGATAGCCTGAGTGGTTAGCAGGGCAGTAAGTAACCTCTGCTGTATGGTGGGGCATGAACTGTGCGTCAGACGTGGAGGGATGAAGCGCTGAAAGGATCAGGAGAAGCTGGCCGACCACGAGAACCCCGTGCTGCTGGTGGAGATGATCGGGGCCAAGATCTACGCCCTGGAGAGGGAGATGAAATACCTCATCAACAAGGCCAAGAACTTCCGCCCCAAACCCAAGATGGAAAAGCCCGTCAACGGCACCACGGCCAACGCAACGGACACTGGAAGCAAAGCCAACGACACCAAGGCAGAGGAGGAAAAGAAAAGGCTAAGGCAAGCAAGGAGGAGGGATCATCATCAGCCGAGGAGGAGGGAAAGGATTCGTCTACCTCCACCCCTGAATCGCAAGGTTGGTTTGGATGGGTGTTGATGTCTCGGTGGGACTTGTTTGGTCTGTAGTTTTCACAGGTTGGTTACTTTGTTTTGAGTACTGTTAGACAAGTTGGTGTTTGTAACACATGTAGGATTTGTGAATGTTGGTGTGTCTTAACTTTCTCTGTTTCTTCCCCTGAAAATCAGTATTTCCACAGGTACATACTCAGTCTTGTTGTTTTTTCTCAAAAATAAAATGAATCATGGCAGACCTGTTTACCACTGGATAAGATGGGGGGGGGGGGGGGGGGGGGGGGGGGGTGTTTTTAAGATCTTAGATGTGCAGTTTTCAAGCTGGGTTTTTGCCAGTAAACGAAATAAATCAGAACAAAAAAAAAAAAAAAAAAAAGTGGTTGCTGGATCATCAGTGTGTCGCCTTTTTTTTCCAAGCTTTTCACCATTGACTGTAAGACATAGGAATTATGACGAGTACACACTTGGTGCATCGAAGTACAGAGACCAGCTTAAAAGAAAAACTGCTATGCCACCGAACAAAAGAAACAAAATCATTTTCCTTCCTTCTTTCTTTGGGGGCATAGTAATTTTTCTTCAAAGTTTGTTTCAGTTTCCGCCTGCAGTGACCTGACTGTGAAACTAACATACAGAGACCAGTAGAGATAACCATTTGGTAGATAGGTCTGCTGTGATGTTTTTTTTTAGTGTGTGTGTGGGATTCTTTCTCTTTTATTGTATTCTTCTAGTTCTTGTTTCTTTGTCTGTTTCAATTTTTCATGTTTCAGATTTTAATTTTGTTCTTTTCAGAGGCTGTCAAGTTTTGAAAGAATGTTTGATTATAGTGAAGAGATCAAATTGTGAGTTGCATACAGTAGTTTCAGAATTTATTCACAAAGCTTTGAAAATTCTGAAATGTTCAGTTAGAGCTAGTATTTTCTACAAGGAAAAATTAGCTGACATTTTCATCACCAATTTTTTCTAAAATTGAAAAAAAAAAAAGTATTCATGTCTATTTTGAAAATGTTAAAAAATTTTATTCTTATATCTCTTTTTCTAAAATTTTTTTATTCAATCCCATTGTTATGTTTGCTAACATTCCATGAAACTTTGACGGCCTCTAAATTTATTACACACACGTTTGCTAAGTTTTGTTTTCACTAATTTTGTTTTGTGCGTTGTTTGTTTTTTTTGTTTTTTTTTTCTGACACACTAACCAGAATCAGCACCAGAGACTGAGGGAAAAGATGAGAAAAAGGAAGACACAGTAGAAAAACCAGAAGGGGAGGCACCGGAGGCGGCAAGCGAGAGCGCTAAAAAATAGCCAAAAAAGAAACGGCCCAGGAGAAAGAAGGACCAGGAGAGGAGAGTGAAACTGGGGAGGAAGAGATTCTAGAGCTGGGTGAGTGTCCGTGGGCGTTGCACAGTGAAGCGCAGTCTCCCCTTTCTGATTTCGCTTGAACGTTGTCAGGGGGTGAAGGGTCGCTTGCGCTTTTGCTTCAAGGCACACTCTGTGCGTTGTGCGGTTCCTCTTTGCTGCGACAGCGCTTTTGTTTTGTTGCGTCTGAAGTTCGTATGGCGTTAAATCTTTTCCAGAGTGTTTCTGTTGTGGCAAAATATAAATAAATAGATAAATGAATAAATGCTTGCTACATGAAAATGTTGTTCAAGGTTCTTTTTGTTTGTTTCATTTGGGGGGGGGGGGGGGGGGGGGGGGGGGGGGGGGGGGGGGGTCACTTCAATAGAATATCGTGGGGGGTAGTTATAAAGTATAGAGGGATGGTATTGATGTCAAAGCAGAGCTGAGAAATGTGGAAATTTTTTGTTTGTTTGCTTGTATGTTTTTTTTTTTTTTTTTGTTTTTTTTTGGGGGAGGGGGGTCTAGTTTTGTGTATTTTAAAAGGCATCTTTCTGTGTCTGTTTCTTTTTGCTGTTGCTGAATTCTGTCATCCTTTCCTGCTGGTATTCATTTAGCCTCTGGCTTTTCGGGATTATAATTATTTCTTTCCTTGGTTCCCTAACCCTTTCACTGCCCTACCTGC
>JADBJO010001587.1:165000-220000 GCA_016801955.1 Conus betulinus | reverse complement strand
GTGTGTGTGTGCTTAAAGAGGACCAACCTTTTAACCTATTGGTCCTCTTTTTAAGCAGTACAAAAAAAAAAAAAAAAAAAAAAAAAACTAATACTAGAAAGAATGACTAAGCTTTTGCCAGAGTCAGTTGGAAGTGTAATAACAAGTAACTTGTTCTTGGATCAGCAAGAACTCCACAACTTTTGCTCTGTTGTATGTAAATTATACCTTCAGTCACTTGCTTTTAGAATTAAAATGATTTTGTTTCTAACATACCTCTTTCTCTCTCGTTAAAGGTCCCTATTTGTATTCCCATAGAGAAAAAGTGTACCTTATTATGTGTTTTGGTCACTGTTCAGTCTCTCTCTGAGTGGAGAGCCATGGGTATTTATCAGGCCCCTGATGTAACCTTTTTCCCGTGTGCTGGCCCAGATTCATGTTCCTGTCATAATACGATTTTTTTTTTTTTTTAGAGATTTGCTTTTTCAAGTGGTGAAGGGATTTGTCTTTTGATGAACAGTTACGTATTATATTTGATTGAACTCAGAAATGAAGTTCCAATGAGATTATGCAAATAATGTAATTGTTAGGTAAAAAAAAAAGTAGCACCATTACCTGATTTTGACAACTTGCAAGTAAAATGATATTGTCCGGACAACAGTCACGGTTTTCTATGTTAAGAAGTGATTTTTTTTTTTTTTATGCATAACATACGTTGGTAAAAAGCAGGTAAGTCATTTTCCTTTAATTAGCATAAGAAAGTTTCTTAATCAAAGCTCAAGTGTTGTATACATATCATATTTTATTAATCAAGTGGGTCACAAAAAAAGTGTTATGTTTGTGGGAAGTATGAATCACTGTCTGCGCATTTGCCAGCTTCACAGACTACAGAACAGAAGAAGATACGCAAAATCAGGAAATTGAAAAAACTACTACTAAAAAAAGAAAAGAAAAAACATGCAAAGAATAAAATTATACATATTACATTGCTGACACAAATGAATTTGATAGAAAGCAACATTGTCATAGCACTACAGTTGGTTTGTGAGTGACACTGCCATTTTACCACTTGCAATGTTGACCTTTTTTTTTTTTTGTTCTAACAAATACCACAAATAATGAAGTACACAGTTTCTTGACTCATACAAAGTTTTCATCTTGAATAGTTTTACAAAGGTGGGGTTTTTTTTTTTTTTTTGCCTTATTGTTTTAAGCTGTAATGGCATACAGTATAAAAACATTGTTCAGAACAGTTCTATGAATTGATCTACATAGTTGCAACCTCAACATCATTCCTTCGTTCAGAACCCAACCAAGTCATCATTGTATATCACCCAAAATAATACACAAACACTATCAAATTTGGTCTGAAATGCAGCGTTAAGACTTGGTGATCTTTTTTTTTTCAATGTTTTTTAAGTAAGTTTTTGTTGTACTGCAACTTCCCGCTTGATACGATATGGCTTCATCATAAAGCAGAGCAACTGCCCAACTTTGAATATAACCAAATCAGCTTTGCTGATCTCAATCACCGTCATTGTTTGCAATAAACAAATTCATTTCTGCACGGAAGTAAGCATGAAACCCTCCTCTGATATTTTTTACACCTTTATTTCTGATATGAATCTGCTTATTCCAGTTAATTCACATCAGTACTGCTGCTGGACAGAACTTCAGCTTTCACAGTATTTGCAATCAACAGTCTGCTGTTTTCCCCTAAATTGTCCATCAAAGTTTTGTTTTGTTTTTCCTTGAACTTCAGGGTTATTTCTAGTCAATGTTGCTGAATCATCCCAGTTTCTGGTGACAGAGTTCACCAAACTGTGTGATGAATACACGGTTTTCATTTCAGTATGGACTCCCATTTTCCACAAGTTGATGCGTCACCCAAGTGATGGGGAGGTAACACACTAGCACATTTTCCTTATGAATATCAAGGGTAAGCTATGCAGCAGCACTTTTCCTGATCGATAAGGGTTAAAGGCCCCCTTTTGTCAGGATATCTGTAGGGTATCTGTACAGAGGCTCCAATAGACAGCAGGCCTCCGATGTTGGTGAGGATTTCTGTGGGGTTGGATACAGAGGCTCCAGTAGACAGCAGGCCTCAGATGTTGGTGAGGATTTCTGTGGGGTTGGATACAGAGGCTCCAATAGACAGCAGGCCTCAGATGTTGGTGGGGATTTCTGTGGGGTTGGATACAGAGGCTCCAGTAGACAGCAGGCCTCAGATGTTGGTGGGGATTTCTGTAGGGTTGGATACAGAGGCTACAATAGACAGCAGGCCTCAGATGTTGGTGGGATTTTCTGTAGGGTTGGATACAGAGGCTCCAGTAGACAGCAGGCCTGAGATGTTGGTGGGGATTTCTGTAGGGTTGGTTTTAGACAGCAGGCCTGTGACATTTGTCAGCTGTTGTGATCAGCGCCATCTGGGAGTCATTACCACCAGCTCAAATGATGGGAAATCTGGGTGGTGGACACTAGTTGAGAAACTTTTTTGCCCTAAGTGAAAAGGACTTTATTCTTCACCAATGGTTTTTTTTTTTTTTTTCAACATAAAAGTAGATCAAGTTACCAAATCGATTTTTGTAGAACAATAGGTGTCTTCATTGGTCATCTCACACTCTAACCACTGTGGTTTGAAGTAATGGCAAACACACCTGGGGCAGTGTTTACAATGGTCACTGATTCACTGGTGCCTGCGGGGTCATTGAACTGCCCACAGTCCCGTTTTATTGAACAATCCTGTACATCTGTTACTTGTTGGCTTTAGAAACATGCTGAAAAAAAACATCCAGAAACTTCTTTCGCATCAACATTTCTAGCAAACGCCTGACATTATTGCTTTAGCACATGCCGTCAGACATTGCGTCTTAACACTCAAGCCCTTCCCAAATGCTGCATGGGAATGAAATGCTTGTGACCTTCAACAGATGTGGTGGAGTTTGGTCAACCAGAGACCTAACTCACCTCCAAGAAAGGAGATATAGGTACACGTTCTGACCAAGTAAGGATATCGGTGCCATGTTTCTGGACCCACACTCTCCACTGCATAAAAACTAGGGGTCACCACTGTCACCGACTCATGTCGCACACAAGGGATTCACTCGAAAAACAACTGAAGTAAAGTAATGTTTATCCAGATACCTACATAAAGAGAAAAATAAGTCATTTACCCTGAGGGTCCTTCTGTCCCTTCAAACAAGTATCTGAAGAAAGTTATGAAGGACAGATAACCTAAGCCTAAAAGAGACCCAGTAGGTTTGGCTAAACACAAAACTCTCCGTAATGCAGATACAGCAGCACAGCAAACGCTACCTGTGTTGTAATCTCGTCAGGCATTCAACAACTGAACTTTTGAGTGAGTAGCTTCAGGCATACTGTCAGTTTTCAGCGTCCCAGTCAGTCTCTCATTGCAGTCGATAATTACTCGTGCACTTACATGAACACGTGCATTTCCATGACTTACATGTTTCTAACAAAAACAACACCAAACTCTTCTACTTGTTCAAGTTTGTTTAAACCCTTAAGGGTTGTTCAGTCTACTTGGAACGTTAACCAAAATTAAGATTGTGACATTTACAGTTTTTTATATGAAAATGGAATTTTTCCTGTTTCTCTCAAAATCATCTGTAAAATTACATTATATTTACTATAAGAAAGACAAACCAAAAAAAAACCCTTTGTGTTAACTCTTGACAACAACAAGTTTGTCAGTGACTAACGGATTATGGCAGATACAGGTAGAGACAGGTGTCAAACCGTGGAATCAGTGTATCTCTCACAAGAAAATGAGTTGTGTTGGTGTCTTGGTAGACACAGGTAGACACACATTCAAGGTGTCAAATGGTGAATCGGATACCCTCACAAGAAGTGAGTTGTGTGTTGATGTCTTGGCGTAGACAACAGGTAGACACAGGTGTCAAATAGTGAAGCAGACAGCCACTTTCCTTACTTCCCTAACGAGAAAATGAGTTGTGTTGCTTGGTGTTCTGTCTTTGCAGGCTCAAGACGACCCTGCCACCACGGAAAGCCAGTGAAAAAGCCACCCCACCACCAAAGAGTTATAACAAAGCGCCTTAGGACGTACTGGAGGAAGCCAAAGACTTTTATTTCTCTTTCGTGTCCCCACTCCCCGTCCTGGGTGAATCTTTCTTCGCTCGGTTTGCTCCTGTGTTTGCGCTTGTCATTCATGAATTGTTGGTTTTGTGCGTACCGTGTTGGAATGATTGGACAGTTTTCTGGTTCCGATGAGGGTGCGATATCATGTTTGTAATGGGGGGGCGTGAGTGTGTGAACGCGGCATGCTTATGCTTTATAGTTTTTTGCTTGAAATGTACATTTCAGGCTTCGTACATGCTTCATGTTCAGAAGTCTGTGTTTAGTTTGGGGTCAAGGGCGGGTCAGGAAAAAGAAGAATGCTGTTGTATGCTTTGTGTGAGTGGCCCCCCTGTAATGTTAATGAAGATTGTGAGGTGGGCAATTGAGATAACCAAGAGTAGACTGATAAGAGAGACAGAGAGAGCTGCATTACTTAGAATGTCACATTCCTCGAGTGAGAATGACTTCAGTAGCTGTGTATGTTTTAAATCATGAGCAGTGTCAATCATGTTTCATTGACAGCCCGTCTTAAATCGATGATTAAATTTTGAGGGGGGGGGGGGTGGGGGAGGGGCGGAGGGGGGAGAAGGGCCATTATTCACCGTACAACACTAAAATATGGAAGTTATGAAAAAACAAATATTACAAAACTGTCTTCAGTGATTGTTGGGAATAAAGGGAGTGGAACACACAAGAGAAAGCGCGTCCCTGCTTTGACTTAAATCTCATGAACCCACAACAATTAATAGTGAATCATTGTGCCTTGACGTCAAGGTCCGTTGTTTTGCCCGTGTTACAATGGTGTGAGTGCATGGCTTCAGGTTGCAGCTGTAGGGAGTCGTCCTGATGTCAAACCAAGGAGAGCTGTTAGTCCTATCATTTTTTTCACACCCACATCCTGGAGTGAGGGAGGGTGTTAGCCCAGCCTCACACTCAGTTACCTTCAAAAACATTGTTAGGCTGGCAGCATTTTCCATCAGCTAGCCAAGAGAGTGATGGGGTTTCTTCTCTTTTCCTTTCCGCTGTGGCATTACGCAGTCATCCCCCCTTTCTGCCCATCTTAAAGACCGGAAGAGACCTGCACTCTCTCATATTCGAGACACGCAGACAGGCGAGAAGCACTTTGCCATGGGTTTTGTTTAGTGAGGCGGCAAGCATCGCTCTCTTCCACTCCAGGAGCGAATTCAGGCAGGTAAGAGAAGTCACTCGCTAATGGGTTTTTTTTTTTTTTCTTTAGAAGTGAAAATTTTGTTTTTTGAAGTCTGATACTAACCATCTTGTGTTATCTAGCGACCTACTTTACTTTTTGTTTTTTTACGTTTAAATCTGTGTGTTCTGTGTCATTGAGTTTGGGATGATGGTTCCTCTTTTCTTTCTTTTTCATTTTGTTTTGGTTTTGTCTTGTTTTGGCTGTCTTCATCTTTGCATGCCACTTCAGTTACATTGCCACCCGACTGCTGGCGCTCCATCCCCTCCCGCAACCGCGCTCCCCTCAGTCGCGCCCTCTCTACTGGCTCCTGCCGGCTATAGGCCACCCAGCTCCATAAGGCATTGGACACTCGGTCTGGCCCGTCCTCATCACACCTGACGCCAAGCAATCACGCTTAGGGCAGCAGTCGCAGTGTCAAGTCTTCATGTCAGGGCCACCCACCAGAAAAGACATCTGCACGTTGCAAGCTGAGGTGACTTTTCAGGTGACTCCGGCTAACTCCTCTTTTTCTGGTCGGCAACATACTGCAGTGGCCATCACATACTTAAGGCCTTCTACTGACTATCACCATAGTTGTTTATTTGCAGAACCAACGTGCTGTAGTTGCAAGCTCAAACGTCCTTCCAGAAGGCGGCCGACCAACATTTGTTACATGGTCCCGCATGAGTTTTGGCCAATAGCTTATGAGGACCCCAGCCCTAAAGCAAACGGCAAGGGCCACAGGACATGGAGAGGGTCATAGGAAACTGCACGGTCACCGTGAGAGAGCATTGGCCATGAAGGGCCGCAGCATTTGAGAGATTTTTTTTTTTTTCAAATGATCTATCAGGATGAGGATGATGAAGGTGATGGCTACATAATTCCATTCCTATCTGAGACTGCATCCATGGCTTGCTTTCATAACATATCCTGCTATGCAACCAGGCCCTGAGAGATACTGATGCACATGTCAGCGTTGGTTGCGTCAGGAAAATTCGAGTAACACTCTCAGAGATCCGCAAAGTGGATGGAACCTCAGACAGGATGGGTCCCGTCTTTCCCAGGCCTGAGACGGCATAGCAAACTCAGCTCTGGGTATAACTAGGCAGTGAATGGCTGATGAAAGTTGTGATGATTCAATAGCCCCTGCCCACATTCACTATGGTTATGAATATTTGTAAGGAAAGCTGTGCTGAGACGCTGGCTTTTCGCTCCATGAGAAGGAACATGAAGGCTGTGCGTAAATTGGAAGAACTTCTTCACTTTGTAGGGAGTCAAGGGTGGTCAGCGAGTACAAACATGACAGAACGCAAGTCTCAGAAAAAGCTAGAAAGGAATAAACCCATTCTTTTCTCATACGGTTTGTTTATGCAGAACTGGTAGGTAAGAAGTGAACTGATTGCTTTTAACAGGGTAACAGAGGCAGACATGAACAAAAGTGACATCACCTGTTGGTGGCAGTTCTGTCATAAAAAAGTTTCCACAAGGCAAAATATAATTTATGAAGGTGCTGGGTGTGATCTGTGTGTGTGGTCTGCCAAGAATATCAGTCAGTTTCTTATTTATCGCTTTTTATTCTTTCTCAGTAAGAAGGAACTGGGCTTTGTGTAAGTAGGCAGTGTTGTCGACCATTGCTGTTTTCGTTGCATCAAAATGTTTTTATCATTGTTTGTATTGTCATTGCCCCATTCCCCGAGAGCATTTCCCCTCTCCCCCATCCCACCCCTCTCACACCAGTTTTCGGGTTTTTTTTTGGGCAGACTCTTGGCATATTTGATACAAGGGGCCTTATTTTTTTCCTAGCATTTTCCGCGCATTGGCTGTGCGAAGTTTTAAAGATGACATGAGTTGAAGATGTTTTGAAGCTGTGTTTACCACTGACTTCTTGTTGGAGGGTCCTGTGAGGCAAGATTGCTGTAGTTCTTGTCACAGGGTGTGTGGACCCGTCAGCGAGAAATCAGTTCCAGAAGATGATGTTTGGATACAATCTTTGGCTGAATGGGTTAGATGTTGTGTAGTTATCTCTTATCTCTATGTTTAATATTTCAGTGTGGCTGTCATAGATACAGGAATTTCAATTTCATCTTTTTTTTTTGCGGAGAGACCCCATCATGGAAACCTGTTCAGGAGAAGGAAAGGACCAAACTGTTTTGTTGTTTTTTTCAGCTGCTTTATATGTGTTCCTTTTCAGGTCAAGTAGGATTGAAAAGAGCATGAATTCAGGGAGAATCGGAGATGCCATCTACCTGACATTGATATGAACGCATTTTCAGGACCAAAGTCTGGGCAGTATTGTTTGGGACATTCAGGAATGGATTGCGCTCACTTAAATTTCACCTTCACCACCACCGATACTTACATTTATAGTCACAGCAGTTTTTTAAGCATCCCTCAAATGCGGCTCAATACATCTCATACACATTAATATCATCGTTCAAGAACTTCTGCACAAGGTGGGAACGTTTTCTTCATGACATGTCAGGCCAGCTTGTTGATTCATTTGCGTCAATTGTATGTGACTGGTTAGACCGCAGCGACTGCCAGTGGCAGTGAATGCTGTTGGGGCGGCATGTCAGCGTGTACGACTCACCCCTTGTCTAGTCCTGGCAGAACACTGGAAGCAAAACCCAGGCAGTGCTGGTGTCGATCACAGAAGTTCACAGGCACAGCCACCAGTCAGGGCTGGTTGTGGGAGTCAGTCCACTGGGCTGACAGCTGTGACTGTTCTGGTGCCGTGTTCTCTCACGAATTGGCCTGCGAGGAGAGGGCTTAAAGTATGGTCGCTTGTGAGGAGAGGGCTTTTAAAGTATGGTTCGCTTTGCGAGAGAGGGGCTTAAAAGTATGGTCGCTTGCTTGTGATGAGAGAGCTTAAAGTATGGTCGCAGCTGTGTGGAAGGGGGGCGTTTTCATTCACATACTAGGCGCATGTTAAGAGCAGGATATGCAGAGTTTTCCGTTCTGTCAACACAACGTGTGGCTCCTACCTTTTTTTGTTGTCTCTCTCTCTTAACTCTTTTACAGCTGAGCGTCGAGTTAGAAAATTCAGTGTTTTGCTCTGGTGTATTGGAAACCAAAAGAGCAAGCGTAACTCTCTAGATAGTCAGGAGTTAACTGTGTGTCCTTATTCCCAGTGTTAGTGTGTGTTTTACTCTTTTCCTGATCAAGAAATTAGCTTGGAACAAGTCATTTCCTTTTTGCTGACCTCGTAATCCGAGGACACCATCGGTGGTGATACATCAGTCCTCTTTTAGTGATGCCCTCTGTTCATGTGTGATGGTGTCCGCTGTTACATGTTCTGTGTTCAGCCTTCAACGAGTGTTTACTGAAATTATAAATAACTCAAAAGTTGTTAACTTGTTCATGAAAATGTTTGTTAAATTAGACATCTAACACGGGCATGAGTCATTGAGGTATCGGGGGGGGATGGTTTGGTGATTAATGAAGTCAAATGGTTATTGATTGGTGTGAACGAGACAACAAAGGATCAGTTGGCCTCCTTTGGGTTAGTCTGAGTAAAATCGACTGCGTGTGCACCACAAAAGAGGTGGTTTTTATCTGTGGAACATGGGGACAGGTATGTTTTGAAAGAAGACAATAAAATATATGAAGGGTTTGTTTGCCTGATATGGAGTTGACCGCGCGTTGTTCTTTTATGTGGATGTATTTTTGGTGGCTTTTTGAGAAAAAAATTTTGTCAGGGGGAATACTTGTATTTCTAAGCAAACTCTTGCCGATTTTACTTCTTCAGAATTCTGGAACAACCCTTGCCCAAGTGCCCGTTCAAATGTCATTCTAAGTTGGTGGGCAGTACCACAGCTAGTCCACAGTATGCTGTGATAGCGCGTTCAGTGCCCCCTCATGTGATTAGGTCTTCTTTCAGTTTTACAAACCCCTGCAGTATTTTTCCACATGTGATTATATGTTCATTGTGGTCCAGGTTATTTTTACCCTGCCCAGAGGGTCACAAAAAGTGAAAACCTTCAGGCACTGGGGGGGCCGGTGCGTTAATGTGGCCCCGTGTGTCTGCCTACCTGCCTTCTAGCGTAGGAGGTGCAAGATACTGGAAGGACACAATTCATCTCTGGAGCGGAGGAAGTGTGAAGATAACAGTGCTCCGGCTCTCTTCTCCTTTATCTCCTACAGCATTTAATTCCCTTGAACTTGTTAAAACCGTCTTTCAATTGTTAAGAAACGGTTACCTTTACCTCCTAATTTTTTTTCTCTGCGTGTTGTTCAGAGTTTTAAACTTGAACACTCTGGAACTCTTTGTGTCGAAAATGTGGTATAAAATGGGCAGGACGGTATTGGAAGAAGATAAAAACGACCTTTCCGACTTTTTTGCATGGGAGGGGGAGAGGTGGAAGAGAAAGGGGCCTGGGGATGGGGGAGGGGGGGGGCGGGACTCACAAAAACCAAGCGTGACACCACATTCTCACACAACCGATTTTTTTTTTTTTATAGACAACTTTATTTTTTGAAATGCATGCATTCACCTGCATTAAGAGATCGGGCAAACACAGCAAAAGTGGCTGCACTTCACCACAACAGAGAAGGAAAGGAAAGGGCAAGGGTGAAAGAAAAGAGCGATTAACATCATCCACTTTGCATACAAACTTCTGGTATGAGGGTGAGAAGCCATAGCTCTGTTAGTGCCCTGGGGGACACAGAGACACTGGTTAGCACTGGCTTGTGGTCATTACTGGTACAGCGCTGAAAAAAACTCCCATAAAAGGAAAAAGAAGAAAAGTCGCCAGATATATTTGAAGGGCTTGGCGCACTACTGACAGCCAATGTTCTGTCTGCCACGCTGACAAAAATTTCAACATGATTTAGAAATTTAGTTGTGTGCTATTTTCTTTCACTCAGCTTTCAGTCTATTTGAGCAAAAATCCATATATAAAATATACATCAAAAACTTGATAAAAACTCTGCAGTTGTAGAACTAAAACCTGCCCACTTGTCTGGTGTTCAGTTACAAAAGTATGGTCCCACTTCATCATGTGGATCGTACAGGATTCTGCCCCAAATCAGGTCTAGCGTTTGCATCTAGCTTTCGCTTCTCAGTTTCGATGTTCGCCTAGGGGCATCAGGGGAATAATCTTATTCCCCACTAGTGTACCATACTCATTCGCAGTTGCTTCAACATATGCACAAAACTTGATTGAGGGTGAGAAAAGGCATCAAGCGCAGGAGGTCTCTGACATGCCATGACAGCCAAATTTCAGACTTGGAGATGACCTAAAACCTTCCTATTGAACAAACAGGGGCCCGTCTGTTACAAGGCTATTTCCTCCAGAATACTGTTCCTCTGTCACAGGTAGACGGATACTCCAGGCACGACAAAGGGAAACACGCCCTACAAAGGCGTGCCGTTTCTTTCAGGATAGTGGCTAAATTTTTGGTATAGGACTCCTCCATTTTAAGACATTTTCATGGTGCTGCACTACGCTTGTGTTGATATGAGTCTTTACTTAACTGGGCCCACTGGAGCTGGTCGCCCAATAAAACCTATCCTCAATGATGTTACCATTCTGTGAAATTTTGAGCTCTCCTCTCCCATAGCTGGGTCACAATGCTGAAAATGTTAATTTCAAATGGGGACACAAACCTGATTATTTTTTGTCCCTTTGACGCCACATTACACCCAAAATCGGAGAGCCACAAAACGAGATGGCTATTATTGTCTGTTGTGTTTTAAAGTCACCACTGCCTCAGCACCACACCACACCACACAGTACACCGGCAAATCGGCCCAACAAATGGCTCATTGTCTCTGTTGCAGACTTCTGTCGAAGTTTCAGGCACAACCACCATCACATTACACCCAAAATCAAGCCAAAGGCAACAGGGCTGCTCATTGTGGTGTTTAGTTTTCCTTCCTGTCACAATTCAATACACCAATACTGTTACAAACCCAAATTTAAAGCCCAAACAAGATGACATCATGTGTTGTGTTGGGCTTTCTTTCAACAAGGCTGCAAGCACATCATTTACACACATATAAAAAAGGTTCTTGTCACACCCAGAAGAAGGCAGGTTGAATCCTGAAGGGAGGATGGGATGCAAGTGAATCCTCCACTGTTTTTAAAAAGGCTAATGGGAGAACTTTGTAAAAGATTACAATTTGATTCTTCAAGTTCAATATCAAATGAGAAGAATGCATATTCTTAACCAGTGGAATGGATATACAAGGAGGGGCTTTCCAAAGTTGCTCAGAATTTGAGTTGGAAAAAAAAAAAATCAAAGGTTAATACGCTGGGTGTTGCATTCAATGAATAGGACTTCAGAACGGGTTAAAAAATATTTACTATGTAGAGAGTTTTAGACCATGGACTTGCAGAACAGGTTAAAAACAAACATTATTTTACAGAGTTTGAGACCCAGGACTTCAGCAACAGGTTAAAACATTATTTTACAGAGTTTTTAGACCAAGAACTTCAGAACAGGTGAAAAAACATTATTGTACAGAGAGTTTTAGGTGTAAACAAGGACTTTAGACCCAAGGACTCCAGACAGGTTAAAACATTAGTTTACAGAGAGTTTTAGACCAAGGACTTCAGAAACAGGTTTAAACATTAGTTTACAGAGAGTTTTTTTAGACCAGGACTTCAGAACAGGTTAAAACCATTAGTTTAGGAGAGAGGTTTGACAGACAAGGACCTAAACTGTATGAGGCAAACAAGTCTTCAAAGGTCCGAAGTCTTTATTGAGAGGTTTGACTGTACTCTGCCACAATGTGATTCACATTAACACACACACACACACACACACACACAGGTCACAACAAAGTGCATATTAGAAACTGGAACTTGAGTTGTGTTATTTGCAGTAAATGTCATCACTGACAAAAACCATTCACAACACACAACCCCCCCCCCCCCAACCCACAACCCACCCCCCCAACACAAAAATTTCATAGTCCCTGACCACGACCCCTGGTAAATGTCAAGTGCTGTTCATAAACCCACCATCTGAAAAACCTGCACTACTCAATCCAATCATTGTCTTTCACAAAGCCATGCATGTTGTCTACGGGAAATCATGTTTTTCACATTCTCTTCAAGATTAACCAAATAAAAAATGACAGCGATTCCTAAGTGCGCTGTGAAACCAATCTCAAGCAAACATTTAAGTTAGATCAGTTACTTTACAGCATGGTTATACCTGCAATATGAAAAACATTGATCAGAACATGCATGATTGTGAAAGGCGATTTTTTCAATCAGGAAATACACTGTTGCATGTTTTCCCCCTGGTCCTTAGCAGGCAAAAGCCCTTGCAGAGGCATCTTTCTCCGGCTTGTCATGTCAATACAAATCCAGACTTTGGTTTTCTTTCCTGCATTAAGATGCACCACTTCCTCCCTCGTCACTCCCCCAAGACATGGTCCAAAGTGTTACATGTTTTCAAAACGTTCTTTGTTCATAGTTACTTGAGCGGTACAATGCATACAACGTCATTCATAGTTTTGCCGAGGTATATTCATTAAAAAAAATTACAATGGATAAATCTGAAGGAAAGCGCCTGAAACAGGCGTTCCACTACCCCACGGGGCATTGTCCTTTCACAAACAATCCACCTAGCAGTGACCAGGACAACAGGAGCTTTTCAAAGCTTCCCCAGGTGTTCTTGCCATAGAAACTCCCTTCTCTAGTCACCAGTTTGGGTGAATCAGGGACTGTCCCACGACTGCTGGCTTATCAAAAACACTGGACAGTACTGCAGTAAATACTCTGAGAACTTTTACAATCTTAACAGAGGACTAAAAGACAGCGCAATTTAAGGAAAAGACAGGAATTGTCAAGATGGCATTCACTGAATGATCTTGTTTTGTTGGCTCAAATTTCATTCAATAAAGGGCTACATCAAATAATGGCTTTCCATATTTTTAGCAGTAATTTCACTGTGTAGACACACCTTCAGTGTGCCAGTAGTTTTTGCATTCACTACAACTTTGCTGTTTGTCCTAATTTTCATGTTTCTACACGTCACTCAATTTTGGCTCAGTCTTATCCCCATCATCATCCCCTCTCTTTTTTAACTTTGCTATATGTGGTATACATTCCATTTTATTCATGCACCCCCCCCCCCCCCACAAACACACACACACACACACACCCTTAGCACAGTTGTTTGTGGTATAAAAACACAATTTGTTTTTTCACCCCTAATACCTCTCTCTCTAGCTTAGCAGTTACTTATTTGTGTTCTTTCTTTTTCTCCCCCCTCCTAATGCTCCTCCCCCCCAATGATTTCTCTCTCTCTAGTTTTGCTGTTTGTGGCATGCTTCATACTTTTCATGTCTTGTTCACCTGTCTCTCCCACCCCTGTCTCTCCCACCAACTCAGCTACCACTCTGTTCCTTTCATCTTTGCTGTTTGCAGTACTTTCATATGTGCACATCGCTTTCTTCTCCTCTGCTTTTCATATTTGTCCCCCCATCTTGCTTCCTTCCTCCTGCCTGCTCCCGCTGTGGCTCAAATCCGCTTTGCTGGTCAGCATCTCCAGCTCTACTGCTGCCTGTTGCCACAGCAGCTTCCAGCTCTACTGCTGTCCTCCAGCAGCATTCAGCTCTACTGCTGCCTCAGCATTCCTCAGCCACAGCATTCCAGCTCTTCTGCTCCTACTGCTTTCAGTCAGCACAGCATTCCAGCAGCTACCACACTATTACTGCTGTCCTCAGCCACCAAAGCATTCCAGCTCTACTGCAAGTGTAACCCCTGTCCTCATCGCACAGCATTCCAGCTCTAATCGCCACTGTCTTCACTCAGCCACAGCATTCCAGCTCTACCGACACAGTGACTGCTCATCCACAGCATTCCAGCTCTATTTCAGCTCTGACTGCTGTCCTCACCAGGACATTCAAAACAACCGCCACAGGGACTGCGAGTTCACAGCTCTAACCTCTACTATGCACAGTGACTCTCAAGCCACAGCATTCCAGCTCTACTGCGCCACAGTGACTGCTGTCCTCAGCCACAGCCTTCCCTGCTCTAGCTACTGAAGTGACGCTCAGCCACACATTCCAGCTCTACTGCCTCAGTGACTGCGAGTTCAGCCACAGCATTCTCAGCTCTACCACCACAGTGACTGCTGTCCTCAGCCACAGCATTCCAGCTCTACACCATAGTGATGGCTTATCCTCAGCCACAGCATTCCAGCCCTACCACCACAGTTGACTGCTGCTCAGCCACAGCATCAGCCGCTCGGGAAGCATTCCACAGCTCAGCAGTGACTGCTGTCCTCAGCCACAGCATTCCAGCTCTATTGCCATAGTGATGGCTCAGCCACAGCATTCCAGCTCTACAGCATTCCAGCCACAGCACCACTACACCACAGTGACTGCTGTCCTCAGCCACAGCATTCCAGCTCTACCGCCATAGTGATGGCTGTCCTCAGCCACAGCATTCCAGCTCTACCACCACAGTGACTGCTGTCCTCAGCCACAGCATTCCAGCTCTACCACCATAGTGATGCTGTCCTCAGCCACAGCATTCCAGCCTCTACCACCATAGTGACTGCTGTCCTCAGCCACAGCATTCCAGCTCTACAGCCTCAGCCACAGCATTCCAGCTCTACCACCACAGTGACTGCTGTCCTCAGCCACAGCATTCCAGCTCTACCACCACAGTGAGTGCTGTCTCAGCCACAGCATTCCAGCTCAGCCACAGCATTCCAGCCTACCACCATTCCAGTGATGCCACAGTGTCTCTCAGCCACAGCATTCCAGCTCTACCACCATAGTGACTGCTGTCCTCAGCCACAGCATTCCAGCTCTACCACCATAGTGACTGCTGTCCTCAGCCACAGCATTCTACCAGTGACTGCTACCTCAGCCACAGCAGCTGACAGTGACTGCTGTCCTCAGCCACAGCACAGCATTCCAGCTCTACCGCCACAGTGACTGCTATCTCAGCCACAGCATTCCAGCTCTACCACCACAGTGACTGCTGTCCTCAGCCACAGCATTCCAGCTCTACCGCCACAGTGACTGCTGTCCTCAGCCACAGCATTCCAGCTCTACCGCCACAGTGACTGCTGTCCTCAGCCACAGCATTGCACAGTGACTCTACCATTCCACAGTGACTGTCCTCAGCCACAGCATTCCAGCTCACCGCATTGACTGCAAAGTGTGGGTAGGATAGAAACCTGCTGTCCTGCCACAGCATTCCATCTCTACCGCCACTGGCTGCATTTGAACACAACTAGCTGGTGTTGACAGCATTCCAGCTCATTCTCTCCACAGCTCTCTGTGACTGCTGCCCTGATGTTTTCCATGCCATGACTGCTGTCCTCAGCCACAGCATTGCACTCTACCGCCACAGTGACTCTCGGCCACAGGCAAAAAAAACAACTACATATTCAAAGTTGAGTGACGAAGAAACCCACATCATTATTTTCATTTTCTGCTACACAACTAGCTGGTTTGAAGCCCAGCCTCATCATTAACATTTACGTAATCCTTTACAATTCATGTTTCTACTTTAATTTTCAAAAAAACTTGTTTTTCATTTTGAGTGACAAATAAAATGTAAACCCCCCATTTTCATTCTACAGGCTGTGCCTCATCATTGTCATTTAAATAATGTCTACAATTCATGTTTCTCTGCATCTCTCTTTTTTTTTTTGCTCAAATATCTAATGTAAACCCCCTCTCTCTCATAAAGGCTGTGCAGGCCATTCTCTCTGAAAGCGGGTTCTCTCTCTCTCTCTCTCTCTCTCTGTGTCTCTCTCTCTCTCTCTCTCTCTCTCTCTCTCTCTCTCTCTCTCTCTCTCTCTCTCTCTTCCGACCTGGATGTAATATTGTTTCAGGGAAGGAAACTGGGACAGTAGGAGAGGAAAGAAATGATCCAGAACTTTGTTTTGTTGTTGTTGTTGTTGCTGTGACTGGTTATCTTCTCAGCACTGACAGGCAGAACCAACTAATAGTGCAATCACAGAGAACAATTTTCCTTCTCAGCTATGATGCGTCTTCCTTCTTCACCATCTTGCAGAAGAAATCACCTGACCACAGGAAAGCAAACCTGCCCACCTAAAGCAAAATTAGCCAGACAACTGCACTTGTTTTGGTTTAGAATAACTCGTGATGATCATATCCCTTTACTTTCACACAATTCTTTCTGCACGTTGTGTAACACGTGTGTGCCACAGCAACGTTCACACTTAAAAGTTGGTAACAACCTGTATTTCATACATTCAAAGGACAGACCATCCACAACAGTATCTGCCCTCCCTACTGTGTCCCTGTCTGAGTGTGATTGGACACTGCCAGTGAACAAACATAACCGTCGCATTTCTAACACTTGACCTTCACTGTTTTGCACTGACAAGGCTATGGATTTTCTTTGGCCTCTTTCCCCTTGACAAGTTTTACTGTAGCAATTCAAAACCTATCCAACATGATCACTGCCACGGACCTTCCCGCTGTAGTCAAACAGAACCTCCCCACCTATAATAATAGTTCAGGTACACTAGCACCCAGACAGACCGACAACCTTTCTGCCTGGAACGGAAATGGTAATAGCTCTGCAGAGGGGGGGGGCTTTACATTGGGGCAATCCCCACCACACATTCCCAAGTGCAAAGTTTAAACAAGATTTTTTTTTAACAAGGTCCGAGATTTTTTATTCCCAATCCAAATAACCATGATTCTTGTTATGAGGTCTGCCATTTTTTTTTCATTCCCAGTCCAAATAACCAAGACTCTTGTTGCAAGTTCTGGGGTTTAATTCCTGGTCCAAATATCCAAGATTCTTGCAATAAAGTCTGTGATTTGATTCTCAGTCCAAATAACGGCATACAGAGAGAGGGTTTCTCTTCTGCCTTCAGAATTAGCAGGTGTGCAGACTTCGGCATTCCCATTGAAGTCCTTTGGATGAAGCTTCAAACGGTGGTGCCATGCATGAACACGGGCACACACATTAAATCCCAGTCCACCAGTTTATGCTATCCTGTTGCGACTCTGTTCAGATGATTTACCTTACTGTTAATGCTGTCTGTCTTTTTTTTTTCTTTCTTCACTTTTGTTTTCTCTATGTGCGCCTATGGGGGTCATTTAAGAATAAATCTGAAATCTTGAAAAGAGTATGACACAAGTGTGTATGTTTTTTTTTTTTTATATTCATATGATACATGCCAGTGGGAGCGATGACATGAATATAAAATGCATACACACTTGTGTAGCGTTTTGACATCACCCCTGAAAAAAGGAATATGGCTGCTGTAATGGTATGTATGATTGACGTCGGGAACATGGCGATGACTTGGAACCAGCTAAAGAAAAGAATCCAGGACAGAGATGCCTGGAGGTCCTTGGTTGGCGGCCTGTACCCCAGGAGGGGTAACAGGTGATGATGATGATGAATGGTACAATCATAACTGGCCATAAAAACACGGATCTCACCAATGGTGATGAGCCTCAGAGTTCTAGCTGGGGATTGAAGGGAGAGAGAATCCACAAGGTGATGGCAGAACTAGGCAGCACTGTATTTCAGTGTAGCTCTAGATGCGCACAGCTCCTAGGACAGTATATGATCATCGCCCAGGGAGCCTGTGCCTTTCAGACTACCAGCAGACCTGTTGACCTTCAGACTGCAATTGGTGCGTTTTCCAACAAAAACGAGCGTACTTGCTACAAAGAGTGCATACACAATTCCAAATCTTTGCAAAAGCGGGAATGGGAAGGGGGCAGGGGGGCATTCCTTTTTACCTGCCATCACACTACGAAGGCTTTTTCTGTACCATCTGATCTTGCTTTAATTACTGGCAAAAAAGGTTCTTTCTCATACAAATTACATCCAACCCGATTCATCAACATACTTTGGTACCAACTCATGCTTTCTCGTCAGTGTTTTCAATGTTTCAGGACATCTTGTCGAAACCGCAGTCACAGCCTGAGGCGATTTTGCACACAGAAGTTAGCAAGAGTTGCCACTCTTTGATCAGAGCTCCAGTATGGTCAACTAATGCAGGTGCAATTACTGCTCAAGGATTTTTTCTAGAATTTTTTTCGATGTGCTTCTTTTGGTTTATCGTATTCATTGTACTTTCGCAAAAATGTGTGTACGAAACACGGCAAAATCGCATGGGTAAACGGGTCTGTGCCAGGTATCCAACCGGACCTCCACTGCATGCTACTCAACCCAGCCACTTTTGCGTCTTTGAGAAAAACCATGCAATGCATGCTTAGCTTGTTTAACTTTTAAAGAATTTTGCTGAGTGTTAATTTTCCTATACTGATAAATGATCCCAGCCTTCCACACAATACACACTTAGGCTGTTGAACTTTCAAAGAATTTTGCCGAGTGTTAATTTCCCTATAATGATAAATGATCCTAACCTTCTAACCCCTTTTTTTTCTGATGTTTTTCAACTCTTCTCGCCGGTTGAAGAGTGAATTTTGTTTATTTGTTTAGAGGAGTTTTTTTGTTTGTTTGTTTTTTGTTGTTTTTCAGTTGATATAAAAGTGAAAATCTTTGAGACGGATGACCGCTGTCATAGTGTCAACCTAAACTCTTTCCGGATCAAGGAGTGCCGGAAGCAGTGAACAACACAATCTGAACTGGTCAGGTTTACCTTTATTCATCCATTCATTCATTTCTTCATGTTGGTTGCAGCCCAAGACCACTGCATGGCCGTCTGTATCAAGGCTGAATGCTCCTCAGGACAAAAACAACTGATCCACAAATCAAAGGACAAAATACCAACATCATTAAAAATGCCACTTGTACATCAAATACAGCTCTGCACACAAACACATCCATCATTACCAGTAACAGGTTTTCTGCTTAATTTGTGATTTCAAGATTTTTTCTTGTGGAACAATGAATAAAACAGAAAAAGAAGATTAAAAATCATATGAGCAGAAAGATAGAAAAAAAAAAAAACCAACTGAAAAACACAATCAACTGAGCAGGTAAATGACCAAAAAAAAAAAAAAGCTAATGTAAAATAACACTGCATACTGGGCTGCCAAAGCCAGGCCAAGATCCAGTGCCTGCATGACGCTACACACCTGCCCCAGTGCTGATGTTCCGAAGGACACAACCTCCAAGCCTCTACCCTTGTCATACTCAGCCTGCATCCCATGCCACTCCAAGCTGCCGTTCCTCAGCTGTACAGTTCCACATAAACCATGCAATACTTGGGACATTTAGGTTGTAAGCAGACCATCACTTATGAACACAATACTGAAACTGGACCAAAAATGTGAGTGATCAGGAATTCAACTTTGTGGACGTCCTACAGATGAAGTATTTCAGTTTTAATCCCACGCTAAGTTTACGGGACAACATTTTGGTAGATGGTTTTGGATTTAACATGACCGATAATCAGGTATTAAAAAAAATGCATTTTTACTAATCTCATAACATGAATAAAGTCACGAATCCCCTGAAAAACTGACACAGAATATACCTAAACCCACCAATTTTGGCATCCACACGTATTGTCCTGTGCCAGACTCTTGCAGAATTTAAAACATACTGAGGCGACCTATTGTCATGATTTACTTCAAAAGCAGCGGCAGCCTCAAACAAGAAACATCCTGGGAACCGTCGGTCACGGCCAATCACAAAGGGTCTGAAGCCCCTGTAAGAACAGAGAATGAAAAGTCCCCCCCCCCCACGCCACACACACACACCATAAGCTGAAGCTGCCACTAAGATGAGCAGCCATTTCTGGAACACTGCACCCATCATGTGTGGTCAAGGGTCAGAGAGCTTTGTGAAGGTGTGTCTAAACCACCTTTATTACATCATATCACTGCAGTTTCCATGAGGTCGACCTCAGCGATGTGTGCTGTATGTGGTGTGGGTATGCAAGGCCCTGGAACAGGCACTAGCTTGCCTTTCTGCAGTTGTGTAACGGTGACAGGGTCAAACTTCCCATCTCTACCCCCCCCCCCCCCCTCCCTCATGCAAAAACAAAGCCAAAATCTTTCCGCATGGACTGCTGGTTCTTGGGTAAACGAACAACGCTGAAACAATCAACATTATACTTACGGATGACGCACACACACACATAAATGTATAATCAAGAATTATAACATGGTAAAAAGCAAGAGAACAACTGATTAATGTATGTGAGGATTTTCCAAAGATGATACCTATTATGAATAAAGAAGAAAGCGCAAGTCTAGAGGCCCCTTATTTTCAGTACTCGGTCTTTAACAAGCCATGTCTTTCTTCTGCCTAAGATATATTCCAGCTGAACGCCATTTCTGGACATAAGGCGACTTTTTTTTTTCTTAAGTCACCAGTCCAGGAGATATGCTGAAGTCTTCTGTAAGTGGATTTAAACACTTTTGGTGTTCGATTTGTAGGACACCTTACACACAATACACAACCAAAATTCTCTAACACAACAGTTCCGAGCATTGCTCATCCAGTGAGCTCATCCTTCTAAAGCACAGAATGTTTCCACAGGGCATTTGCATAAGTATGGTTGCATTGGCATTGTCTAGGCGACGAAGCACACAATGTATACACACTTTTCACTTTGACTTGCAACAATATCAAGCAAACCATGACTGCCACTAGAGCTTTCCTCACTGATGAACCGTACCCATACCTACTATCCACCGCACTGGCAATCTTCACTCCATGCACACACAATTTTGTCAGGATGACTGGGGGCCAAAAACACACACACACAAAAAACACAAACAGCTCATTTTGAGAAGGAAACAAACCAAATGAGTTTGAAAACGTAAACATTACTATAATTGGTCTAGAAGGATCTAGACTGGGGACCAACACACACACAAAACACAAACAGGTCATTTTGAGAAGGAAACAAACCAAATTGAGTTTGAAAACGTAAACATTACGATAACTGGTCTAGAAGGATCTAGACTGGGAACCAAACGCACACACAAAAACCAAGAACTGATTTCGAGAAGGAAACAAGCCATATTTCAAACATTACGATAACTGGTCCAACACAAAAAACACAAACACAAAAAAAAAAAACATGAAATTGAAAAGCTGATTTTGAGAAGGAAACGAATCCAACGAGTTTTTTTTTTAAATATTAAAAAACACATAAAAATTAGGATATCTGGTGTAGAAAGAACTAGTCGGTGGTGGGAAGATGCACACCATGTATCATCCACTTCAGTCTGGGGCTTTCACCATCTGGTCTGATCTCACCATACTGACTGCACACACTTTTGGAAACACATGCTGATGGTTGCTTGCTTGAAGAATGGCCTGTCTGCCCTCCTGACACACCACTGTGGTCAGCAACCCTCATAAAATACTGCCTTCCATTTTTTTTCAATCTTGCGTACACTTGCACATTCCGACTCTGGACAGGATGTCTTTGGCTTGGCAGTAGGTTTCTGTTACACCCACAGCCTGGATTTGATACAATTTCCTTAGGCAGCAAAATTCTGTACGGCCTGAGCCTTACTTTAGGAAAGAAATAGTTTTCTTGAAAGTATTATAATGAACCATCATTCTCAAGTGCCTGTACTCAGACTTTCTGAATGCTATCATTCTCAAGTGCCTATACTCAGACTTTCTGAATGCCATCATTCTCAAGTGCCTGTACTCAGACTTTCTGAATGCCATCATTCTCAAGTGCCTGTACTCAGACTTTCTGAATGCCATCATTCTCAAATGCCTGTACTCAGACTTTCTGAATGCCATCATTCTCAAGTGCCTTTACCCAGACTTTCTGAATGGCATCACTCTCAAGTGCCTATACTCAGACTTTCTGAATGCCATCATTCTCAAGTGCCTTTACTCATTCTTCTTCTGCGTACGCAGGCTGATACTCCCGTGGACACTCCCTATATGGATAGACAAGTATTTATCCCATCTATCCAACAAAGGGAGTGGAGTTTTGTGTGTATGACCATTTTTTATCCTGCCATTAAGGCAGTCATACTCCATCTTTGGGAAGGTGCATGCTATGTGCAATGTGTCATCCATACCAACGGCCAAACTGGCCTTCTCTTCCAAAAGTTGGTGATGGGATTTTACATGTGTGCAAGATGTTATGCATGCGCTCACACACGAAACCTCGGTTTGTAGTCTGATTCAAAGGACTGCATGGGAAATGGAGTCAGAACTACTGTTAACTCCGAGGAAAAAAATCCCCCTGTACCAAAACGGCCCGGCGGAGATTCGAACCCGCAACCCTTGGATTACGAGTCCGGCGCTCTACCAACTGAGCTATTCCAGCCCCGCCTTTACTCAGACTTTCCGAATGCCATCATACTCAAGTGCCTGTACTCAGACTTTCTGAATGCCATCATTCTCAGGCGCCTGTACTCAGACTTTCTAAATACCTAACACTAAAAGGTTTCTTTTAAAAAAAAAAAGTCTTTACACTTTTTATTTGTGTACTTCCATAAATCCATCCTTGTTTTATCATCACAGACTGAAGCTGTCATCTACTTCCTGAGGGCGATATTATAGTGCCCGTGTGATTCAAAACCCATTCACAATTACCACTGGATGATTACCTCCCATGAGTAACTAAGTTCCCTTCCGTTCTTAACAATAAAGCTGATAATATTACAACTATTTAAAAGGATGATGGAAAATTTCAAGCAGCTGACACCTGGTGATATTTTGCTGTCAATTATTATTGAACAGACCACAACCTAGCCACACTCACTAGAATCTGACCTTTGACCAACATACTGACGTCACTGAACATATGATGGAATCTCAAACACCCCTAGACAGCCTTCAAAAACTGGTCTAAAAATGGAAGCAGCTCACACCTCAACATGAACATCAATCCGATTCCAAAAAATTGTTCCATGTTTAAACTTTTCGCCTGCCCTTAAATGAAGACCTAATGTGCATGTCCCTCTGACTCAAGTGATGTACCATGTACATCCTTCCTGCTCACTCAGCCAACTAGCTGTATTTCCCCAAGCCTACTCTGCGTCCCCCCCAAGCCTACTCTGCATTCCCCCCCCAAGCCTACTCTGCATTCCCCCCCAAGCCTACTCTGTATTTCCCAAGCCTACTCTGTATTCCCCCCCAAGCCTACTCTCTGTATCCCCCAAGCCTACTCTGTATCCCCCCCAAGCCTACTCTGTATTTCCCAAAGCCTACTCTGTATTTCCCCCAAGCCCCTGTATTTCCAAGCCTACTCTGTATCCCCCAAGCCTACTCTGTATCCCCCCAAGCCTACTCTGTATTCCCCAAGCCTACTCTGTATCCCCCCAAGCCTACTCTGTATTTCCCAAAGCCTACTCTGTATTTCCCAAAGCCTACTCTGTATTCCCCCCAGCCTACTCTGTATTTCCCCAAGCCTACTCTGTATTTCCCAAAGCCTACTGTGTTAGTGTATTCCCCCAAGCCTTCTCTTCATTCCCCAAGCCTTCTCTGTATTCCCCCAAGCCTACTATGTATTCCCCCAAGCCTAGTATGCATCCCCAAAGCCTACTCTGTATTTCCCCCAGCCTACTCTGTATTCCCCCCCCCCCCCCCCCCCCTACCCCCTGTATTTCCCCAAGCCTACTCTGTATCCCCCCAAGCCTACTCTGTATTCCCCCAAGCCTACTCTGTATTCCCCCCCTACTCCTACTCTGTATTGTATTCCCCCAAAGCCTACTTTGTATTTCCCCAAGCCTACTCTGTATTTCCCCAAGCCTATTCTCTATTTCCCCAAGCCTACTCTGCATTTCCCCCTACTAGCCTACTCTGTATCCCCCCCCCAGCCTTCTCTGCATTTCCCCCAAGCCTACTCTGTATTTCCCAAAGCCTACTCTGTATTCCCCAAAGCCTACTCTGTATTCCCCCCAAGCCTACTCTGTATTTCCCAAAGCCTACTCTGTATTCCCCAAAGCCTACTCTGTATTCCCCAAAGCCTACTCTGTATCCCCCCCAAGCCTACTCTGTAATTCCCAAAGCCTACTCTGTATCTCCCCAAGCTACTCTGCATCCCCCAAGCCTACTCTGTATTCCCCCAAGCCTACTCTGTATTCCCCCAAGCCTACTATGCATTCCCAAAGCCTACTTTGTATTCCCCCAAGCCTACTATGCATTCCCCCAAGCCTACTATGCTGTACTTTGTTCCCAAGCCTACTTCCATATTTCCCCAAGCCTACTCTGTATTCCCAAGCCCCCCCCCAAGCCTAGTCTGTATTCCCCCAAGCCTACTCTGTATTCCCCCAAGCCTAGTCGGTATTTCCCCAAGCGTACTCTGTATCCCCCCAAGCCTACTCTGTATTCCCCAAGTTTAGTCTGCTTTTCCCCAAGCCTAGTCTGTAGTCCCCCAAGCCTACTCTGTATTCCACCAAACCTAGTCTGTATTCCCCCAAGCCTAATCTGTATTCCCCCAAGCCTAAGTCTGTATTCCCCCAAGCCTGTATTCCCCCAAGCTCTCTCTTCCTCTTGCACTGTCAACACACAAGGCTAGCTTCCTTTGAAGTTCTTTATGATGGAAAAAACATGAAGGGTACATTCCCTAGGAATTCTTTATGATGGAGATGTATCAAATTTCTCTCTGATTTTTCCCAAAAATTTCCCCATGTTTTGCGTTTCACAGAAAATGACTGACTCTCTTGATTTTTTCCCAAACTTTTCCCTTTTCCTTGTTTCCTGTTTCACAAAGTAAATGACATTTCATGCTGTGATGGAAAATAGAAAGGGCTGTGCGTTTGCCTCGAGTACTGCATGTTCCACACTTTGGGGACGAAGATTTGGAAGTAACAACATTAAAATAAGAATAGGTTAAAGTAGATACCACAACTTCCATCCTGATTATATGCTGAAGTAGACAAACAAATTTTGCAAGCTATCACTGTCATCAATAAAAATGTTCAGTTCCTGTATTTCAAGTTACGACTTTATTTTCTTTTTCAAGTATTGTTAGTTCGGACCATTACAAGTTTCATTTCACCCTGGGTGAATCTAGAATTTTCATTTTCCAGTGTACAGCGCTGATTTGAACATACTTATTCCCAGCTTAAGTCAGAAGGAAAAGTGTTGCATGACTTAAGTGTTGTGTGCTGCATGTGTGCAGCAGGCGATATGTAAAATGCATCACCAGGATGAAGACCACAGGGGAGAAGTCTTTATTGGGTAGCCCTTTCGTACTACACCAGCGTCATCCTCGTGATCACATCAACAGCACAAACAAAGGGCAAAACCAACGCAAACACCACACACAGTTCTTCCCTTCTCCGTAGTAATGCTCCCTACACAACACGTGATGACCACACTCTGACATGTCAAGCTGCTGTTCCTTCCTCCATTCATCTTCATTATGTGAACAACATGGTTCTTTTCCTCTATTTATCGTAAAAATCTACACCTCAAAGCTTCTTTTCCCCATTTATCTCAAACGTCTGAACCACAAGCTTCTTTTCTCTATTTCTTGTCTACCTGTCAACAACAGACCTTAAAAAAAAAAAAACAACAAAAAAGCAGAAGGCAGAAATCAAGCAAGATACATAACAAAATCAAGAAGATAAATCAATCATGGAAAAATTAAAGAAAAAAAAAAAAGAAAAAGCCAGGGAAGAGGGCAAAAAGTTACATGGACACACAACTATGCTTACAACAGACGCTGCACAAGATCTGTCCAACATATTTCTCTGTGTTCATCCATACACCAACAGCTAAAAAAAACATGAAGCTGGTGATGTCATGAATAATGACTAAAACAGGAACCGGTTTCCCTCGAGGCAAGCGCTGTAGTCAAGGAGTTATCTCCCCGCTTCCCACACCTGGGAAGGAAGGCTGATGAACCCCATCGATATGCTGCAGTTGTGACCCCTCTGTTCCAAAGTCTCGCATGTGATCCGCTACCCCCCACAACCTCCAACCCCCCAAGTCATCTTCAACATGTTCAACTGTACGCTGGGGATGAGTTTCGATGTTCCACCATGCATGCATAAGCTCCGCGAAGAAAAATGCACACCACTCCAGCACAAATCCTGAGAAGCCTCACCACACAGGAAGTCAATCCGTACGTTGTTGCCTGTGACCAGCCTCACGCAGGCAAGGACAGGAGGCTATGCTCTTCGTTCCTCCTCACTTTCCAAGTCAAGTTGTTATGTCACTCTCTTCGTACATTTGTAACAGAAAGACTTCGACAGTGTGCGCCATCTCCTTTATCACGTTTTGTTTTCTTTTCAAATGTCACATACTGTATATGTCCCCAATGACATAAATAAGGTTTCAAGTATGCAGCATACGTTAGAAAACAACCATACGCATGCTAATGTTCGAGTCTCTTGTTTCACACACACCCCAATTCTATTCTTCCGCGCACACACATGCACAGTCACAAAATGTCTGAGAAGTCATTCCCCTCCGCCCAAACACTGAAGCCCACAGTATTAGTTTTTCATCAATGCACACACTGTAGAAACTTTCACTCTCTCTCTCTCTCTGTCTCACACACACACACACACACACACACTTGCAGCAATGCACGCACACACAGAGTATTCGAATTTACACATACACACACTCACAGACAATACCAATTTTCAGCAACACACACATTCAAACACTGCTGGAATTTTCACACACACACACACACACATAAGCACACAAGCCACACACACACACACACACAACACAAGCAAGTTGAAGCCACCCACCCACACACACACACACACACACACACACACTGCTGGAATTTTCAGACACGCCCACACACAAACACACACACACACCCCTCTACGACACACACACTCTCCCACCCCCACCCAAGCTACACCATGTCGGCAGGCATAAGATTGGGCGGAATGGGATGTTGTGAGAGATAAGCATGTTCCTCAAAGCCTCGTTCTGCTTCTTCAGTTCCTCCACCTGGGAGCGCACCAGTTCACAGTCCACAGACACTCGCTCCGCCTCCTTCACTGCATCCGTCAGGTTCTTGTTGGTGCCACGCAGCTCCTGGATGTACTCACATGCCTTGGACAGGATCCCCCCTTTGCTCTGCAGACACAGACACAACGGCGTCAACGACATCCCCCCTCCTCTAAACAACAGCAACAAAAAAACACATGCACACACAAAATGGGGCGGGAAGGCTGACATGGGTTTTGTTTTTTTCTTCTCAAAAACCAGATTCGCACTGCAAAAAGAGCAGAAAATCTATAACATTCTAGACCTAACTTGACTCTAAAACAAGATTCTTACTTCAAGATGAGCAGAAAATTTATAATACTTTAGACCTGACTGGACTAAAGTTTGAAACTCCTTATATATCACAAACTGCTTAGTATAAGTCACACTAAAAACAAACACCTGCGCAGGAATTTACCTTCATTTCAGAGTAAAGGTTATGCACGTCGTTCAATTTAAAAAAAAAAAAAAAAAAACTATTATCATGTTGCTGCTAAAAGAAGTGTCCATTTTCCTGAGTTAATCTGAGTTACGTAAATAATTAAAAAGTTCTTGTACTCATATTCAAAAACTGTTTACACTAGAAGCAAGGATTTTTTTTTTGTTGTTGTTTTTTGTTTTTTGAGGTGGAGGAGGGAGGGGAAAGGAGTGGGAACGGGTGAAGGACAGGATACCCTACAATCTACAAACTTTGACCCTAGACATTTTTCACAGACTTCTAATGACTTCAAAATGGTCCCCCACTCACACACGACTACATCAAAATTTCTCCTGCCGCAGTCTTGGTGCCGGTAGTTCACAAGGAGTGATCACCCACCCACCCACCCCCACCCCCCCCCAACCCAAGAAGGCACACAGCACTGTCACTCCATCACTGCAGTGATGGTCAGCGCTGCCTCAAGACACGCTGCACTGTACACTGCACTGTGGCCCCATCACTGTAGTCATGGTCAGTGCTGCCTGAAGACACACTGCGCTGTAGCTCCATCACTGCAGTGATGGTCAGTGCTGCCTGAAGACACACTGCACTGTACACTGCACTGTGGCCCATCACTGCAGTGATGGTCAGTGCTGCCTGTCCACACTGCACTGTAACTCCAGTACACTGCAGTGATTTCTCAGTGCTGCATGAACTGCCAAGCTGCACTGTACACTGCGCTGTGGCTCCCCTCACAAGCACTTGATAGTCAGTGCTGCCTGGAGACACACAGCACTGTGGCTCCATCACTGCAGTGATGGTCAGTGCTGCCTGAAGACACGCTGCACTGTACGCTGCACTGTGGCTCCATCACTGCAGTGATGGTCAGCGCTGCCTGAAGACACGCTGCACTGTACACTGCACTGTGGCTCCATCACTGCAGTGATGATCAGCGCAGCCTGAAGACACGCTGCACTAACACTGCACTGTGGCTCCATCACTGCAGTGATGGTTTTTTCTTTGATGACACACTGCACTGAACTGCACTGTGGCTGATCAAGATGCATGATACTCAGCGCTGCCGAAGACACGCTGTTAAAGGTACAGACCACTATGGCTCCATCACAATGCAGTGATGGTCACGCACCTGTGAGACACGCTGGACACACACTGCACTGTGGCTCCATCACTGCAAAGATGGTCATTGCTGCCTCTAAACACACAAGCAAAAAAACACCGCACTGTGGCCCCACTCAAAATGACAGACTGATGAAGCAGGCAGCGCTGCCTGAAAAGCAGCCACACGCTGCACTGTACACCGCACTGTGGCTCCATCACTGCAGTGTGGTCAGCGCGTTGCCTGAAGACACACTGCGCTGTGGCTCCATCACTGCAGAGATGGTCAGTGCTGCAAAGAAAACACCCTGCACAAGCAACACTGTGGCCCCATAACTGCAGTGATGGTCAGCGTTGCCCCCCTCCTGATCCAGCTTAACACAGTACTCCACCTGTCACCCTTTTCTACTGACGAGAGCAACTGCCAAGATGTGGAACCAGTACATGATTCTCTGGGAAAAAGGGGCGTTGACGTCGCAAGAGGGTTTTGACGCAAATGCACAGCAGGCACTGACGAGGAGAGGACATCAAAACTGATTCACCATGAAAGCAGATAGTGAAGGGCTACAGAGCTTTCAACTTTTCTTTAATGATAGACAGTGAAGATGTGGGTAATATTTGAACAGCTTCAGAAAGCAAAATCTTCTTTTTTCTTTGATGATACACCTGAAGATGTGGGATCAAGATCATGCTACTGAGCTCCCTTCCGATCCCAGACTGTGTTAAAGGACAGACCTCTATGCCTCCTGTCACAATGCCTTCTCATTTGCACACACAGGTGAACTGCTGGACACACTCATTACTTTTCACACCCACAAACAAAAAGGATCATTGTGTTCTAAAACCACTAAGTGAAAAAAAACAACTCCCCAATCCACACTGAAAATCCTCACTTTCCCAAGCATTCAAACAGCAGAGATTAGCAGCCAAGTACCGCTTGGTTAGGCTTAGTCTCTGTCACCTCCGGAAGTGACTTTCACAGCTCGCAAGATCAAAATCCTGATTTCCCACTGATTCCGCTCCACTGAAATTAATATGGTACCCTAATTAGACAAATTAAGTGAAAAAAATCAAACAACAAATAAACAAGCAAAACTTTCATGTAACTGACCTTTCAATTAGCGTTTCCCCCTACTCTCCCAGTCGAACATACTCTCCATTATGACCCTGTTCAGCCCCTCAATAGGTGGCTCCTCATTTTGCTTCTGATTCAATTTCTTTGGGAAGAGAGGGGCGTTTGGACATTGCCTCTTAGTCTGTATGCCTTCTTTTGTCAAGCAGTCATCTTGTGTACATTTCTTCCCACTGATTCAACACTTTGCCATAAAGGATCGATTGGTTCATTACCTCTAAGTGACGGTCATCAGTCGTCAAGAGCAAAATCCTCATTTCCCACTGATTCAAACACTTTGCCATAAAGGACCAATTGGTTCATTACCTCAAGGTGAGGGCCTTCCGTCGTCAACGACAAAATAATCATTTCCGACTGATTCAACACTTTCTACACCACGTTGATTTGATCCAACCAAAAATGCAATAAGCCTGTATATATCTCTACCTGATCCATATGAGAATGCAATTCTTCATGAAAACATCTACTTCACCTACTAAAAAAATGCAGCTGTTCCTGAAAATGTCTCAAAATTCACATTGATTTTTTGCTTTGAAAGTTACAAAAACAATTTCAGGTTCATCTGAAAATTCACAAACAAAAAAAAAGTACAAATAGACAGTGAAGAACAGAATAAGGGATTATTCTTCGTGCACAAGTTCCAGAATGCGGTGAAAAAATGTGTTACTTTTCTTGTGCAGTGCAGTTATCAATATTCAAGGAAACATACTTGCAACAAAAATTTCTCCCTTTACCCCACTGGAAGGGGGACCATAGTCACCCACCATTCACACACAAAACAAAAACAAAACAGCAAAATGTAAGTGTCCTGTACCTTCATTGTGAGTGGCTCTTCTTCTGTCATCCCGGCTAGATCGTCCTTCCAGTTTGGGGGAGTAGGAGGTGCGGGGAGCAATCGTCCGTTGAGGGTTTTGTAAAACATCCTGGGGCGACATCATCACATAAAACTGACCTGCAAGAGCATGAACTAAAACATTCAACGTGTGTTATCAGAAAAAAAGAAATACAGCACAAACAGAAAAACATTTCGCCTTCAGATTTCTGGCAGTAAAGAATAATGGCTGGACCCTTTTTAAGTTTTTAAAGTTCAAACATTCTTCCGACAGGGTTCATACTCAAAAAAGGGTTGAAAATGTGCACACAAACTTTCACAAAACAGCAGGACTGAATTTCAAAACAACATGCACAAAGACTGCCGATAAAGCACATCAGAAACAAACACCAGTGAACAATCTCACCTTCCCCTCAGAGAATGGACTATCTGCTTCCATGACAAAGCAAAATTCATTCATCATGATGCTGCTTCTGGTGGGATCCAATTTCCCAAGTATTTCCTATTAGCTATTTAAAAAAAAAAGAAAAAAAAAAAGGGTCCAACGGGTTATTAGCCTTTGAATCTATGCCAAGAACTGCATTCATTTTCAACAACCAATGATTCTCAATATTTCCAAACAAGCAAAAATTCCAGTGGTTGTTAGTCTTTGAGTCTATGCTATGAACTGTATTCATTTTCCACAACTAACTTTTGTTGTGGTTGCAGGAAAAACATACGGTGAATAATCTTTTACAAACTTGTGTCAGTTTTGGGTTTTTTTTTTAAAGCCAGCAAATGATACCTCAGTTTCTCCACTTGTCAAAGCTTTACTAACTACATGAACCCTCCCCACCCCCACCCCCCCTTTCTCCCACACCTCCCACCACAACTTACCCGCACCAGTGGCCACAGGGGTCAAAGCAGTGGCGGCAGTGATGGTCTCTGCCTGCGTGCTGACCCCAGCATTGTCGCCGGTGGCTGCGGTGGAGAAGTAGGCAAAGCGGGCATCCCCCTGCTGCTCCGGGGTGGGGCTACCTCCGTTGCTAAAGGGACTCTGGATCACCGTCTGGTCACACACATACTCCTTTCAGACTTGACTTTCAAATCCTTGATGACGCTGACAGCTTATTTCCTCTATCTGCTCACTATGGGCTAGTCAATCATGCACAGGGGACCCCCAAGGTCCAGCTTTTGGCTCCAGCCTCTGAGACTCACACCCCTGTTCTCTGGCTTGCCAGCTTGAAGGGGGGGGGGGGGGGGGGGGGGGGGGGGGGGGGGGGCGGTGACCAGGTAGGTTGTTCTACCTGAGCTGGCCAAGACTGCTTTGTGTGGATCCTATCAGTGGCACTGAGAAGGCCTGGGGAGGAGACTGCCACAGAGAGCAGATGACCAACAACACCGACTACGACCAATCACCACCAGGGACAGCAGCACCAAGAACAACACAAGACTTAAGTCTGAGTCTGGGAAACCTTGACTTTAACCCCTTTGCTGTTATCATATTTTGCAAAGTCCTACGCTGGATGAACCAGAAAGAGTGTTGAATCATGACCAACAGCGTTCGTCAACTGAGCATTGCAGATGGCACTTCTTATGACGAACGCTGTTCGTCAACAGCACAGTGAGTGAGGTTAAGGGCCTCCGGCCAATAGGAAATAACTCTCAGCCATCAATCAAAATAGTCAACCACTGTGTATATGATCTCCAAATTTCCGACTAAATCTTTTTTTTCCCCTTTATCAAAGTGTCCTATTCAGTAGTGCTTTCAAGGCTGCAACTGCTTCTAATTTTCTGCCATCAGCAATGTCTGTGACGACTCTTGTGTCAAAGAAATTGGTGCAGACAGGTTTTGAAGGAGACCCGCTGTTGGATGGAAATGGTGGCGCCCTCTAGGAAGGGAGCACTCTCCCACGCTGGCCCCTGGTTTCAGTAGTTAGTAGTTAGTGTTCTCAACAGGGGGGGCTTGATGATGGTAGTGTCCACTCTGAACTGTTCTGAACTGAAGGCCAAGTCTCTTCAACCAAAAGTGAAAACTAGAGCAAGGAAGAGGGAAGGAGAGAGGAAGGTGCATCTCACGTAGCAGAAGTTTACAGGCTGGCAACCATGCTACATCAAACTACATCAACTACTCTATCATTAGACAACATCTGTTTGATTTAGACTTTCAGTGCTGGGGGAAACGTCAGGAGAGGGGGAGGGGGGCGGGAGGAAGGGGGGTAATTTTTCTTAAAAACACTACTCTGACATGTATGAGTTTTGTCTACCCTTTGCAGCAATTTGCGACAAGTTACCTAAAAAACAATAATGACAATGACAGGGTTCTGAGAGAATAACCATAATACTTCAGTACAGTAAGGATAATGAAACATATCAGTGGATGTGCAAATGTTACATGGGAGGTTGGGAGCGTGCATGTGAGCCAGTGTACATTTTAACAAGTGTACGTGTACATGTGTGTGCTTATGCGTGTGAGAGTGCATTCATGCACATGTATATTCGTATCAAGTCTTTCTCGCTGACATCTTCAGAATGTGCAAAATGATGGGTGGAATCAGTGACTTTGCCTGTCTGAAACACATGAGTCAAACATCAGGAGCAGTCAAGGAGTGTCGGTGAGGGGCCAGCAGCTGTATTCATGCGTGCAACGCTGAAGGAAATACTCGTTTGCTAATGCTCAGACATTGATATGCATGTATCCACCACCACCCCACACAAACACACCCCTTCAATTCACATCTCAGGCTTCTACCCAGGCTGCACACACACACACACACACACACACACACACACACACACACACACACACACACACACATGTATACATTCCCACACACATTCTCTGAAACACACACACACACACACATACACACACATGTACACATACCCACACATTCATCAAACACACACACACACACACACACACACACACACACACACACACACACACACACACACACACACACACACACACACACAGGGACTGCTACGAACCACTTGATTGGAGGGAAAGTTGCCGGCGACAACCTGGGCAGTGGCTTCACCATCGTTGGACACCTGGACGACCCGGTAAGTCACCTGACCTGCAATGTCAGATGTAGCAGAACAGGTGCTACAAAAAGTGGGCCAGAATCAGAACCCTGTTAATTACCAATGGCAATCAAATATCATTGTCAATCTTTTCACTGTCATTGAGAGAAAAGCTGGTTTCATTTTTGTTTTGTTTTTTTTAGATTTTCATCAATATCATGTCAATGTTTTTGTCTAACAATCTCCTAAACATTTATTCAACCATTCAGTGTTAACTGTTTAGCTGAACATACATGAACTAAAAGTCTCAAGCCCTCCCACAATAGTAATCCAGCACACAGGACACTAACAACCATGTAATAAGAAAATTTGTTAATGCCAACACTGACTTGATGTTCAGATCTAATTCTGACTACATCAATAGCTAAAAAAAAAAAACAGAACACACACACACACACACACACACACACACACACATATTTAACACGCACACACATATATGATATATTTTTACACTTATAAATTTAACACTTTAACCCTTTTACCGCCATGGGCGCTTTTTGGCGACCAGTTGGCAGAGCGCCATGGGCGCCTTTTGGCGACAAAGTAGGGTGACCTAACTCCCGATACTCTCACGATCCTAGTTCATGAGATAAAAAGCCAGCAATAAAACGTCATAGTTGGGGGATGGTCTGGCCCATGCTCACAGCCATTTGCTTTGTCAGAACACTATTCAGTTCAGTGTTTTTATTGACTTTATTCCGATTGTTTTTCCATTCACTATGACGTCACCACCAAGCACTTTACGTACTCGACCTTGCCGTACATTTACCACAGATCAAGTGCTGGGAATATTGAATAGACAGTTGGTTGTTCCTAATACAGATGAAGAAGACCCAGACAGCCACGAGTAAAGAACAATAGTGAGGGCTTGACCGAATTATTCCAACGTGAAGCGTTGGACCGTTGCCAACTTGTTATGAGAGGCTGATAAGACGTCCCACTTACTACCCTACCGCGTGTGCCCCAGTGTTTTTGCGTTGAGCCAGCCAGCACTGACTGACTGTTCACTAACTCTATGTGAGGGAGCCAACTAAGACTTTAGGCAACGAACTTCACACACACGCTGTGGGCCCACTCTCGCTGGTCGAGGTTGAAGGGGGCGTGGCCAACTGACACGTGAGAGGCGAGTATCACAGACGTCTTTCGAGTGGGTGTACAGCTGATTATATAGATCAACTGAATGACAAGGGTTCAGAGACCAACAGGCACATGAATGACTTTGTGTTCATAAAAAAAAAAAATATATATATATATATTACTGTTGAGAGTGAAAGGGACGTGTGTGTGTGTGTGTTTGTGTGTGTGTGTGTGTGTGTGTGTGTGTGTGTGTGTTCCCTTTTTCTTTCTTACATGTGTACCAGTTAGGCATAAGAATGTGTGTGTGTGTGTGTGTGTGTGTGTGTGTGTGTGTGTGTGTGTGTGTGTGTTCCCTGCTATTGGAGTAGTTGTATTTGTGGCTGTTTCATGCACTTTTCTGTTGGAAATACCATACTTTCTGGTCTTCAGTTGTGAGTGGAGTATTTTTCCTCCATTGTCGAGAGTTTGTTGGCATTCTTTCTTTATTTTTTTTACACTTAGAAGAAACATAACATTCTTTTTTTTATTTTGCATTTTTTTTTGCACTTGAATCACTAAAAAAATTGAAATTGTTGTGACTTACCATTACTAACATGTTATGATATAATAAAAGTACAGTGTATCTCCTCCATTTTACAAAAAAATAGCATGAGAATGGTTGTTTAGTTCCAGAGATATCCGCGTTTCACATATGCTGGTATACAATAAGAGTTTTTTTGGAAAAATGGCTGGCGATGGAGATTTATGCAAAATAGAATGTCTGGCGGTGAAAGGGTTAACTCTCTCGACAAGCACGCGCCCGCTAGCGCCCAACCGAAATCACACAGCCAAAAGGCTGAGCGCCTGCCAGCGCCCAGTAAAACACGTGGCAAAAATGGGCGCTGCCATGTTTCTCGTAGAAAAGGAAGTCTTGCGAGAACATGACTTCCTTCTTCCTGTAGCCATTTACTTCCGTTTGCTAAAAAACGCGAGTCGATACGTGCAATGGTTTTCCAGTTATGAATTTTTTAAGTTTTGTGGTCAAAATGCCGTTTTTCACCGTGGCTAACTTTGATTTCTGCCGTTCTATGAGGAGATTTAGTGATGAAGATACTGTGATTTGTAGGATTTACGGCATAAGACTTAGTGAAAGTGCTGGGTGATGAAGCTTAGATTGACCTAGATTTCGACTGGGATGAGATTCGAGATATGATGAACGATTCAGAAGAAAGTTCTGAAGAGAAGATTTTTTTTTTTTCCCCCGAGTAAATGGCTCATGCGACATTCTTCAAACTTATGATATAGCAACATATATATTCGTAGGAATTTTTAGAACTATTTTCATTTCATTATTTCCTTTCCTGTCTTTTAAATTCATTTTAAATTGGGAAACCATGTTCAAATTACGGAGTTACTTATCTTGCTGATGGTTTTCGGCGTAACTAAGCTCAGGTAAGTGCATATGAAGAGGGTTAAACAGACACCCGACAGGCAGAACGAACGACATAAACATCTTATCTTTCAATTCAATTGCTTCTTTCTGTTACTGCTCCTATCTTTCAATTCAATCGCTTTTTTTTCTGTTACTGCTCCTATCTTTCAATTCCGTCGCATCTTTCTGTTACTGCTCCTATCTTTCAATTCCGTCGTTCTTTCTGTTACTGCTCCTATCTTTCAATTCCGCCGCTTCTTTCTGTTACTGCTCCTATCTTTCAATTCCGCCGCTTCTTTCTGTTACTGCTCCTATCTTTCAATTCAGTCGCTTCTTTCTGTTTCAGTCGCAGTAATCTTTCAATTCAATCATTTCTTTCTGTTACTGCTCCTATCTTTCATTTCAATTGTATCCGTCTTACACTGCTCCAGAATTTCTTCAATCTACAGAACAGCGAGAAGAGAGAAGAGTTAATCCTCTTGCAATGCTCTTGCTTACTACAATATTACAGGAAAGATCACTGACAATATTCTCAGACATTACCTTGGCCTCCACCGTCAGCTCGAAGCTGAAACTGCAGAGCAGGGTCAAGGGTCAGATTCCCGCCCCTGCCACACTGGCAATGGCCGCAGCCTGCTCATCAGCAGCATCTGAGTACACACACACACACACACACACACACACACACACACACACACACACCCTTAATGTGTGCTAAAATGATCTCTCTATGCAAAACAGACAAAAAAAAAATCTGCAAAATGCCATTGAAAAAAGTAAACATTTGCAAAAATGGTTTCATCATACTCTTTGAAAAAAAAAATTCAAAGTAAATAGCTTTTTCAAACTGCAGTGCAGTATGGGTGCATTTTGAAGCTCTTGTTTCGACTGTTTTCATCATTTCAAATTCATATGCCCTGTTGCACGCAAGATTTCTTTTCTGACAAGGCTGAGGCTACAATGCCAGTTATAAAGTATCGAGTCAAATGGCCCTAAAACTTATTCACATTTTCAAACCAATTAACTCTCAAAGAAAAAAAAAATAGAGTGTTCTTTTTTCAAAAGTGTGCCATCTTGGGCAAAATTTGAATTAACACCCAACCTCAACTCCCTCCGACCTCCACCCCGCCCCTCCCCTGCCCCTCCATTCTGTTGTGTTCCCCTGTGAGAGTTTTACACCTCCTTCAGCTTCGCTGCCATAATATGAGTTTGAAACTTATATCCCCCAACCCCCATCCCAGCTTCCCCTCTCTCCTTCAATTGTATCAGTCTAAGTAACACACCTTCAGTTTCGCAGCAGGTCAGCGTTTAGCAGCTTCAACCCCAACATTACCCCCATCCCCACCCATCCACCCTCACACCCCTCCTCCTGCTGCAAATTCATTCAACCTGACCTGGGATATCACACAAAGAGAGAGTAAATCAGGAGGCATGTGAACCAAAACTTGTCCTGGCCATTTGGTTGTCAAATATCTCATCACACCCACAATCATCAAGGAAAAGACCAGCTAGCAGATTTCAGTTTCCCATCTGCTGGATGTAATGAAAGACGTTACTGTTCGTGTACTCAGAGATATTTGTCATCTCTCTCTTGTTTCCACTTAGAAAGAATGCTACATTGTGTACAAATCTCAAAGCCCATGATTTACAGCTTTGTCTTGTGTGTTCATTCTTGTGAATTGTTCTAGTTGGTTTCTTCTGTTGTTTATTTCATTCTGTACAATTTTGGGGGCAGCTACCTCTGTTGCTTCTATACCCCCTCTCTTTCTTTCCCTCAGGACAGATGAATGAATTGTCTTACCATTTGAAAACAAGGCTCCCACTGTCTATCGATTTTAAGCAGTCACCTGAGCCCCTGAATACATGTGAAAAAGGTCTTTGTTGGGGATTCTAATCATTTAATTTACTTTTCAGCAATTTTCCATCGTCACCATTTAGCTTTGTAAGTCTGCTGCATCTCTTGGAATACACATTCAACTTCAAGCCTGTTGTGTGTGTGAAGTTCTGCACAAGGGCTATCTGTTTATTTCTTAACTCTATCAAGACATACAATAAGTCTTTCTCGAATGTACGCGGTCTGGGAAACCCCTATAAATACACCATTTGTAAGCTCCTGCGGCACACAAAGATGTTAGGTTACAGAAATTGCACAATATTAAAAAGTAAAAGGTCAACCCTGTGACTGCTACAAGTCCTTCTAAAACTGACTGACACCTGAAACATATTTTAAAAGGGTATTCTCAGCATCATGATGCATGAAATGGGTGTCAGCGGAGGCCCTGCAGTTTCAAACATTTATTAATCAAGAACACTGTTACATGCCTACTTCATCAATCCACCCATGATCTGAGGAACACTGTTACATGATACCTACTTCATCAATCCTCTCATGCTCTGAGGAACACTGTTACATGATACCTACTTCATCAATCCACCCATGTTCTGAGGAACTGTGTTACATACCTACTTCATCAATCCTCCCATGTTCTGAGGAACAGTGTTACCTCTGAGGAACAGTGTTACCTACTTCATCAATCCTCCCATGCTCTGAGGAACACTGTAACATGCCTACTTCATCAATCCTCTCATGCTCTGAGGAACACTGTTACATGATACCTACTTCATCAATCCACCCATGCTCTGAGGAACAGTGTTACCTACTTCATCAAATCCACCCATGCTCTGAGGAACACTGTTACATGATACCTACTTCATCAATCCACCCATGCTCTGATGAACAGTGTTACCTACTTCATCAATCCACCCATGCTCTGAGGAACAGTGTTACCTACTACTCATCAATCCTCCCACGCTCTGAGGAACAGTGTTACCTACTTCATCAATCCACCCATGCTCTGAGGAACAGTGTTACCTACTTCATCAATCCACCCATGCTCTGATGAACACTGTTACCTACTTCATCAATCCCCCCATGCTCTGAGGAACACTGTTACATGATACCTACTTCATCAATCCACCCATGTTCTGATGAACAGTGTTACCTACTTCATCAATCCACCCATGCTCTGATGAACACTGTTACCTACTTCATCAATCCACCCATGTTCTGAGGAACAGTGTTACCTACTTCATCAATCCACCCATGCTCTGAGGAACAGTGTTGTAAACCTACTTCATCAATCATCCCATGCTCTGAGGAACAGTGTTACCTACTCATCAATCCTCCCATGCTCTGAGGAACACTGTTACCTACTTCATCAATCCTCCCATGTTCTGAGGAACACTGTTACATGATACCTACTTCATCAATCCTCCCATGCTCTGAGGAACAGTGTTACCTACTTCATCAATCCTCCCATGTTCTGAGGAACAGTGTTACATGATACCTACTTCATCAATCCTCCCATGCTCTGAGGAACAGTGTTACCTACTTCATCAATCCTCCCATGCTCTGAGGAACACTGTTACCTACTTCATCAATCCTCCCATGTTCTGAGGAACACTGTTACATGATACCTACTTCATCAATCCTCCCATGCTCTGAGGAACAGTGTTACCTACTTCATCAATCCCCCATGCTCTGATGAACACTGTTACCTACTTCCTACTTCATCAATCCACCCATGCTCTGAGGAACAGTGTTACCTACTTCATCAATCCACCCATGCTCTGAGGAACAGTATTACCTACTTCATCAATCCACCCATGCTCTGAGGAACAGTGTTACCTACTTCATCAATCCACCCATGCTGTGAGGAACAGTGTTACCTACTTCATCAATCCTCCCATGCTGTGAGGAACAGTGTTACCTACTTCATCAATCCTCCCATGTTCTGAGGAACAGTGTTACCTACTTCATCAATCCACCCATGCTCTGAGGAACAGTGTTACCTACTTCATCAATCCTCCCATGCTCTGAGGAACACTGTTACATGATACCTACTTCATCAATCCTCTCATGCTCTGAGGAACACTGTTACATGATACCTATGGAACACTGTTACATGATACCTACTTCATCAATCCTCTCATGCTCTGAGGAACACTGTTACATGATACCTACTTCATCAATCCTCCCATGCTCTGAGGAACAGTGTTACCTACTTCATCAATCCACCCATGCTCTGAGGAACAGTGTTACCTACTTCATCAATCCACCCATGCTCTGAGGAACAGTGTTACCTACTTCATCATCCATCCACCCACTCTCTGAGGAACAGTGTTACCTACTTCATCAATCCTCCCATGCTCTGGTGACTTACCATCTGTTGTCAAGGTGATGTGCTCCTCTCCCTCTGGGTCTTCTTTTTCATGGCTGAAAACAGACATGATTAATGTCGTCTGTCAGTTTGTTTGGTTCAGTCTGAGGTTCAGCGAGCTTTTATTTTGTTTCATATCCAATAGTAACCTATCTGTGCTGTTTTTATATCAGCAGATTTGGATCAAACATAACTCATACCTCTTCACAATTACCTGCCAAACTAAAAAGGACTTACTTGTTTTTCACACTTAAAAAAAAAAATTGTACGAAGTATTCAAAGTCTGTCTGCTGATGTTAATTTCTTTTTCTCTGCCACAGTATAAACACTATTGTTTTAATCAATGTGTCTATTCACATCTTTAAGCACCCAAGATATACCAGTTTCCAGAGGCAAGTTATGTAATAGTAACTTTTTGGCTAAGCGTAAGTCTTGGAGAACTCTCGTTTCGTTTGTTGATTTGCCTTAAACAAGCCTGGCATGAACTTTTGATAGCTGGGGATTGCAAAAAGGTTCTAGAAAACACTAACTCTTTGTGGACAAATAAAGAACTTGAGCAACATCTTGTCTCCATGTCTACACAAGCATTCAATGAGTGATGACACAAGGGTGGCTAGTCTTAAAACAAGTTTGGCTAATAGAACTCATTCATCTTCATTTAGAGTTAGTACTGCTTATGCATGGATACAATCCAATATTTTTCCCTGGGGGAACCACAGGATTCAGCCATATCAATCTGAAGATTAAGAAAAAGAACGACCACCACCACCTAAAAAAAGATAAGCCGAAAAAAAAAAAAAAACAAAAACACATCCTATGACGATGGATACTAACCACCTTTCTCCTTACAAGTGCAGGTTATAACTTCAAGAGGCAAGGTTGCATCAACTTAAGCCCACAAAACATCACAAACTCTTTATGACACATGACAATATTGAGTAGTTGGTTGGCAATGCCCTGGGTGCATCAAACTGTCAGTAATCATCAAAGAAACATGTTTTGCTGTATTCAGCTTGGGTGATGCAATCTGATTTTTTTTTTAACTTAAAAGGGCAAAATTCGCCTCAAGTGTACAACCACATGGACACACACTTAGAACTAAGGGGCCAAATTTTCTATCTGGTACTGTGTAATGTTTTAAAGGCAAGGGGTGGCACAAAATTAAACCACTGTTCTTTTAAAACTTCATTTTCCTCTATTGTTTATGTTATTAAAAACATGGGAAAAACATATATGGGTGATTTCAAAGCTCTTGCTTGATTTGGGGACCATAAATCATTAAATGGGAGCAAAATGATGAAAAATGAAAAAAAAAAAAAAAAAAAGGTTAATAACAAGAACTCCATTTCTATCATAGCAGACATGTTAGGCACTTGATACATGACGTTTCCTGTTTTGCTGAGCTATAGTAATGCAATTACAATTTAAAAGGATCTTTATATACCTAAACTGCTTTTTTTCAATATATTTTTTCCCACATGGTGGCTATCAGGCTTCGTGTTTCATTGCTTTTGAATTTTTCAAATAGAATTTAGCAAATCATAAGTGCTGTTTTGACTTACAAATAAAATGTAATTGCATGCAGAAATCATTTCTGATCAAAAGAAAAAAAAATACCAAGCTAGCTAGTCTGGATCCAGAGATATTGTTTTCCTTGCATATAAACCACTGTCGAAGAACGTGATTTTGAGACAACAGCATTTGGAAATAAAGAAGTTAAGGAATTTTCACACACACCTCCTTCAAATGAAGTCATTCTTTTCTTTACTAAGAAAAATGTGAAAATAGACAAAATGAACACCACAGATGGTTTCAACAGACTTTCTTCAACACGAAAACACATAAAACCCAAAACATGATTTTTGAAAGAAAATGGTTACATTTTCATGCCACCTCTCCCCTTAAAACCCAAGAGGTAAACTTGGCAAGGGAAAAAGGTTAAACAGAACATGTAGCCTGTCACAATTGGCAAAGTCAAGTCATAGAAACTAAAGGATTCATTTTTCCTCCATCACCATTCACATGATCCAATCAAACTGAAATTAGATCCATATTCAGTACAGGCAGTCAACATTTTTTTTTTTTTTTTTATCTTTATCTAAATCAGCAAAATACAGGTAATTACAAGTTCAGTTCAGTTCAGTTCACTTGGGACTACAGATAGCCTCACAGCTTTTAGTGTCACCAATCATCTTATTTAACAATATATAAAAACAGTGGTTGCATAATGCACGCATATGCTCAGGATATATTTTACTCTATTCTATCAATCCAACTGGAATTTTAACATATTAACTCTGCGTTAGTAGCCAGGTTTTTTAAAGTATTCAAATATTTTGCTTTTTTAATGTGTGCAGGTAGTTTGTTCCAATATGGTACCACTCTGTTACTGAAAGAAAATTTTCTAATATTAGTGCGACAATATTTCATTTGGATTTTGTTATCAGAATTTCTTGTAATTTGATTTGAGGTTAGTCGAAAAAAATCTGTTAAAATTTTGTACTGTTAAGTCAATCATTTCAATACTCCAGGTGGGGTCTAACTAATGCTTTATATAGTATTGTAAAAACTTCAACATCCAAAAATGAAAAAGACCGACTAATTATACCAAGCATTTTGTAAGCTTTTGTCATTGCACTGTTTATGTGCTTATCAAATTTCAGACTGCTATCAAATGTTACCCCAAGATCTTTTTCTTCTGAAACAGAATCAATATTTGAGACATCATCATTGTATTTCATAGTATATGTATATTCCGGGATTATTTTTCCATAATGTATAACCTTGCATTTACCTGGATTAAAATATATAAATTCCATGTTTCACACCACTTACTTAGATTATCAATATCATCTTGTAACTTAAGATGGTTACTTACAGAATCATATATTTCTGTGTCATCTGCAAATATTTTACATGTACTAATTACACATTCCGGCAGGTCGTTTATAAAAACTGTGAACAGAATACGTCCAAGAATACTTCCCTGCGGAATACCACTTAAAATCTATATATATATATATATAGATACTTGAAGAATAATTATTTCCAACTCTCACCCTTTGTATTCAATTAAAAAGAAAGCTCTTAATCCAATTGTATACATTCCCATTTATATCATATTCATAACCTTCTAATTTTTTTTAACGATCGGTAGTGGGGTACAGAATCAAAGGCTTTTCTAAAATCCAAGTAAATTACGTCAAAATCAAGCCCATCATCGATCATATTTGTAAAATCTTCCAAACCGAATGAACTCTGAGGGCCCCCCCATACAAAAACTCTTTTTTTTTCTGCATAGGCTGAATTTATGATAAAAACTGACTAAGGCTCATAATGGAAACAGGAAAGGAACAGGGGAGGAAAGAAAGAATGACAGAAAAACAGTGGGAGAGAAGTGGCAAGTGTCAGCATGTTCATACAAACAAGTAATGTAATAAACAATGCAATAAAACAAAAGCTTTAACATATAACCCCAGGGAAAGTTGCCCCACCCTTGCAATGAGGAGTGAGGAAAGAAGTGCAAGCTCCGAGAAAAAGACCTCTTGTCTGGTGCGGCTGACTACAAAACACGACAGGAATAGTCCGCCGCTTGATCACAGGGGGCAAACAATCTGTCAGGTGAGATGGAAAATGGTCATGTGATATACATAGCGAGAAAAATGTTGGAACGTGAGATGGTGTCGAAAGTAAGGGGCCAAGTTTCAAATCACCAGTCGTGCGACACAATGTGACATTCCAGCTCTGTGGAGTGGAGATTCAGCCACGTCGATAATGTGACCTACTTTTATTTTCTTGACATAAACTAAAACAGTGCCACAACCAAATGTAAGAACAAAAAAGAGGCAGATCATGTTGCTCTTATCAGCGATCAATATCACGAAATAACCACGTGTATACATACAGTACACTTGCCGAATTCTAACCTTGAACAGAGGCGATCGAAGCCATCCGATTCAGTGTAGAAACGAGAGATTACCACAGTGCGCTTTGCCAAGAACTTTTTAGATATTGAATAAATATGTACTTATCCAACTCTTATAATTCACTAACCTTGATTCCAGTCCTGTATCAAGCATGTCCATCATGGAAACCGTAGTGGGTTTGAATTTGCCAGGAATACCTCACCGCTTGATCACGGGGCCAAACAACAGGTCATGTGAGATGGAAAATGGACATGTGACAAAATGGCGAGCTTCGTGCTTGAGCTCGATGTGCGTATTAATTGCTAAAAAGTAGTTCAGATCTTGAACGAGAATATTAACTTTGAAAATTTGTGTCCTCTTCAGAGTCAAAATGATCATTTTTCATTAAATGAAAACCTTCTTTAGCCATTTAGAACCCTGAATCTACAAGCAAATATTGTTTTAAAGTATTAGGGTTTATATCTGATGTCGAAAGATGAAATACAACAAGCTGTAAAAAGACTTCCGGTCTTGTCTTCTTTGTCCATCTTCACCCCCCCCCTGAGGCAAGCGCGTGTAAACTTCGGTCGGGGGACAATTTGTCCATGAGAACCTCAATTTCACGATCAGTCTCCACCGTTCCCCTTCGATGTTCACACCCCAAGACACTGCATGGCCAAAAGCGGCATTATGTGTGTAAGAGACTACGAACAAAATGAAGAAGGGGGAGGGAGGAGATGGTGAGGTGGCACGCATAGGCATGTCTCTCACTGTCTCAGCCCCCTTCTCCACCCCCACCACCCACTTTCGTTTCCCTGCCCACCTCCCCCTTCCCTGGTAAATTTGCCATGCTTAAAAGAGCGAGAGAGAGAAAAGTGGCTTACGGTCAGCAGCGTTTTTCAGACCTCTAAAGAAGCAGGTGGCAGTGTACCTACTTCTGCCAAACAAAAAACATTGGGGGGGAAATGCATTTCTTAACAGGAATTTTATTTGCACAACGTCACCATCCCTCTCCCCTTTCTTTTCGGTCTGTCTCGTCCTCATCCCAGGCCACTTCCTCTCCCTCTCCTGCCCTCCAAGTTCCTTCGTTAAACTACTAGGGCCTAAGTGTGTGTGTGTGTGTGTGTGTACGGGCGTGCACGTGCGAGAATCTCGGCAGTGTGTACCACAGCGATATAGCGCGTATAAGAGTACATTTATGTGCAAGTATGTGTGTGTGTGTGTGTGTGGAAACGACAATCATAGCACAGGCGTTGGAGCAAAGCGAAGTGCTGCTAGGAATAAACTCATGATCCAACGCTGGGTATGGTTTAGAAGCCGAAAATAGCGGTTTTCCCGGTTTAACGGTCACAATCCTTCAGGACAACGGGATTTTAAGCTGTTATCCCGGAAGCCCACAACAGTTTTCTTTTGGATAGTAGATGTTTTCTCTGTTTTCCTTACAATTACGACTGTTTGCCATACTTCTTTAAGGAAAGCAGTTATCGTCGGTGCTCTCCCTAAGAATCACAGCAACTGTCTTCGCTATTTCTGCGAGAAAACAGTTACTATCCCTTACGGAAACAGCAAAAACAGAAAAAAAAACGGCCATGAACGGCAGGATCGCAGCAACTCTCCCTAGTTCGGTAACTCCATTTGCGCTGCTTGTCACGGTAAAGGGCAATACTACCTACTTTCCTCATGAAAAGAAGGATAAGTCAGTTAGTTTCCCTTGACATAAAGGGAAGGGGGGGGGGGGGGGATTGGGTCCTTGGGGAAAAACAGTAAATGATCCTCATGGAAAAAAGACAAACCAGTTGCGATCCTTTGGAAAAGAATTGTGATCTTCAGTATAATAACTGTTTTCCCTCTTTTCGCTCTTTTCCCTCTGTTTTGCTCCGGAAAATAAGTTATCATCTCCTTCAGGCGCAAGTGTGCTGATATGTACCCCATTCTTTCAGAGAAGAAAGCCCTTTCATGCAAGTAGTCGTGTCCTTGAACTCTTAACACGCTAAGAAGGCCGGGACACGTCCAGGTCATCATGACCCCTGGGTTTGTTTATTGTTTTGTTTTTGTTTGTTTTTTTTATTGAGAGAGAGAGAGAGAGAGAGAGAGAGAGAGAGAGAGAGAGAGAGAGAGAGAAACAGAGAGGGGAAGAGCTTTTTTCTGACGCCCGTTTCTTCTTCTTTTCTTTCTTTTCTTTCCCCCCCCCCCCCCCCCCCCCCCCCCCCCCCTTATGATGTGGAAAGAACACAACTTTAAACTAACAAGCAAAAAAAAAAAAAAAAAAAAAAAAAAGCAAAAAAAAAAAAGAAAAAAAAAAAGCACTCGTTTGGTTCGATTTTTTTTTCTTCATCTGATCAAGTAATCTCAGCATGAAACAATTTCCCACATGGGACTGTTAGTGTATCATCCTTTCATGCATTTAAAACATCGAAATATTTGGGGGTGGGGGTGGGGGGGGGTGGAGTCTTTCCTGAAGACTTTTTGGTGTCAAGCTCTTCATAGACTTTCTTCTTAATATACATACATGCGTATACTACTACGTACATACCTATATACATACACACATATATACACACTCGTATGTACAATACATACATACATACAGAAGTATAGGATAAGGCCTCGTGACCCCTGAACGTGTGTCCTATGGCCTATGTTTTATTGCACTGCCTCGGTTAATATTGCTCTGGCAGTGTTTATCAACGGCCGTTTAATTAGGTGTACGGATGCGGCATAGACATGTTTTATGGAGGCCAGGCAGACAGAATTCTCGCTGGCTTGTCCATTATCTATGTGTCATAGCACGCCATAGCGGCAAGCAGGGCTTGGAATATTCCTGTGCTCGCCAGACTGTCTTTGTGCTCTCTTAATTGCATGCAAGAGGAGTGGGTGGGGGGGGAGAGGGAGGGGGGGGGGGGGGGGGGGGGGGGACAGTTTTAACATCCTGCGATTAGTGGTTGAAAAGTATGTTCTGTATTCTAATTGGTGCTTAAAATGATCTAAACACTGACCACCCCCGCCCTCCCTTGCCCCCCCCCACCCCCTCAAAAAAAAAAAAAAAAAAAAAAAAAAAGCCAAAAGAGCTCGAGGAAATCGTATAGTTCATATGAATGTGTCTTGCGCCCGTTTGTTTATTTCCCCTTCGCATTTTTCATCCCTCGTCGCGCTAGGACAAGCCTTTGCCAGCCACCTCGTGAGTTCTCGCGATATGAAATTCGTCTCAGGTGTGTGACCCCTGGGTTGTGGTTTGTGGCCCAATTGCAAGGGTGTTAAAAAAGAAAAAAAAAATTGCACGAATGTGTCCCCTGAATTCAAAATCCATAAATAAAAGAGAACTCTCTCTCTCTCTCTCTCTCTCTCTCTCTCTCTCTCTCTCACACACACACACACACACGCAAGGCTACATTCTCACTGTTCAGGTCAAGACGCTCAAGAGAAAATCCTGGTTCAGTATTCATTGCTACCCTTTCGCTATATCACCCTCCACCCTCCAGTGCATGGGGGAAAATGCAACATCATCGGATGATATAGAAAACGCTGTCGGCTGGTCGCCCACCTTCACATGTGAAACTTACGTCACGGAAGGTTTGTCTCCAGGGGCGCTCGAGCCTTTGTCCCCCTCCTTACCTTACCCCCCCCCCCCCCCCCCCCCCCCCCCCCCTCCCCATTCTTCGTCTCCTCTCCTTGCCTCCCATTCACTCTAGGTCTTCCAATCGGAAGGAAGTTAAACGGAATTGACGAATCACGTAGCTCGGCATAGCATGTACGAGTTATTTTTATGAATGAAAGAGAAAGGGATAAAAGAAAAAAAGTTATTCGTACGGTTTGGTCAAATTCAAATTCGTTGTGGTTAAATCTATTTTTCCACGAACGCGAACATGATAAATGTTGTTTTAAAAGGTAAGAAGTCGAAGAGTGGATCGTTCAGCCATTCCCCTTCCCAACACTTGCACCAAAAATAGCAACATCCTCTGATTGGTAGCTAGAGATCTCGGCGTTCTCAACCTCAGTTTTGACTTCGAGTGGAACTGTGATGCAACGACAGTAAAAGTTATCGTCTGTTTCTTCGGCAGATCGTGTTTTAGCATTTAAGATAAGGCTTGTCTGGCCCAGACACACCCGGGAAAACTAACTATTACGCGTACAGTCGCATCTCGTGTCACCCATTCTTTGCCTGTTTATGTTTGTAACTGTTCTTATCAGTGTTCTGTGTGACAATGTTCGAAATTAAAAAGCATCGTCAATTCCACTCAACTACGGTCTCTGGTAAGACTTGAATTTGTCACACATTTGTTCACTCTTCTCTTGTTACTGTCTGCGTGTGCATGTCTGCTTGGGCCTGGATAAGTATGGAATGTCCTTTTCATCCATGTGCCCCCCCCCCCCCCCCCCCCCCCCCCCCCACACACATGCCTCTCTTGCTTCCGTCACGAAAATCAGACTGCTCAAAATTGTTGGACAATGCAGATCGGGTCCAGATTCACTCACCAAAAACCCCTTCAAAATATATTTTGGATAAGTTGCTTGCTTTTGTTCTGTATTCAGGTTGAAACGGACATCGAAAGCAAGTTTTCATTCTCAGTGTTAAAATCAAGGAAACAAAACAATGTCCCTCAGTGAACACGAGCAGTCATGGACACTGGTGTTTTTTTTTTTTTTCCTTCTTTTTTGTCTTTTTTAATTTGTTGATTTTCGATGTCTATATTTCGGCTTTTATACCAATCACAGGACTTTCTATTTATAGTACATGAACCTACCCACCCACTCACGAAGCACCCCCCCCCCCCCCACCCCCCACCCCCAACCACACACACATCCCCTGCCAGTACACAAGGGAACAGCTAGCGTCGATGACCCCCTGACCCATTAGCAAGTCCACTTTGTGTCAACGGGAAGAACCTGAATCAGAAACTGAATCGACCACACTTCCATTGTTGTAGCCTGCGGACATGCACGTGGTGGGTTACCCACAACATTTTTTCATTTGTCATTACTCAAAAGTAAAACACAGCACAAAAGTAAGCATGTGCGCACGCGCGCGCGTATATATATATATATATATATATATATATATATATGTGTGTGTGTGTGTGTGTGTGTGTGTGTGAATGAGTCGGTCCGCAGGACAACATAATTCGCCAAATACTGCAAGCTTTCTTTTGATTGGTAGAGATTTATTCGGGGCTGGAGTTACAGGGAAACAGGACAGATCATGTGATCAACGAGACCGCGAGATTTGCAAGGGCGGGTGCGATAAACACGAGCTGCTTCGTGAAATCGAAACAAAAGCATATAATCTACGACATAGCTGACGGAATAAGTAAGTACATACCAGAAGGATTTTAATTAATCGATATCGAGCCAGGCGATTGTTTCATTCTTTGTCAAAGTGGTGTAGAATCTGTACAAAAAGGATGCGAATTCCGAGTCTTGTCCCAAGCTTCTGTGATGGTCATGACCGTCGGAACGCCGAGGTGAAACAGGTGGACTGTGGAATGTGGTTTTGACACCTCATGTCAGACATATGCCATCAACAGAAAAAAACAAGAAGGAACTATGTGCAAACTGATGCTGTGTCTTGAATGGGCACACCGCAGACACCAGTTACTGATTTGATGGCAGAACTACGGACGTCTGAGAATTCTTAGAGTGATTTTGTTTTGGCAAGAAATGCCGATTGCGTTGCGGGTAGTGTTAACATTTCGAAATGGGTCACTAGATTCAGGGTCGGGTGGGCATATATGTCACCGCCAGTTTCAGACATACTCATTGACATTGTATGAGGTAGAAACATTGGAAGAAGCTCAAATGCTGACCAGTTGTGGGCATTTCCTACAAGGGGAGGGCAAAACTGCACTTCTACCATTGTAGTACCAAGTTACTGTCCCTTTAGTTGATGTTTCATTTTGTTGTTTGTGATAATACAGTGCTAAGCCCATTGGATGTTTCATTTGGTTTGATACCAGACATTTTTGACAGCACATGTGGTGTCACTGATATTGTGATGTAACAGTGATGTGACAAGAGTTTGAGGTAAGCCTTCAAAAGCATGCAGCTTGTCAGAAAACACAATTGAATTAATGGCCGTGTCTCAGCTCCCTTTGCATAGATCTATCATTTGTCATAGTCAAAGACTACTGTGAATGAAAGACATGTCCCTAAAAGCTTTTGCTATGAGGACGTAAAACTCAACTATTTCCATATTCTACAGGCCATGTGAACAAACTTCATAATGGAACAGTGAAGGCTGCTGTGAGGTAACAAGTCCACTTATTTATGAAAATAAACTGATGTTGTGTGTGTGTGTGTGTGTGTGGGGGGGGGGGGGGGGGGGGGGGGGGGGGGGGGGGGGGAGAGGGACATCAGTGACATGTTGTGCATGTGTGTGTAGGCTTTGTGTGTTTATGTGGCACTGGAGCTGGAGGTGCTTGCATGCATGTGTGTGTGTGTGTGTGTGTGTGTGTGTGTGTGTGTGTGTGTGTATACAATGGTGTGGTGTGGGGAGGGGGGTGGGGGTGGGGGGGATCACTGGCATGCTGTGTACATATGTGAGTGGGCATTGTGTGTGTATGTGGCACTGGGTGTGCAATGATCATGTGTTTATGTGTGTGTGTATGTGTGTGTGTTTTGATTGTTTGTGTGTGCATTTGATTAGATATCAAACCATTTTTATCTATTTAGCTCGTAACATATGAACTTAAAGTTGTGACCTTCTGGTGAACTTTGTTGTTTCTGTTTCTGTTTTTTTCCTGTAGTTGTACACATAGTTAGGTAGTTATACATTGCATGTTTTGCTGCTTATCATTACAAAGTAAAGTAATTGATTTATTGATCCATACAGTCCCAGATCTTGAAGTATAGCTTTAGCAAGTGAAAACCCTTATTATATAAAGTACTCACATTGTCCATTTTGCTGTTGTAATTGTGCTTGTACATTAAAGTGAAAATGAATCTAATAAATTCTGTGCACTTCTGCTGCAGATTTACCCAGAGTGATGTCAGGACAACTCTCAACTACGCTGACAGAATCAATGGAGGCCATCAATGTTGAAGAAAAGTGTAAGCACTCAAAGACCACAGATCATAGTCCGCCGCCAATCACACCTTCAGAACATTCAGACGACACACAAGTCAGTGAGCTATCTGCAGAACACATCGACATGGAAACTGAACACGGAGCCTCAATCGGACTCTTCGGCAGAAGAGGCTGAACAGGCTGAGGCATCGGCGCACGGACAGAATGACGCTTCGGTGATGAGGGAAAAGAAACCTGAAGAGAGCAATGTCAGTGTCAGTCCAGTGTGTTTGAAACGAAAGTGCTTGTCGTTGGATGTGTCCAAGTTGCGGAAACAACAGCTGGAGGAAGAGGCTAGAGCGGAAGACGCCAGGGAGAGGAGGCGCAGGGAAGCGAAAGCAGCCAACGGTGCAGGAGGGGGTTCCAGACCGGGGCCGCCGCAGTATTTTGTCAAAGACTGGGAGTTTGTCCAGACGCTGGGGGAAGGGGCGTACGGAGAGTAAGTGACGGTTGCCATCCTTTGTGCGAGTGATGCAGAGTGAAAAGGGCAATTACTGTCTTTCCAATATTGTGGAAGGGTAGCATATTTGTATATGCATCCAGTTGTACTCTCCTCTATTCCTCACCCCCTGCCCAACCCTCTTCCGACTCCCCCCCCCTCCCCCCCACCACCCCCTCCCTATTACACAAAGTATGTCTGTGGCCCAGTATGGATATATCTGAAACTTAGATTTAGGCAGTTACAAAAATGCTCAAGCAGGCAAGCATTCTGCAAATGGAAAGTGTTCTGCTGGCAAAAATGTTGTAGGAAAGATTATTAATTTATTTTGTTGGGATTGAGGTGCCATACACTATTTTTTTCAACCCATGTTTTTGATCTTGTATTCACTGAAACGTATATTACATTCAGATCATTCATCCTGTATATTTTACTATGAAAGAAATGAGTCTGTGCAAAAACATTTGGGTGTCAGGTGAAGAGTTGGGAGATGGAAAAAAATTTATTCAGAAAGATTTTATTCATCTATTCATTGTGGTGCATGCTATGTGTAACATGTCATCCATACCAATGGCCAAACTGGCCTTCTCTTCCGAAAGTTGGTGATGGGATTTTACATGTGTGCAAGATGTTATGCGTGCGTTCACATACGGAACCTCGGTTTATAGTCTCATTCGAAGGACTGTATGGGGAATGGAGTCAGAACCAATGTTAACTCTGAGGGAAAAATCCCCCTGTACCGAAATTCAAACCCGCAACCCCAGGATCACGTATCGGGCACTCTACCAACTGAGCTGTACCAGCCCCCGATCCTGCGAATGATTTCCAAGCGCCGTGCGTTCACATACTGAGCGCAGTAAACTTTGATCAGAGAGTTCAGTCAAGTGACTTAAAAAAAAAAAAAAAGAAAATATATTAACTGGTTTAGTGGTTGACTGATGTCTGAAGTATAGTTAAAAGAAAGAATATTTGACTATGAGTCAAGATTAATAGAAGATTAATATGTAAAGTAATGCTTTGTGAATGTCGGTCTACAGTATAACTCAATCACCTAGACAGGGAGAGAAACCTTGGTCCACAATTTGAGTCTTGCACAGCAAGACACCCTTTCATACTGTGTATTTTGTTTCGAAACAAAAATTATCCTTTAAAACATTAAAGATAAGCTTCAGACATCAGTCGACCCTGTAAACTTGAAAAACAACAGTCACTTAGGTGACACTGTAAATGATTCTGCCATGTACATAACCCGCATCAAATCAAAGTTTTGTGTGCAAGCTTGCAGACCATTTACAGGATTTTTCCAGTGAATAACAAACAAGTGAGATAACTCTTGATCCCAAGATGAAGCATGCCTATAATTCCAAGCATATGCTGCTTATGACACCAGATTGCCTAGCAGAAGAAACGCCAACACGGTGCACACAGAACAAACAAGGGGACATATCCTGGAGAGTGTTTAATTAATCTTAGTGCCAGGGCATCTTTGCAGAGTGACGCAATTGAAAGGATGTTGATGATGTTTCAGATTGAAGCTGGCCTACGCTGCATATTGACAGTTGAATGGATGTTGATGATGTTTCAGATTGAAGCTGGCTTACTCTGCAGATTGACAGTTGAATGGATGTTGATGATGTTTCAGATTGAAGCTGGCTACTCTGCAGATTGACAGTTGAATGGATGTTGATGATGTTTCAGATTGAAGCTGGCCTACTCTATATATCGACAGTTGAATGGATGTTGATGATGTTTCAGATTGAAGCTGGCATACCTTGTATAGAGACCCAGTTGAACGGATGTTGATGATGTTTCAGATTGAAGCTAGCCTACTCTGCAGAATGACAGTTGAATGGATGTTGATGATGTTTCAGGGGTGAAGCAGGCCTACTCTGCAGAATGACTCGGTTGAACGGATGTTGATGATGTTTCAGGGTGAAGCAGGCCTACTCTGCAGATTGACAGTTGAATGGATGTTGATGATGTTTCAGGGTGAAGCTGGCCATATGTTGTATAGTGACCCAGTGAAGAGATGTTGATGATGTTTCAGGGTGAAGCTGGCCTACTCTGCAGATTGACAGTTGAACGGATTTTGATGATGTTTCAGATTGAAGCTGGCCTACTCTGCAGAATGACCCAGTTGAATGGGTGTTGATGATGTTTCAGATTGAAGCTGGCCCACTCTGCAGCTTGACAGTTGAATGGATGTGATGATGATGTTTCAGGGTGAAGCAGGCTACTCTGCAGATTGACAGTTGAACGGATGTTGATGATGTTTCAGGGTGAGGCTGGCCTACAACAGCAAGACGCAGGAGGCTGTTGCTGTCAAGATCAGCACCCGGGAGCCAGTGAGACTGCTTTGGATGACGTCCGTAAAGAGGTAGAAACCCTGATAGTAGACAGTCACAGCAGATCCTTGTCTGTGTGTGTGTGTGTGTGTTCTGTTTCTTCCAGTTTGTGTTTGTGTGTCTTTGAAACTCCAGCAAGAGATGGTCACAGAAGATCCTTGTCTGTGTGTGTGTGTGTTTCTCTTTTTTCGAAACCTAGGCAGTCACAAGTCACTGAAGATCCTTGTCCCTGTGTGTGTTCCATTTTCCCTGTGTGTTTGTCTCTTTGTTACTCCTTTTATGACTCTTTTCTCTCTCTCTGATTCTCACTTTCTCTCTTTCTTTTTGCCTCTCTGTATCAGTGTATGTCTGTGTGTGTGTCTCTCTCTTCTCTCTCTCTTACTCTTAGTCTCTCTTTCTGTCTATCTCTGTCTGTCTTTCTCCTCTCTGTCCTGTTAGTGTGACCTTTCTTTCTGTCTGTCTATCTGTTCTCTACTTTGTGTTTCTCTCTGTTCTTCCTCCCCCACCTTTCACTTCCCCTCACTCCTCTTTCTGTCAAGTGAAATTGGAGGTGGGGGGGGTGGAGGGGGAGGGGTGGGGATTGATGATAAAAGAAGGAAGGAGAGCTGGTGTTCCCATGCAACATGAACCCCCCCCCCCCCCCCTGCTTTTTTTTTGTCGGTGTTAAATTTACACGAGACTAGTTTTCCCTAAGCATGAGAAAATCAAAATCAAGATCAGTCAGAAGGAAATCTGCAGATCTGTGTTTTCCATACGCTTTGGATGTATGACATTTCATGAAAAAAATACTCATTACGCCATCTTGCCAAAATGTATGTACGCTATAGAAGCATGTTGTGATGCATGTGTATATTCACAGTTGATGTAAATCCAGCTT
>JADBJO010001587.1:107500-160000 GCA_016801955.1 Conus betulinus | reverse complement strand
AGCTCTTTGACAGAATAGGTGAGCAGACTTATTTTGTTTTCTTTTTTCACTTCTGCTTTCTGATAGTGCCACTCCGGTTGGGATATCGTTCTGTGCACGAGGAGACTCCCCCCCCCCCCCCCCCCCCCCCCCCCCCCCCCCCGCTTCTTCTTTTCTTGTGTTGTCATTCTGGTTGGGGATTTGTTTCTGTGCATTTTTGATTTTATCGTGTTATTTGTGAAAGAGAAGACATGTTTTGTTGAAAACTGACCTGCACCTTATTTTTGTATTTTATCAGTATTTTGCCCTAGAATAGGTGATATTTAGGGTATTTTTTATCATGTTATTTGTGAAAAAATGACATGTTTTTGTTGAACATGGATACCAATGTTTCGTATTGTATGTTAGATAAGCATTAGACTGCGCCTTGGTTTGTATTTTGTTAGAGTTTTGCCCTAGAGTAGGTGAGACGTGGGGCCTTCAGGATGGCTTCTTGTGACCTTGATAGATGTTTGACCTCAGTCCTGAAGGGGTGATGTCATTGGAATTCAGTTTTGTGTTTGCGATTTTGAAAACGGAACTTGAAGATAGAGAAAGAGGATTCTGATTCCGATGGTTTATTCATTATTAGGCCTTGGCCTCCAATGAAGGGGTGTTTATATTTAAAAAAAAAAAAAAAAAAAAGCTGAAAAAAAATCAGGACAGTAAGAGACACATTACAGTCATGGAATAAATCATAAAGATTGATGCATGTAGAATAGATCATGAAGATTGATAATAACATGTCTTCATTCTCAAGAAACGGCTAAGCTCTAAGCTTGAATGCCATATATGTAGAAACAACCTGAAATTTCTAACGTCTTCAGCAGAAGTTGAAGACAACAAGATCAACTTACACAAGGAAGGCTGCCTAATATTCATGTTTGATGAATTTATCCTGAACATTCCTAAGAGCAAGGCAACAGAACAAAACGTAACTTGTTCTCTTGATGTTTGTTGCACAATGGACAATGTAAATCACTGACATTTACAGTTTTGAATCTATAATGATGAACAGCCAGAGAAAGGGGAGCTCTAGAAAAAAATAGAAGGCAGAGAGAGGTACATACATATGAGTTCATATTCAAAAAAAAGAGATGAAAATGATTAAAAAGGATGAAAATGATTAAAACTGTCACTGGGGAGAACATTTCTTTTTGTGTGTCTACCAGAGTCTCTGTGGGTCGGGAAAAAACTGTAAACACTCACGGATAGCATCAGAGCTCCAGTCATTATGAAAAAACAGAGAACCTAAGCGATTTGAGAGCTACAGGTCAAGGAAGGTCAGGGAATATGTTGTAGTCTGAACAAGAACATGAAAATGCTGAAAAACCATGCTGTGGGAGCTGTGCTTCTTTCAAAGTTAGTGCAAAGTGTGCAGTGTGCAGCCATTGATTGAGTTGCTGTGAGCTCGGGTCAGATATAAAGTTTAAGATTTGCCCTCACCTTGCCCAGGTGCGAACCTTGGGGTCCGTGTGAACCTTGGGGTCCGTGTGTCTCTGCCAGCAAAGTTTGAGATTTGCCTTGCCTAGGTGCAAACCTTTGGGTCCATGTGTCATGACTCTGCCAGCAAAGTTTGAGATTTGCCTTGCCTAGGTGCCAACCTTGGGGTCCGTGTGTCATGACTCTCCCAGCAAAGTTTGAGATTTGCATTGCCTAGATGCGAACCTTGGGGTCCGTGTGTCGTGACTCTGCCAGCAAAGTTTGAGATTTGCCTTGCCTAGGTGCCAACCTTGGGGTCCGTGTGTCGTGACTCTGCCAGCAAAATTTGAGATTTGCCTTGCCTAGGTGCGAACCTTGGGGTCCGTGTGTCGTGACTCTGCCAGCAAAGTTTGAGATTTGCCTTGCCTAGGTGCCAACCTTGGTCCGTGTGTCGTGACTCTGCCAGCAAAGTTTGAGATTTGCCTTGCCTAGGTGCAATCTACTGAGCAAGTGTGAGAATATTTGGAGAGAGAGGAATGAACACCAACAAACATTTCCCAGGTCCATGGAAACATTAAGACGGGAACGCTGTCGCTTATGTGTCTGTGCTGTCATGACCACAATCTGTGGACCTTTAGTTTTTATTTTTTTTAGTTGCCATGTATACTTTAATGTGCAGATTCTGTTGCAGCCTGTGTTACGCTATGTTTCTTTCCTTAGTTTTGGGTGTGTAGCCATTTATACACTGCTGCCATTTCATTTTTGTTCTGTATGTCTGTAGAGCCTGATGTTGGCATGCCCCAAGCGGATGCGCAAAGTATTTTCGCCAGCTCATTGATGGATTGGTAAGCATCACAAAAATCGTACCTGCCTCATGTCTTGTTGATGGATTGGTAAGCATCATCTCAAAAATCTTACCTCTTTCTTGTTGATGGATTGGTAAGCATCACAAAAATCTTACTTCTTTCTTGTTGGTGGATTGGTAAGCATCACAAAAATCTTACCCCTGTGTTGTGGATGGATAGGCATCGCAAAAAAATCTGTCTTCTGTCTTGTTGATGGATTGGTCAGCATTGCAAAATCTTTTTTCCCTGTCTTATTCCATGGATCGGTAAACATTGCAAAAATCTTTCCCATACCTTTTTGATGGGTTGTTAAGCATGGCAGAAATCGTTCCCCAAACCTGTAGACCGACAGATAAGCATGGCAGAAATTGTTCCCCAAACCTGTAGACTGACAGGTAAACATGGCAGAAATCGTTCCCCAAACCTGTAGACTGACAGGTAAGCATGGCAGAAATCGTTTCCCCAAACCTGTAGAGACTGACAGGTAAGTATTGTAAAAATCTTTCTCCTGTCTTACTCATGGATTGACGAGCCTGCAGAAGTCTTTCTCCTTGCTTGTTGATTGATGTAAGTATAGCACAAATACTTGCTTGATGAACTGATCAGTGTTGCAGAGAAAGTTCTGACAGCTTAGTGATGCAATGGTGAATAAATATACACTTTTCCGCCGATTTATTGATGACATGAGTCCCAATATAATTGTGTAATGGGGTTCAAAAAAAAAAAAAAAAAATGATGTGAGGTCAACCACAAAGAAGTGGGTGCCAAACAAACAAACAAAAACGTCTCAAAACAACAAGAATAAACCCCTACACAAGTGACTTGGGCTTTGTGCCAGGCGTTCAATACGTTTTCACCCCCCCACTTCTTTGTGTAGGATGGAGTCTGCCTTAGCGCCTCAGCTTTCGTCTTGTGGGCGTTGGCTGTGAGGTCCACCTACATGTTCAGAAGGCGGTGGTCAATGTAATGTCTACCTGTGTGTTGTTGTCTCCCCTCAGGAATACCTGCACTCCAAGGGAATCACTCACAGAGACATCAAACCGGAAAACCTGCTGCTGCTGGACGACAAAGGTGAGAGGAGATAACTATGATGTAAATGGCCAGCAAAGAGGGGTTATCAGATCTCCAAATTTCCTTCAAGTACCTAATGATAGAATCCTATGATATGCACACAAAAAAAATTTTAAAGGATAGTCACTGGTTCTGACACCCAGGCTATTGATTCATGCCTTAGCGTGACGTAGCGGTGCATCCATTACTATTCAGTGCAAGACATGGCGGGCATGTGAGAAAGTAAGAGAGGGGGGGCAGGTATCACCGAATAATTGTTGATCCAGTTAGCACTGGTAATGGCAAAAAATGTCTCGTCGACTTCGTTTTTTAGTTGATGCTGATGCACGCATAAACTAATTTCTGTTGCGTGGGTCATATATGCTGTTCAAGTAAACCTTGTTTCATGCGAGACTTGATGCTATTTTCCCTTTCCCCAGTCAGTCTCTGCTCATTTGACACCATATTTCCGATGACCTATGAGATTGTGCGTAATATAGATGGGGGAGGAAAAATCAGCCATGCTCGGTCTTCTGTGAAGCTGGTTCTGTCAACATTCGTATGATTGAGGGCATCTGATCTGTATGCATTGCATAACTGCTCGTGTGTTTGATCGAAACACCACAAAATTTCAACTGATCATGGCATAGAGTGGAAAAGTCGCTCTTCACTCTGCCATGAATGAATAGCATGACATGAGGTCACTTGAGCGTGATGTCGGTAATTTGAATAGGCGGCACATGTTCATCTTTGCCTCACCTGTCGATCCTCAGACTGAGGGTGTACAAAGCTGAAGACAGGTATACTCAGATTATTGCAGGTAGAGCTAAGTGGCTGCTTAGGAACCTGTGCCTGATTCAGTCATCGGATTTCAATATAACGAGCATGGACTGTAACAGATTGGTTCCGGTCACTGTTTGAGTCATGGTTGGTTGCACACACTTGTAAAATCAGTCACTACTTTGTATAAGTAAATTACCATTACTTAACCAATAAATAATGTAATCACTTTCATAGTTGGATTATTAACAATTTCCATCACATCTGTACGTAAAGAGCTCACCTTGTTTATTAAGAAAAAGATGAATAGCGAAGCAGTGGCAGACATGCTAGCTATGGTAGAAGATGTGATTGTGTTAATCTTTTTTTTATTTGTTAAACATTAGGCTGTTGGTACTCTGCTCGCTTGAGCTGTCCTGTACTCTGTTTGTCTGTGTCCTTGGCGGTAACTAACCCCCTCTCTTTTTAGATTTTGCTTCATTTTTCGCCCTCAGTCACTCAGTTTTGAAACTTAATTTCCATCAATCAAGCTTAATGGTGCTCACATTTTCCTTTTCTGTGTAAAAGTTCGTATAAGCCCTATTACATTTAATGAAGGTTATCTGTACGTGATTGCTCACCTTTAGGACAAAGGTTAAAAGATGTGGTTGTGTCATCTTTTTTTCATTGTTAAACATTAGGTTGTTGGTACTCTGCTCGCTTTGAGCTGGATTATATAAGGATTGCATTTGGCATGTATGGTATAGTCTTATTTGTGTGTATTTATGCCTTCAGACAACTTGAAGATGTTTTATGTTTGTGGGTGTTTGTGTCTTCAGACAACCAGAAGGTGTTTATTTTTGGGTGTTTGTGCCTTCAGACAACCTGAAAGTCTTATTTGTGGGTGTTAGTGCCTTCATTCATGTTCTATTTATGGGTGTTTGTTATTTCAGATAATCTGAACAGTTTTTATTTGTGGGTGTTTGTGTCTTCAGATAATCTGAACATGTTTTATTTGTGGGTGTTTTTGTGCCTTCAGATAATCTGAACATGTTTTTATTTGTAGGTGTTTGTGCTTTCAGACAACCTGAACATGTTTTATTTCTGGGTGTTTGTGTGTTTAGACAACCTGAAGATTGCTGACTTTGGCCTGGCCACTGTGTTCCGCCATCAAGGCAAGTGGCGGTACCTGGATCGGCTCTGTGGCTCGGCTCCCTACCTGGCTCCTGAAGTGATCAGCTGTAAACCATACCGTGCCGAACCGGCTGATATCTGGTCGAGTGGGGTGGTGCTGGTGGCTATGCTGGTAGGAGGTAGGTGGGGCTGTTGCTGTTTACAGTCGACAGCCGTTTGTGTGGGCTCTTCGGTGTTGGAGAAGTCGGAAGATTACTACGAGTGCAGTGCTACTCTTCAGCAGTGCTCCTGACTTTTTCTGTGAAGTCATGTATTTCAGGGAAATGTAAAAATAGCAAACTGAAGGGAAGAGAAAGATATTTAGTTCTGTCTTCAGGATGGGTTTAACCCTCTTGCATTTGGATTTTCCAGCCCAAAACTGCTCCTAGTGCTCATGATTTTTTTGATAAATCAATGGAATGCGGTCAGTTCACAACCCTAGTCTGTGAGAATGAATCGTTTCCCACACCTCATACTACTGCTGAGATTTCATTGGACACCTCTCAGGGATACCCATTTGTTTTGACCTGCCTTGACTTAAAAACAAGGTCACAGTGTGTGAGGGAAAGAAACGTAGCATATGTGGCCGGTTGCAGCCGTTAGGAACACCAAGGGAGACAAACAGTACGGCTGGATACGGGCGAAACAAATGCAAGAGGATTAAAATGGTCTCCATTGGCTGCTCGTGAAGGATTTTATTTTCACAATATATTGCCTTGAGTTTTCATTCTCATTTTTGTCTGCCCGCTCCCCCTGATTTTTTTTTTTTTCTTTCCTCCAATCTTTGCCAAGTCATTGAGGTAATGATGGAGGGTTGTTGGCCTGCACTTGTTATTTTCCTACATCTAGATTGTTCAACAAAAAAGATATTTTAGCGGAAGATGATTTGGGGTGGGGGGGGGGGGGGGGTGGAGAGGGGGGTGTCGAATACCAGTGATATCCACTGAGCGGCTGATGACAAATCATTACGCTTGTAGAAGACCCTGAAATCATAAGATCTTGCATAAACTACTTCAAGAAAGAGTGCAGCCGCCGCCCTTTTGTGCCTGGTTTTTATGCAAAAGGTCATGCTCTGGGGTCTTGGCGACGGCAAAACAGCTTGAATGGAAAAGGGATTTAATGAAAACTGTACGAACAGAGGTCCTGGTCTTTTTTTTTGGGGCTGTACAGGGGACGACGATACACCAGTAGATGAATGGATCTCAGAACTGGATGTGGGAATAAGGCAGAACTGGATGTGTGAATGAATGGGGCAGAACTGGATGTGTGAATGAATGGGCAGAACTGGATGTGGGAATAAATGGATGTGGGAAATGAATGGCAGAACTGGATGTGGGAATGAATGGGGCAGAACTGGATGTGTGAATGAATGGAGCAGAACTGGATGTGGGAATAAGGCAGAACTGGATGTGGGAATGAATGGGGCAGAACTGGATGTGTGAATGAAAGGGCAGAACTGGATGTGTGAATGAATGGGGCAGAACTGAATGTGGGATGAATGGGGCAGAACTGAATGTGTGAATGAATGGGGCAGAACTGGATGTGGGAATGAATGGGGCAAAAACTGGATGTGGGAATAAGGCAGCAGAACTGGATGTGTGAATGAATGGGGCAGAACTGGATGTGTGAATGAATGGGGCAGAACTGGATGTGGGAATGAATGGGGCAGAACTGGATGTGTGAATGAAAATGGGGCAGAACTGAACTGGATGTGGGAATGAATGGGGCAGAACTGGATGTGGGAATGAATGGGGCAGAACTGGATGTGTGAATGAATGGGCAGAACGGGATGTGGGAATGAATGGGGCAGAACTGGATGTGGGAATGAATGGGGCAGAACTGATGTGGGAATGAATGGGGCAGAACTGGATGTGGGAATAAGGCAGAACTGGATGTGTGAATGAATGGGGCAGAACTGGATGTGGGAATGAATGGGGGCAGAACTGGATGTGGATGAATGAGAATGAATGGCAGAACTGGATGTGTGAATGAATGGGGCAGAACTGGATGTGGGAATGAATGGGGCAGAAACTGGATGTGGGAATGAATGGGCAGAACTGAATGTGGGAATGAATGGGGCAGAACTGAATGTGGGAATGAATGGGGCAGAACTGGATGTGGGAATGAATGGGGCAGAACTGGATGTGTGAATGAATGGGCAGAACTGGTTGTGTAAATGAATGGGGCAGAACTGGATGTGGGAATAAGGCAGAACTGGATGTGTGAATGAATGAGCAGAACTGGGATGTGTGAGAATGAATGGGGCAAGAACTGGATGTGGGAATGAAAGGCGCAGAACTGGATGTGGGAATGAATGGGGCAGAACTGGATGTGTGAATGAATGGGGCAGAACTGGATGTGGGAATGAATGGGGCAGAACTGGATGTGTGAATGTGTGAATGAATGGGGCAGAACTGGATGTGTGAAATGAATGGGGCAGAACTGGATGTGTGAATGAATGGGGCAGAACTGGATGTGTGAATGAATGGGGCAGAACTGGATGTGTGTGAATGAATGGGGCAGAACTGGATGTGGGAATGAATGGGGCAGAACTGTGATGTGGAATGAATGGAGCAGAACTGGATGTGGGAATGAATGGGGCAGAACTGGATGTGTGAATGAATGGGGCAGAACTGGATGTGTGAATGAATGGATGTGTGAGATGAACTGGATGTGTGAATGAATGGAGCAGAGAACTGGATGTGTGAATGAATGGGGCAGAACTGGATGTGGGAATGAATGGGGCATAAACTGAATGTGTGAATGAATGGGCAGAACTGGATGTGTGAATGAATGGGGCAGAACTGAATGTGTGAATGAATGGGGCAGAACTGAATGTGTGAATGGATGGGGGGAATGAAGGGGCAGACTGGATGTGGGAATAAGGGGCAGAACTGTTTTACGTGTGTGCCATAATTTTCCAAACAGGATGTGGTTTGTTGGGGCAGAACTGGATTTGAGGAAATGGGGCAGAACTGTTGTATTCAATGGGCAGAACTGTTGATGTTCTGAATGAATGGGGCCGAACTGGATGTGGGAATGAATACATTCAGAACTGGATGTGTCCTTGAATGGGGCGAGCTTCACTGATGATGTGAATAGGGCCACCACAGCCACATAGCATGGACTGGGCAGAACTGATGATGTGACTGGAGTGATACCACAGCCACATAGCATGGAACTGGATGTGTGAATGATTATGTCAACTGGATGTGCTACCGCAGAACTGGATGTGGGAATAGCATGGACTGGTTTCACTGATGATGTCAATGAATGATGAAGTGCTACCGCAGCCACATAGAACTGGACTGTTTTCACTGATTATGTCACTAGTGATACCACAGCCACATAGCATGGACTGTTTTCACAGAACTGATGATGAATAGTGTTACTGGAGCCACATAGCATGGACTGTTTTCACTGAATGATGTGGCACTAGGATACCACAATGAATGGGGCATGAACTGTTGTGAATGATGATGTCAGAAGTGGATGTGGGAATGAATAGCATGGACTGGATTGTGAATGATGATGGGCAGAAGTGGATGTGGCAGCCACATGGGGCAGCATGGACTGTTTTCACTGATGATGTCAGAAGTGATGTGGGCATAAGCCATTTTGCATGGCCATAATTTCCTACCAGTGAACCAGTTTTGTTGTCCATGCATTACATGTATTAAACACACTTGTATTTCATATGCACAAACCCCCCCCAATTTGTGCACCTGCACATATTCTGCTTGTAAACAAACACAGTGCCTACATTCACCACACACGTCCTTTCACACGAGCTTCACTGATGCACACTAGTGCTTACACAGCCACACACACACACACACTACACACACACAACACTGACACACACACACACACACAACATGCTTTTAGTTAAAACACACGCACACACACACACACACACACACACATACTTAACATACACACACACACACACACACACACATGCACACACACACACACGCACACAAACACACACACACACTCACGCACACACACACACACACACACACACACACACACACACACACACACACACACACACACACACACACACACTTGTGTTTCAGAATTACCCTGGGACGCAGCGGTGTTGAGTTGTTCAGACTACGTCAACTGGACTGGAGGGAGTGCCACATCGAGAACCGACCGTGGAACAAGGTTGACAACCTGGCATTGTGTAAGTAAATGTCGGAGCAGCAGCACGTTGCAACTGCTGCTTTGGAGATACATGTAAAATCTGTCGACAGTGACTTTCAAAAATATTTTATTTAACAAAGAAAAGAAAGTTTTCTCTCTGTGTGTTCTCTCTGTGTGTTATATTTATATATATATATATTATATATTTCTTATCTCCCCTATTTCTTCAATCTAAGACATAAGAGCAAGCTTTGTTTATAATTGAAAAAAAAAAAAAAAATATATATATATATGTATGTATGTATGTAAATATGTATGTAAAAAAAATATGTAAAGGGAGAGAACCCTGATAGGGTACTTAATCTGTTGCAGAAGACAAATATTCCAGACAAATGCCCCTCCCCACTTACCCCCTTCCCCCACTCCCCCTCCCTCTACACACACACTGTCATCCTCCAGCCCAGTTTTTTTTTTTTTTTTTTTTGATAAATCCTAAGTATATGAAATTGACAAGTTCAAGAACAGTAATTCCTAAAAAACTGTGTTCTCAATGCGATCAAGCGAAAGGGAGTGCTAAGTGAGTCTTTCTTTCTTTGTGTGTGTGTTTTTTTTAACATTTTCCTGTTTATAGAAAGATAGATACCAACTGTACGGATTTTGTCGTATTTTGTTTCTATTGGTAAAAATCTGTTCAGATGTATTGTTATGCCAGTGGAAAACTGGTCTGACAAATTCATGTGTGGGCTAGGTAGTGTCATTTTGCCACCTTTGCTATTGTAATCTGCTGAGCATTTTTGCAACACACATGATGCACTGAACACAGTGTGGAATAGGGCCATATGCAATTAAGTCTCAGGTGATGTAAGTTGAGCCAAAGCCAGTCGCCTGCAACTATGCTAAGCCATACTGAGTGGACCAATCAGCTTACCTGTTTTATCGAGCAGTGAAGGATACGACTTTTCAGTCTTTATCAAGTTACCTACAACAAGACACCATGAGTAACCAAAGGTTGGAACAGTTTTCCAGTTGTTTAGCATTCTGAAAGAAATTATTGTGATAGAGTACTCCAATTTAAAAAAAACAACAACTTGAAAATAGCATAAAGGGTAATAGTGATTTGTTCATCTGTATACATTTTTGTTTTTAAGACATGTTTTCAGCATTCTTGTGGTGTTTTGCAGTCACTTGTGAGTTGACTTCAGTGAATTGACAGCCCTGATACGGCCTTTTGTGGTTAGCTGGGCTATAAGCAACATTACCTTCTCTTACCATTTGCAGTCGTCTGGGCTGCATGAACCAATGAAATCGATGTCTGTGCAGGTTTGTTGCGGAGGCTGCTGACTGACAGACCGGAGAAGAGGTACACCATCGAACAGATCCGCAAAAACCAGTGGTTCAAGAAAGATTTCAGTGCCAGTAAGATGCGCCGCCTACTGAGGCGCTTTTTGTATGTTGTAATGCGTGAACATGTTTCTGACGGTCGTCTTGTTTTTCGTTGCACTTCTTTGGATGAAAGATTGGAATTTTTTAAAAACATATGTGCAGATTTTGCATGATTATGAATGTAAATTAGAAAAGTGAAATCTGAATTTCAAGAAGAAACATTAAGTGTGAAACTGGAAAATGTTCTGATCTTGGGATGTCACATGACCTTTAAAATTTAGGTGTTAATGAATTTTATGATAGTTCAACAAAAATTGTTCTCTTGCCCTCTGCTATTCCTGTTAAGATATTCTTTGGAAGTGAATTGTGCCTCATTGATATGTCCAAAATATGTGAGCTTTGTTGATCTGATTTGCTGCATCAGTTCTCTTTGCACACCTAATCTTATCAGCACCTCTTTATTGGTAACTTGTCTTTCCAACTTATTCTGCCCAAACGTCAGAATATCCACATTTTGAATGCTACTATTTTCTTTTCTGTGTCTTTGTACACAGTCCACGTCTCTGCTCCATACAATATGATTGGAAAGATGTAAGGATTCACTTGTCTCAGCTTCAGCTGGAGCGTTTTGATTTTTTGAGTTTAAGATATCTTGCATTTTAATGAACGATGCCTTTGTTTGATTTATCTTTTGAGTGACTTCTTGCTCACATCGTCCATCTTGGTGTATGTTTTTTTTTTTCAGTTAGAACTAAACTGCTGTTGTCTTTGACAGATGCAGCTCGGCAGTTGTCGGATGGACCTAAGCGAAGACGTACAAGAGTTTCAGAGTCTGAACAGTCGCCTGGGTAAGAATCTTCCTGCATGTTTCTGTTGTTGTTGTTGTTGTTAATCCACTTCTTCATGTTATGTACTGTAGTAACATATCCCCTCCTCCTCCTCCGTCCCTCTTAAAGACTTTTTCACCCAGGAACAACTGTCTGAGGTGGGTATTTTTCTTCTCTACAAACTCTGTTCCTCTGGAGGTTTGTTTTTGTGGAAGTGTGTGTGTGTTTTTCAAGTTGGGCAAAATCTATCATTAGGCCAAGGAGATGAGGAGGAGATGACTCTTGAATAGCGAACCTTACATTTCCCATGGTCCTCTGCTATTCTGTACTGATCCAAAGAAGTGACAGCTCTGCTGACGCAGCTTGCCAGGGGAGCTAACTACCGTTGCACTGAAACTGGTAGCGGGGAAAACAAAGGCAGTGAACATGGCTGTTTTCATTTTTTCAACCTCGGGTGTCAGCAAGATCTGCTAAAACCTGACAGCAAGTCCGCGGCTGTACCACTGAGCCAGATACAGGCTGGACCCATTGCGCTTGGATGAGGTTCGGATCTCACCGCCACTGAAAAGCCTACATGTAGAAGAGTCTAAGCCACCATGCCACCAGGATGGAGTTCAATCGCATTTTCACGAGGACTCACTGAAGTTGCAGATGATTGTCCACTAAGATCTTTATAGACTGTGTGTGTGTGTGTGTGTGTGAAGGGGGGATGACATGAAAAGAAACATGCTGTTTGGACTGCATGAAGTGGGACACACACACACACACACACACACACACACACACACACATGGTGGAAAAATCTTGACGAGGCCCTGTGTATGAGTACAGGTTTGTAGGTTTGCTAACTTCAAAAACATCACATTTATTCGCTCACTGTTTGTACAGCACACGGCTCCTAACATGATGTGAAGCGTTACACTTTGTTAGTTATCTCATTGATATTTTGACTTCAGAACAGTCTGTTCTGAACAAATATTTGCTAAGAGAGAGATGAAAGGATTCTGTATCTTGTTGCCAAAAGACACAGTGTTATTGTAAATCGCGGAGTCACAGTATCTGCCTTGCCGATAACACCAGGGTCTGAGGGGGAGGAAAAGAGGGTGTTATATCGGGTCACCCAGTTAATCCTACATTTTTTGCTGCCAGTCTTAAACTTTTTTTTCATGATAGAGAAAAAAGAACAACAACAAAAAAAAAAGGTGTTATCCGGTCATCCAGCTAATCCTGAATTTAACTGCCAGTCTTTAACTCTTTTCTTTTTTGATGATATAAAATAGCAACAACAAACAAATAAAGAAGCACACAAACACACACATACAAAACTGTAATCCAGTCAAAACAGTTGTAATTGAGGACCAGCATCACAGATAACAGAAGTACTCAGGTACCCCAGGTTCTTTCAGGGAAGTGCACTCACTATGACAAATAGTGAGGAAAAGTGCAAGTGGCTTATGTATCCCATGTTTGCTCAAACACAAGCTAAAGTAACCATTCTTTGTGGGTTAGCATACCCAGTGCTGAGACGATTAATAGGTTTGCCTCCTGTTAGCAAGTGAAGTTTAGGTTTATTACATGCTTGTGATATCCGTTTATATAGTTTATGTTCAAGAAATTAGGGAGTTAAGAAAAACTGTCTGCTACGCTGTCGTAACTGCCACTGCACACCTCACTGTGTTTTTCATAAGAATTGTTGTGAGAGCAGCACACTACATCCAGTCAGTAAGCAGGTCCTAGGTAATATAAGCATTAGGAAAGAAGAAGAAAAAATGAAAAATTTGAAAAGGCATGAATCCGAAGGCTCTTTTTAAAGAAAAGAAGTTGTTGGTACATATTTGGAACGGAGTGTTTGGACTGTTTACAGGTTATTTTAACTTATAAACTGAAGGTAAGTTCTGGCTGATAGCTTTCTCTTTTTCGTTTCTCTTCTTTTGTGTTTAGTAGCTTTTTTTTTTCCAGATTTTTTTGTGGGTGTTTTCCCTCATTTTTCTACATTTTATTTTAGAAAAATTGAGGGATAGCACAAACTTTGGAGGAAATGGTTGTGTGTCATAGACTAATCGTTCGGTATTATATTAATAGTGATTTAGGGTCAAATTGAGGCAGTGACACGGATGTGCGATTTGTCAGTCAGTGCTATTTGTTCAGGTTTAATGTAAAAAAAAAATAGGGTCATTTTTTTTTTTTTAGATGTAGTTTCGAAAGAACAGTATCATGTGACAACCTGTGTTCATGTGTATGTGTGTGTTAAACTTGCATGTGTGTGCTTCCTGTTAACACATGTGAGTGTGTACTAACACTGTGTTTTTGGTTGATTTACAATGACTATAACCAGTAGTGAAGTATTAGGAGCAAAAATAAGGAAATTGTAGGGTATAGATTATGAAAATTAATTGGTGTGTGTTTGCTTTTTTTTTTTTTTTTTTATTTGCATTTCTTTTCTTTTCTGTTCTTTAGCTCTTACTTTTATTCATAGCAGTATATTTTATTGTAGTAATTCATGACATTTTGTTGTTGTTGAGGTTTTGAGGGGAAGGCATTGGAATGATTGAACAAGGAAAGCACAGTGGTCTAAGGGTAAGACAGTCATTGAAGTTCCTGAAAAAATCATCGAGATTCGTAACCTGCGTTTCAGGTTGTTTAAAAATCCTTGAGAATGCTAGTTCTATTTTGAAGGGAATTGAAACTCCTGAACATAATAGTTGTTGCCACTGCCTGCACTGTTGTTCTGTCATCACAAAGATGAAGGATGAACAGGAAGATGTAGGTAAAAAAAAACTTGATGACAAATGCTGGATTGGATAGCCATCCTGGAAGATTTCACTGATGTGTGTCAGTGACTGAACGGCACTAATGTACCATGATATGGTGCTCTGGCTCTTTATATTGTTGCTCTTCTTCTTAGGAAAGCACTATCAGGTTTTATTTACATAAAAACAGAGAAAATTTCACAGGTGAAGTCATGTGAACCGTCAGTTGGCTTTGTAATAGGAAAAATTTGGTTTTGAAGTGCAGAGTAGAACAGTAGAGTGCATGTCGGTGCTAGCAGTCTGTTTGTAAAGGTGGCTTTAATAAACAAAACTTGTATTTTTTTTTTAAAACTGTTATTACTGACAGATTTTGACTGAAGGAACAATTCAAGTTAAGGAGTATTTTTTTTGTAGTAGATTATTAGACTATAGTTTAGATGGTTTTTGTTCTTCCAGAGTGGGGACAGTATAGATGCAGCACCATCATGCAATGAGAAATGACGGATCTTTCACGTGTGACAATTAATGCTGTTTGCGTGCGTGTGTGTGTGTGTGTGTGTGTGTGTGTGTGTGTTTTTCTTGGAATCGGATTTTTTTCTTTGATTTTTATTGTTTAAACTGTATATGAAAAATTTGCATGCACATATACACCTGTTTCCCCCACCCCCTACCCCTCCAGCCCATGCCTTGCTCCTGCTCCCTTTCCTCCCCCACCCCCGTACAAATGTGTCCAGGCATGTTTTTATGTAGTGACAATCCAGAATTGATGGAAGGGGACTCCGCAAGCTTTCCAGACGAGATGGTGAACGGAGGTCCTGTGTGCAACACACACATAGCACCTGAGAAAGGAGATCTGGTGACAAAGGAGTTAATCCATGGTGAAAACAAAATATATGCAGGTGATGCTGTGCGTTGGCAACACTCTCGCCCCTTGTAAAGCTGCTAGAACTTGTCATGGAAAAAACCTGTTTTGCAGATTTGGTTAGTTGAAAATAGCACAACGTAGAACTGTACTTGCCTTTTTTTTTTTTTTCCTGGTTTACCATGATCTTTGCAACTCCGTCGTCAGAATGAACTACGTTTCAACTACTGTATTTGTCTGAAAGTTTGAATTGCAGGCAAGAAGTGTGGAAATGTGTAAAGCTTCTGTCGGGCAGAAACATGTACATATTGTTTTTTTCAACATCAGTGGCTTCAGTTCAGGTAATCATCTTTTTGATTTCTCTAAAGAAATGCTGAAACGTATCACTGCAAGAAAGCTACCCGATCTGTGATGATTTTATCCAACATTGTAACGTTGATTTTCTCCACAGAGCGGTGTCCTGTTCGCAGCCAACCATGACGACCACGCTGAACGACGCAGACTGCCCGCAGTCAAACAATGGCTGCGCCGAGGTCTTCGGCTCGACAGACGCGGACGGCCCCATCAGTTTTCCCAGCCTGCCCAGGCTGATGACATGCTGCTCAGTTCACAGCTGAACGCGACGCAGTCGTCTCAGGTATGGTGGAAAAAAGACAAGGGGTGGGGGGGGAAGAGACTCGGCGAAACCTCACCGGCCTCCCTAAGATTCCTTCCTGTGGAAGATTTACCAAAAAAAAAAAAAAATTTGGTGGGTGGTGGGGAGGGGGCATTTTATAGTGTTCATAGGTAGTTTAAGAGCTGTTCTGAAAACCATTATGATACAAAAGGTGCTTGGGGTGGGATGGACCAATACAATGATGAAATATCGTAAATTTGTGAAAACCCATTAGAAATAAGTATTCTTCAAAATGATAGGAGATTTTTGCAAGGATCAGGGGTTTTTTTTTTGGGTTTTTTTTGCTTTTTTTTTTTTAACTTTTTCACTGGACATTTTTTTTTGTTGTCTTCTGGCAAACATTTGGATTGTGATTTTTCACTCATGATATATTCAAGTAAGATTTTTTCACACTTTGTGTTCTTTGTTTTGTCTTGTTTTTTTTTGTTTTAAATGCTGAAATTGCCCTTAGCAACAAAGGTATGGCCCGGTGGAGCTGGCACGCAGGCTATATGTTGCAAGAATTTAACATGGTGTTAACATTTAGGCAAATTAAGAATACGATGAACAACTTTCCATTTTTTTTTCCTCAGGAATTTGGTCCGAAAAAACTAACGGGAATGGTTTTCAGAAAGCTTGTGACAACAACTTGATGAATTTCAGAAAGCTTGTGACAACGACTTGATGAACTTCAAAAAGCTTGTGACAACAACTTGATGAACATCAGAAAGCTTGTGACAACGACTTGATGAACTTCAGAAAGCTTGTGACAACAACTTGATGAATTTCAGAAAGTTTGTGACTTGTTGAATTTCAGAAAGCTTGTCAATGTGACAACTTGATGAATATCAGATTGAGCACTGTGTATGAATCTCTCCAGCGAGGTGTGTCAAGAGGTGTGTCAAGTGTCGGTCTGTGTGTATATATATGTACCATGATGCAACATTTGTGATGTGCAGACGCCGATGCAGAAACTGGTTCGTCGCATGACGCGCTTCTTCTGCAAGCAGTCGCGGTCGGAGGTGATGGAGGAGCTGAGTGGAGTGTTCAGCCATTTGGACTACAGCTGGAAGCACACCACCACCCACGTGGTCAGTGAATGTGTAGCACATCTCTGTTCATGTCGTCTATTGCACACCTGTTTACCCATATGATTTCGCCACATTTTGGTACACGTTTGGCGCAAATATGACGAATCAAAAAGAAATACATCGAAAAAAAAAAACTCTGGAGACAAAGCTCTCTAAAGTGGTAATTGAACTTGCGGAAGATAACTGTGGCGGAGGTTTTGACCAAAGAGAGGCAACTCTTGCTAACATCTGCGCGTGAAATTGCGTTTTGCAGTATCAGTCTCTTCGATAGCATGCCCTGTGACGGTGAAAAACTGGCGTGAGAGCATTAGCATGTACCAAAGTATGCTGATGAATCAGGTTTGAAAGCAGCTTGTATTAGAAAGAACAAAAAAAAAAAGAAAAAAAATTTTTTTACGACATCTTCGTAATCCTGGATTGTCGTCTGTTACTTAACCAAGGGAGATAATTTGTAGCTTCATCAATTTTTACACATGTATTGTAGCCTTAAAGAAATATCTTCTTGAAAACTCCGTGAAAATTCTTTGAATTTTGTAGTTGTGAGTCTGTAGGAATCCTGCAATTAGTCCAACTTGTGAAGTGTGTTTGTGCTTCTGTGTGTGCTCTAATGGCTGTTATTGAGTTTTACTCTTCCTGTGCTGTACCTCTTCCCTCCAGTTTGTGGTATCATCTTCTGTTGTTTTGGGGTTTTGTGTTATCTCTTCTGTTGTTTTTTTTTGTGGTAAGTTTTCCACCTCACCTTGCAAGGTGCTTCTTTGTGTGTGTGTGTGTGCGTGTGTGTGCGTGTGTGTGTGTTTTCTTTTTTTCATCATCATCTTATTCATCATCATCATCATCATCTTGTTCTTCTTTTTATTATCCCTGTTGTTCTTTTTCTTCGTCTTTTTCTTGTTCATGTTCTTCTTCTCTTTCTTCTTCTTCTTCATGGGTGACTGTGATAGAAGATTATCAGTGTAACATGATTATGAACAGTTTATTCGACCGAGGCGTGGTAAATTGATAATGATGGCCCAGAAAACTGCAGAGAGTATGGATGTGTTTTTAAAATCATCTCAGATTTAGCAGCAGCAGAATGTGAGATGATTAAGAAATAGAGTGTTGCCTTTGTCATACATTTGTGTTCAGTTCAAAGTCATGTGTGACGTGTGTGCTCAGTCCAAGTCATGTGTGTTGACACATTTGTGTTGAGTACCAGTCATGTGTGTTGGCCTGTTTGTGTTCAGTTCCAAGTCATGTGTGTTGACATGTGTGTGCACAGTTCAGTCATGTGTGTTGACATGTGTGTGCCAAGTTCAAGGTCAGGTGCATTGACGTGCATGTCGAGTTCAAGGTCATGTGTGTTGACGTGTGTGTCGTTCAAGGTCAGGTGTGTTGACGTGTGTGTCGAGATCAAGGTCATGTGTGTTGACGTGTGTGTCGTTCAAGGTCAGGTGTGTGACGTGTGTGTCGAGTTCAAGGTCATGTGTGTTGACATGTGTGTGTTCAGCTGACCGTGCACACTGTGGATCGTCGTCAGTCCCAGCTGACGTTCAAAGTCATGATCCTGGAGATGGGGGAGAACCTCCTAGTGGACTTCAGACTGTCAAAGGTAATGTGTGTGCAACTGTGCATGCACACACACACACACACACATATGCATGGACGCATGCACGCACATGCACATGTATACCATGCACATACAAATATGCACACACACACACACACACACACACACACACACACACACACACCCCCCATGCTCACACACAAGCACAGACACACACATACACACACACACACACAGAGACAAACACAGACACGCATTTACACGCACACCTGCATGCTTACAGCACAGACACAGCCGTACTCCTCTGTGTGCACATGCACATAGACATACATAGCGCACACACCCACACACACACACACACACACACACCCACACACACACACACACACACACACACACACACACACACTTTGGTCCAAACTAAAACGTTTGTTGTCAGCGGCATGGGAACACGCTCTGAGCATGCATCAGCATTCTTCACTGTCTTAGCACGGTAACCGAAACAGGAATTTCTCTGGCCTTTGTCGACATTTGCATACAACACACTCTGAGCAAGTTGAATGATTGTGACAGTCATCAGATTATGTGTGCCTCTGTTGTATTTTTCACATTTCTCATATTCTAAGCCCTTCATTCACGCACATGCACTTGCCTATGTACACACTGTGGGACATGGATGGTGTAGGTGCTCAGTCATACACGTTTGCCCATGTGCATGAATTTTGCACGTACAGGGGACGATGGTTGCAAAAGACTGACGCGCACATACATGGGATGACAACTGCAAAAAGCTCGCTCATGGTCTGCATATACTTTGAAGTATACTTTTATTGGAACAAATCTGAAATAAATGTCAGCGGACCATCCAGAGAAACATGGACAAAACGAGTCACAAGACAACACGCAACGCGTTTCGACCTCATAGGTCTTCTTCAGGTGAAACAAAGACGAACAAAATAACGAAAATGCACTTAGCTTTGATCGCTTCAGATTGCTTCTGAGTTCAGCGCAAGGAAGAAGGCCTTCTGAAGCGATCAAAGCTAAGTGCATTTTCGTTATTTGTTCGTCTTTGTTTCACCTGAAGAAGACGTAAGAGGTCGAAACACGTTGTGTGTTGTCTTGTGACTCGTTTGTCCACTTTTCTCTGGGCGGTTCGCTGACATTTATTTAAGATTTGTTTAAATTTCTGCCTGCAGTCGTTTCACTTTGCAACTAGATATACTTTTATTTTATTTTTCTTTTTATATGATTACTTTTGTTTAACTTTTCCACACACAGAATAGTAAGCAGCAGCAGGTGCTTTACGATCGCTTTCATGACCTGCTAAAGAAAAGGGACCAATCAGATCTTTTTGGTCTCCCCTTTTCAAAACACTCAACACATGCATGGTCCGTTGTGTTGGTTACAGGGCGACGGACTGGAGTTCAAACGGCACTTCATGCGGATTCGAGAGATGATGAAAGCGGTGATCTGCAAAGTCCCCTCGTTGTGGCCCAGCAGCGTGTGATTGGTGGATGTTTGGAGGCGTGGCTGAATGTGTGCAATGTGTTTAGCGTAAGTGGGAAGGCAGCAGCCAAGGTCGTGTCTCTGTTCGGAATGTGAGTGGCGTAACTCTGAGAAGGGAATGAGTTCTTTGCCTGCTGAATTTGATTATTGGGCTTTTTTTTGTCTGTTATTAATGGCGGACTATTTTGTCGAGCTGCTGCTGCTGAATTTGATCTTTGGACTTTTTTTTTTTGATCCATTATTAATGGCGGGGTTGGACTTTCTTTTTAATCCATCATTAATGGCGAGGTTTTTGTCCTCGTCGCCGTTCCGTTTGATTTTTTGACCAGTTGCCAATTCATGTTTTGCAGATATGCTGTGTGAATGGTGTCTTGATTATGAATTTTTTCAGAATTAATTTTTTTTTTCTTTTTAACTTACTGCTGTATTTTCATAATCATGCATTAGAGTGTGACAGGATACTTACTGGCTGCAAAATCATTGTGACCTACGAGATCAACTAAATGAAATCTGAACATCATTTGGCCGGTTCCAGCATGCACCTTTTTTTTTTTTTAACCTTCTAGATTTATGGATGTTGAACTGGTAACTCTCTGTTGATTGCCTTTTGATTGCCTTTTTTTCCTTTTTTTTCTTTTTTTTTTTTAGAATTGTTTAGTATAAGTAAGATATGACTGAAGAGGACCAGCAAGTGGGAACTTGACCATGCCCATGTGTATGTAGGTGTATGCATGTGTATGTAGGTGTATGTGTGTGTATGTATGTATGTATGTGTATGTAGGTGTATGTATGCACATGTGCTTTTTGTAACTGTGAAGCACCTGAAGGTTTTGGAAAGCGCTGTAAAAATGATTGTTAAGAAGAGAGATGAGTGTGAAGTGTACGCATAGGGAGAGGTTAATGTGATGTGTTTGAGTGAGGAGAGAGGAGTGTGAAGTGTACGCATAGGGAGAGGTTAATGTGATGTTTGAGTGAGGAGAGATGAGTGTGAAGTGTACGCATAGGGAGAGGTTAATGTGATGTGTTTGAGTGAGGAGAGAGGAGTGTGAAGTGTACGCATAGGGAGAGGTTAATGTGATGTTTCAGTGAGGAGAGATGAGTGTGAAGTGTACGCATAGGGAGAGGTTAATGTGATGTGTTTGAGTGAGGAGAGATGAGTGTGAAGTGTACGCATAGGGAGAGGTTAATGTGATGTGTTTGAGTGAGGAGAGATGAGTGTGAAGTGTACGCATAGGGAGAGGTTAATGTGATGTGCTTGAGTGAGAAGAGATGAGTGTGAAGTGTACGCATAGGGAGAGGTAATAGGGACCTTTAGATTAGACGTCACGTATCCGATAGGGGGATAGATAGGGTAACGTATCGACACCGTTATCGCAAAGTCTCGCACGATTTCATCAGACGGCTTCGATAGGTACGTGTTGACGTATCGCAAGCGATCCATACGTGGCCTTTCCCGCATTTGTGTTACAAGAGCACAAGTCAAGTGTGAGGGTAAGTACACATTGGTTGTTTGTTTTAAACCTTTTCTCAACTTAATCTGTATGTTTTCATTCACTGACTTATGAATCGTTGGTGCAAAACACTTTGAAAGATACCACCTCGTCACAGGCGAAAGTTGGGCGACCGGGCAACACGTATCGCCAGTCACCCGCCTCCTCACTGTTAACGAGATCTGAGATCGTGGTTCCACTTCAGTTCTGTTCACTTTTAAATCAGCTCAATTATGACTGTAAAGCAATAAATATACACGAATTGTGATATTTTAAAGAGTTTTTGATCACTTGCTGCTATCGTTTTGTTTTGAAAGCATGTATTCCATGTTTTTATGGAACTTGGTCGACTGATGCCCTGCTATACATGGAAAGATGAGGCCAAGCTGTCTGGCAGATGACACACAGCAGAAAGAGGCGTGTGCCGTCATTGTTTTCTTTTCTTCTTTTTTTTTTTTTTTTTTTTTTTTTTTTTTACAAATTATGATTTTATCAGAAAAGAATGTGCACACATGGGCGATCCATGGACAACATCAGTTTTGATTCCACCAGCTCCAGGGATTTTCTTTTTAATCTGGGGAACGTTTTTAATTAAAAATGCTGTCAGTTGTAGATCTGTCTTAAGCAGAGTAGTGAGTACGTGTGGAACAATTACAATTAAAAAAAACAACTACATAAACTGTATGAAAGTCGTGCTGTCAGAGAAGGTACTGAGATCGCTGCAGGTAAGTCTCATGTTCTGTCTAAACATTATAATTTAATGCCATCAGGTCGAACATTTCAGATTCCAAGATTTAAAACAAACTGATATAAAAACAGCTTCCTTCCTGTATCGATCAAACAAATCAATCAAAAGTAAACTTCAACCCAACCCTGCTTTCACTGCTTGCATATGTATGATCACTTTTATGTATAAGTGGGGAGGGGGGAGGGGGGGAGAGAGGGATTTTATATGTGTATGTAATTAATTTTTGTTTGCACATGTACCATTCTGTAATCTGTAATTTGGCTGTCATGCACACCTTTTTATTGGCCACTCTTAATTTCTCGAAAGAGATAATAGAGTGTTTTTGATTTGATTTGATTATCCAAACACGAGAGAGGAGAGAGAGAGAGAGAGAATGTGTGTGCGCATGTATAAGGGGTGTGTGTGTGTGTGGTATTCTGCATGACATTTGCATATACTTCAACATAACTTACGTGTCTGTTTTGAGATGGCAGCCGAAAAAGGGAAAAAGACCAGCCACCGTGGCGAAGTGGTTAGCGCCGCGGACTCCTGGCTGGGAGGTCGTGGGTTCGAATCCCATCAGAAGTCATGTGGGTTTTTCTGCCCCGACCGGCTCCTACCCAGAGTTGAGTTGCTGCGGACTCAGTTGGGAAGACTGGGACCACACAGTCGAGTTTCATCCACTTAATGGATGCATTTCTGAGAGTGTTGCTCAAATTTCCTGACCAACACTGCAGGTGCCTGTATCTCTCGGGCCTGGTTGACGCCGGGATATATTATGAAAGGAAGTGTAGTAGTCAGTAGAGTACAGCCCTGTTATGTAGTTTCAGACCGAAATGGAAATCCATAGCATCATCTTAATCATCCTCATTCTCATCGATCAGCATCATAAAAAAAAAATGTTTCAAATTCTGTGGCCCTTCATGCCCTGCTCTCATGGTGACCTCAGTTTCGGTGTCCTCTCCACGTCTGTGACCTTGGTTTGGTTCTGTTGGGGTCTCTGGTATCGGCGAGTCCATGGGGGCTGTCGTTGGAAGGACGTGGTAGCGCCCTCCGGAGGGAGAGCTCACTCATGCTGGCTCCGCGACTAAGCAGTTATTGTTGTCAGTAGGGGGCTTAGTAGTGGGTGTCCTGAGTATGTTAGATCAGAACAGGCGCCACTGAACACCACCGAAGTGACTCGGCAGTGCAGTGTCTCCTCCGGTGGGTTGCCTCTTGACGACTTGACAAGGACTGCTCTCTGTGAATTGCCGGTGCTGGGGCTGCGGCGGGGCCGACCAGGCTGTGGCTGTGGACGGAGTGTCAGAATGAGCGGCGTGGGTGCATTGCCTCTGAGGTGGTGCAGAGGTTGGGACAGCAAAAAAAAAAAAAAGGAAAAAAGAAGAAATTTTACTTTTTTCCATGGATGGACATTCTCCTCATAATGGAGGTGCTACAACAGAACCCATACAGAAATGGGAGCACTGTATACGGAGTGATAACGGATCAACTGAGACCGAGGTCAGTTGAAATTTTTTTGTCTTGAAGTAAAGAAATGTGTGTGTGTCTGTGCGTGTGTGTGCATGGTGTGTGTGTGCGTGTGTCTAAAGAATCTCTGGAGTCTAATTGCGAGCGTGAATGTTACGACTTTGAAATCGGTATTAGGTTAGGTAATTGATGTATGATCTGAGAGGTCACTTTTGTCCATTGTTGTCCCTTTATAAATTAGGATAATCATGCTTTTTGGGGATTGAGAATGAGATCACTTCATCTTCTCAGCTTTCAATGGTTGTCTTCACCAAAAGGTATTTCAGTTTTGTCCAAAATTGTCTGTAAAATAATCGGTGAACCGTTATTTCCTGGTGTGTGTGTGTGTGTGTGCACACGCGTGCTTGTGTGCATGTGTTTGTGGTTTCTTTGCATACTGATGTATAGAATATCACAGTTTGCTGTTGATACAATGGAAAGAACCGGGAAAAGGGATGGGGGTGGGCTGGGGGGTAACAGGGAAGTACATGTTTTAGAACCTGTTGCAGTTTTGAAACTGCATCGTACTTCGAGAAAAATACTCACAGTGTCCGTTTTCTGCCTTTGATTGATTTATAATATCCAATTGTATTCACACTTCTTTTTTTATGCAGCTCTAAAATATCCTTAGCATTTTGAAGCTGGGGCATATGAAGATGTCTGAGGGAGGGTGGGGTATGATGGTAGGCCGCTGAACATTCTTTCAATCTGCCGGCAGACTGCTCCCGCCGGAAGCCATGTAATCTAAACCTAAACTGGAATCACGTACGTCATAACGTACACATCTCGATGCGTGTACGTATATGGCGATATGAGACGTCTAATCTAAAGGTCCCAAATGTGATGTGTTTGAATGAGAAGAGATGAGTGAGAAGTGTACACATAGGGAGAGGTTAATGGGATGTGTTTGAGTGAGGAGAGTTGAGTGTGAAGTGTACGCATAGGGAGAGGTTAATGTGATGTGTTTGAGTGAGGAGAGATGAGTGTGAAGTGTACGCATAGGGAGAGGTTAATGTGACGTGTTTTGAGTGAGGAGAGATGAGTGTGAAGTGTACGCATAGGGAGAGGTTAATGTGACGTGTTTGAGTGAGGAGAGATGAGTGTGAAGTGTACGCATAGGGAGAGGTTAATGTGACGTGTTTGAGTGGGAGAGATGAGTGTGAAGTGTACGCATAGGGAGAGGTTAATGTGACGTGTTTGAGTGAGGAGAGATGAGTGTGACGTGTACGCATAGGGAGAGGTTAATGTGACGTGTTTGAGTGAGGAGAGATGAGTGTGACGTGTACGCATAGGGAGAGGTTAATGTGACGTGTTTGAGTGAGGAGAGATGAGTGTGACGTGTACGCATAGGGAGAGGTTAATGTGACGTGTTTGAGTGAGGAGAGATGAGTGTGAAGTGTACGCATAGGGAGAGGTTAATGTGACGTGCTTGAATGAGGAGAGATGAGCGTGAAGTGTACGCATAGGGAGAGGTTAATGTGACGTGCTTGAATAAGGAGAGATGAGCGTGAAGTGTACGCATAGGGAGAGGTTAATGTGACGTGTTTGAGTGAGGAGAGATGAGTGTGAAGTGTACGCATAGGGAGAGGTTAATGTGATGTGTTTGAGAAAAGATCGATGTGAAGTGCATGATTGTGTACAATGTCTATTCCTGCACAATGATTCATTCCCTTGTGCAGAGATTTATCATTTCATTCATGATGACCTGTCATCACGTATGCAGAGCCACCAACCATCCTGCTTTCGGTGGAATTTACTGTGGTCAAACACCAGTCATCCCCGCTATTCTGTTTGATGTTTTAAAAAAAAAAAAAAAATTCTGCTAGCGAAAAAAAGTTTGTTAATTGCACATCTGCTGCTTGTATAGCCAAAGAGTTGTTTGCACATCTGCTGCTCGTATAGCCAGTGAGCTGTTTGGAGACTTACTTCAGTTTCAGCTTCCTGTGCTGCCATCATGTCGAAACGACCTGCTGGACTGATTAACCCCTGAGGCAGAAAAGAAGAAAAAGAATTTAGAACAGAAGTGCAGATTCAGGTCGCTTTCTGCTGTCATGATGGGAGTGCAGCTGATCCCAGTCAGCAGTTCGGCCTGTGGAAGAGTTCAGCCTTGTCAGGAAGAACCTTACAGATTTTCGTCGCACCTTGAGTCAACAGGGTTCGCACGGTCTTTAAAAGTTTGGACAAGTTTGGAAAAAATGAGGGGTCATTTTTAAGTCCTTAAATATCTGTAAAAAATGCATCAGGTCTTTACAAATCTTTCAAAATCAGCTCTCCTATATAGATCATGGGGAAAATAAAAATAAAAGATCCAATGTTCATAGAAAAGCTACACATAAAAATTTCAAACAAAAGTGAAAATACTCGGACTATTTAATTTTTCAAACCATCAGTTCACGTACGTTGCGACATAAGCAAAACGCCGATCTTGATGAGGCAAGGGAGGTAAACGGATTTTGCGGCGGTAGCGTCCCTTTAAGCAGTTTCACTTCCTGTCGCTGTCGACGATGCCGGGCATTTGTTCGTTTAACGAAATATGGCTTTCAAAGCCAGAATACAGCAAAGTGGCTTCGAAAAGTCGTGGAGGACAAGCGCAAAGCGTATTGTTGTGTGTGCAAGAAAGAGTCTGCACCTCTCTGCGATGGGGGAAGCCGCGTTGCAGAAGCATGCTCAAGGTAAGAAGAATCTTCCAGAAAAGCAGCTGGCCGAAATGGAGAAAAGAGCATTGAAAAGGAAGGCATCAGAAAAACTCCTTGATGAACTGAAAATTAAGCATGCTAAGCTGTTGAAGAACATCGCCCACTTGGAGGAGACAGCTGACCAGAAGCTTTTGACGCAGAAGAACTGAACCGCAAGACTTTGTTGACAGAGTCTAATGCTCTGCGGAAGAATGTGAAAACAAAAAAAGGAAGAGCTGAAAGGACTGGAAAAGGAGATGGAGGATCTGAAATCCAGCGAGGGGGCCTCCAGTTCTTCGAAACAATAGTCAGCCTGTTCACAGACACTACAGTTTCCCCCTATCCCCACCCCCACCCTCTATTTTAGTCTTCTTTTATGGACTGTGTAAAGTTTTAGATTAGACAGTTTTAGATTAAGGAAAAGAATTGTTTGGATTCTTCACCTGGGGACTATAGACACTGCTTTCCTGGTCTCAAGTCAAGTAGGACAACAAGTGAAGAGCAATAAAGGTAAGCCTTGTTTTGGTATTTATATCATCTAGGAAGTTGCCGCGAGGTCTTTATATTTTGTATGGCAGGTCTTGAAAAGTCTTTAAAAAGTCTTAAATTTTGTGACTGGAAGTCTGTATGAACCCTGGTCAAGGCACTACAGCGACACTGATGATTCTGAAGTGTGAAAATGAGCCAGGTCATAAGAGATGAAGAGTAGTGACAGTGTACTTTGAAAAATGTAAAAGAGCAACAACGCGTTGGCAGAGGCAGCGGTTCCTTGAAAGCACTTGACCAAAGGAAAGAAAGTGAAGTGTCTGGAACATCGTTGTTTTGTGTTGGGTGCAATAGCACATGTATTCCTTTCAACTGTCAGAAATTCTGCTCAATTTAAAAAGAAATATTCCTCTCAAGTCTCTTCAGAGGTTGGCAGCTCTGTGGATGCGTAGCATCTCTGTGAATGTGTAGCAGCTCTGTGTGATGCGTAGCATCTCTGTGAATGTGTAGCAGCTCTGTGGATGCGTAGCATCTCTGTGAATGTGTAGCATCTCTGTGGATGCGTAGCATCTCATGTAATGGATTTATCGTCGTATTAGCAGTGATGCCAATCCTCAGAAAACATGTTCACTCATTAGGGGAACATGATTGTGTGGAAGAAGCAGCAGTACAGAAAGGAGCTATTCGTTGGAAGTGTAGGATGGGACCAGGTCAAGGAATAAGACTAGGTGGGTGCTCATGCATGCATGCGTCCGCAAACTGTGAAAGAGAAACATTCAAACCTCAGTCTGTGAGTTCTCACTGGCGTGTCAGATGCCACTTAAAAGTATATGGCTGGACTTTTTCTTCCTTGGTTTTAATAGATACCAGCTAAAATCGGTTCGAGGAAAAAGTAAGAAAAAAAAAGAAAAGAACAAATGTGAAATTGAGGTTTGTTAAACAGTAATTTGCCATGGTGTACTTTTCATGTGCAACTGGGCGTATTTGCCTTTTTTTTAAAAATCAACTTTTATTCTTACTCTGTTTTTTTGTTGTTGTTGTTATTTATAGGTCTTTCAGTTCAGATAACATTCAGGGCACTTTCTGCACATAAAAGTCAAAGTCTGTCAGGTGGCGGAGAGAGAATGAGATGTGAAGAAGACGGATTAACTGAGGAAAAAAAACTTCTTAACAAGGTGGTGGGGTTGGAATGTAAAGAAAGCTTAGTTTGGTGCAGCAGGCTGGTCTCCAGGGAAGAGAGTGAGGAGGGGAGGGCAAGGTGCCCTCTGTGTGTGTGTGCTTCCAGTTTGGGCTGAGAATGAGGAGGGGAGGGCAAGGTGCCCTCTGTGTGTGCTTCCAGTTTGGCCTTAGAATGAGGATGGGAGGGCAAGGTGCCCTCTGTGTGTGCTTCCAGTTTGGCCTTAGAATGAGGATGGGAGGGCAAGGTGCCCTCTGTGTGTGCTTCCAGTTTGGGCTGAGAATGAGGAGGGGAGGGCAAGGTGCCCTCTGTGTGTGCTTCCAGTTGGGGCTGAGGAGTCAAAAAAGGACAAGACAGAACGAGCAGCCCTGGTGCTGTGGTTCATACTTGTAGGCTGGGAGGTTGAGGGTTGGAGTCCCCCCTCAAAGGCATTTCTTTGTGGGATTTTTTCCACTCCTGCACAGAGTTACCCGAGTGCTGTGAGCTCGAAAGGGAAGACTGAAATCACACAGCTGACTGTCATCCGTGTAAGGGAGTCTGTCAGGATGTGTATTGGGTTCCCATGGGAAGACTGGAACCAGAAAGTGGAGTTTTGTCCTCTTCAGGGGATGTGTCTGGGAGAGTATCGTTCGAATTTCCTGACCAACTCTGCAGGTGTCTGTGTGTTCTCTGGGCCTGGTTAATGCCTGGATGTACAATCAAAGATGTGCGGAGTATAGTTGTGCTTTCTCAGATCAGAAAGAAACTCCACACCATCTTGATCTTCTTCATTGGTGAGCATTAAGAAATCACTGATGCAAGAATGCTTCATGCCCTGATCTGGATGATCTCAATGTGAATCGTGTTTTCCACATAATCCATGCTAATTGCAAGTTCATCATTGTTGAAGTCATCGATATTGGCAAGCTTATTTGGACTGCGGTGGGATGGACGTGATGTTGCCATCCAGGGGGGGGGGGGGGGGGGGGGGGGGGGGGGGGGGGGGGGGGGCGGGAGGAAGTGGGGGGGGGCTGCTCACTCATACTGGCTGAGTGACTAAGCAGTTATTATCACATTATATTGTACATGATCCAGCTCTCAGATCTCAGAGGAAACATTAGCAGTGTCGTCGTTGTTGGCAATTGGGGGTGGGGTAGTTGATGGTGTTCCATGTGATCAGAACATGGACCACCAAGCGACTCAGCAGCAGTGCAGCGTCTCCTCTGAGGGGTGGCCATGGGGTGATCTCATGCTACTGACTGCTCCCTGCAAACGGCCGGTGTTGCCAACGGTGACAGGGTGAGCTGCTGTGTGCCTGTATAGGCAGAGCTGCAATGAACAACGAAAGGGGTCGGCCACCCACAGAGCACAAAGATAAGGTTGGAGGGGCTGGGGGAGGAGGTTGGGGGGGGGGGAGGGCTGTGTGAGTGATGAGGGAGGTGGTGGGGTGGCAGGATGGCTGGAAATGGAGACGCGTTCGAAAGAACAGAGTCTGTGCGAGTCTGCATAAAATGCAACTGTACACGTATGTACATAGCATATGTGTTTACGGATCTTCAGCCTCTGCCCCCTCTTCCCTCTTACAATCTTTTTTTTTTTGTAGTTTATACATCAGAGAAAAGTTTGTGTGCTTGGAAGTTTATAGGGTCGTGATTGTGCATCACTGGCATTTTAGACTGAAGGTGTGGTTTGTTTGACTTGCACTTGTTTGTTTACTGAACAGTGAGCGATCAGTTCCGTCTGCTTCAAGGGAGGCGAGGCTGGAAAGCAATGCTTGCACAGTGGTGGTTATTGTTGAGCCAAGTCGAACAGTATTATATACGTAACAATCAAGCGAAACCAAGTGGAGCACACCAGAAAATGTGAAACAGATGATGATGTGTGCACTGCAGAATGTTGTTTATGTCAATTTATATGTGTTGCCATCTTTGAAATGTTGCATTTCTTTTCCTGTTGCATGTGCTACTGATTTTGTTTAGCTGATCATGTGATAAAGGGGGAAATTCTCACTGCAGAGCAGTAAATGCTTATGAAAGCTTTTGTTAAAGTTATTTGTATTTAGATAATCATTGACCCAATCAAAGCGAGGTTCAGCCTGAGGCGAAGCTAGCTATCGCAGAGATTTCAGGCGTTTTATTTCAATTTATAGGTTTCTTTCTTTCTTTTTTTTTTTTTTTTTAATTATTAATGAAAGTGATCACAAAATGTGTAAGCGATTCTCTTTTGTTGAACATGAGCAAACATGTGTAAACCTTTATTTTTTTAATTTTTATTTTATTTTTTTTTGTGATGGTAGATTTTTTGTTTGATTATTCAGTATTGTATGGAACATATTGTTACATGTGTCAAAGTCTGTGGATGCTTTTGTATCATGACATCCTAGTCCAATACTCCTTTGTTTTTGGCATAGATCGTAACGTGCAAAAAGTATGCATTCTCAACAAGTTGTGGCCCTGTAATTGATGTAATGGGGTCCACACTCCCCAAGGGTTGTGACTTCAAACTCCAGAAATAGGAAGCATATTGCTGCAAAAGTTTGGGGGCTCGAACTGTCTCTCACGGGCTCGAACTGTCTCTTCCCCCATTGCTCAGCATGCTGTGCACTCTCAACAGGACCTTGGTTGGGTAGTACCCGCTGCAGGGCTGTTTTTAAATTGCTCAGCTGTGTGTCTGTATCGCCCAGCTTTCCTGATCAGCACTGCAGGTGTCTTGTGTGTGTGTTCCAAGCCTGGTCCATCATGAAAATTCTAGTCCGTCACAGTCATCCCAGCTGTAGTTCTCCCCACATCTCTGCATGCTGAGCAGTTGTTGGCACACACACACACACACACACATGATACACACACACACACACACACATATACATACATACACTCACACACACACAGCACAACACACACACACATACATACATACACTCATACACACACACACACACAGTGCTCCACACACACACATGTACACACACACACACACACACACACACAGCACAACACACACACACATGTACACTCACACACAACACACAACACACACACACACACACACAGAGCACAACACACACATGTACACTCACACACACACGTATACACACACACACACACACACACACATACACACACACGTATACACACACACACACACACAGTGCTCCTGCTATGTCGGCATTCCACAGCATCCCGATGTTCCCTCCGGGATGAACACCACTGATCACATGACAACGTGGGGATGACAAAAGAGCCTTTCTGCCCTATCTCTACAATTTCTTTTTTCTTTCTTTCTTTTTTTTTTTTTTTTAAACCTTAACAGCCAGGTTTGCAGTCGTTTTGGAGAGGTTGATTACATGAAGATGCAAGCACACTGTATCAGATGTACTTACTGCTGATTTAAACTAGTCGCATCTGATGAAAAGAGGTAGGGGCAAAGTGATATTAAAAAGGGGGCGAAAAAAAAAAAAAGAATGGTCAGAATTGTTTCAATCAGTTTCCAGGTGTACTTTTCTTGCAAGAATATATTTCAATCTCAATTCATTTCCCAAAAGATCTTGCTGAACCATCTCTCCCCTTGTTCCCTACCAAGTAATGAATGACTGCGTGTGTGTGTGTGTGTGTGTGTGTGTGTGTGTGTGTGTGTTTTAAAGATTTTATGACCAAAGAAGAGACCAGGTTTAATCATGATGGCACAAGAAACAGTAGACAGCAGCTCACATGTCTCAATAAATGAATGAATGTCTCAGTCACTGTGTTGAATGATGACGTATATATCTTTGGTGAATGTACTGTGCAAGACGACTGCTGGTGTGTATATGAAGTAACAAGTCTGCAGTAAAAATGTCTTTATTGTTGACAGATACCTCTGCTCTCACATGTTGATGCTCCGAGATATACCACCAACTTCACTCAGGTAAAAGGTGTTAATTCACACTCTCTCTCTCTCTCTCTCTCTCTCTCTCTCTCACACACACACACACACATATGCACACACAAAGAGAAAGAAAATTAGAATTACACTGCTATGCAGCAGAACTTTTTAGCTAAGGTTTTTTTGTTGTTTTTTTTTCCCAGACGATGCCCAATATCTATTTAATCATCTACTTTCACATTCATATAAACCAACCCATGCACATACATAACCTCTGCAACGAAATATTTATTGCCTGCATTCAGCATAGATGCACACTTATAAATTACAACAGAAGAATCAACTCATCACCCGGAAAATAACAAAATTAAACAAACAACAACAAAAAAAAAACATTCATCAGCTTTTTCCTTTTTGTGAGAACTTGTGTGTGGTGCTTAACAATCTAACTAACCATAGTCAAGAGCAATGTCAGCTTTAAATACAGTTTGTGATTTCCCTTCGAGAGAAGAAGAAGAAGAAGAAGAAGAAAAAAAAACAGAAAGTTTGAAAAAGCCAGACATGTGCCACTGGGGTTATCTGTACTGGCAGAGGGAGTGTCCCAATAGTTTCCCCTCAGCATGAAATGTGGCAAGGAGACCAAAGCACTAAATAACAAGGCAGGTAACTTCAGGTCTCAAGGACAGAAAACTACATGCACCCACCTCTTGACGTTGACTGCCGCATCCATTCATCTAGCTCAGATGTAGACTCCAGGAACATGGGTTTTCTTCCTTGTTATTACGAAGTGAGATATCTAGCAAAAAGTGCTTTAAGAGAAAAAATTCCATCATGACAGTGGGGTCCACATATCAACTGGCTTTGTCAAACACAACACCGAGATGGTGCCTGGCTAATGATGTCAGTTTTGGTTTGCTACAAATTCCTCTTTCTTTTTTTTGTCTGATACTCTGTATCAGATCAACCCTCCCATCACACCACACAATTCCTTAAACATCATATCCTTATCAAAGACAAAAATCGTAATAAATACATATATGAAGTTGACCACTGTGACAAAACAGCAACTTCGTATAGTGAAAGAATGGACAGCAAAATTGTGACAAAAGGGCATCTTCGTGTAGTGAAAGAACGGAGAGCAAAATTCAAACTGACGTGTACATCACATCCATGGAGAGTTTGCTGGATTTAGCCGATGGTTTGTTTTTAAACGAGATGCATACTGCAACCTTTGTACAACCATGGAACGATCGTGCTGTCCGCAGCCTGTTTGCTGAACCCATTCTGCACAACTTGTGAGACTAAAATCTGCTCTCAATCATGGACAGAGAAGCCGCCATTGCTAACCTTGAAGATGCATGCATTTGTCGTCGTCATACAAAAAAGCAGGGACAGAACGGCTGCAGAAGTCCACTTAAAGGTTAAAGGTTAAAGTAGTTGCACAATGAGGCGACTGCAGGCGGAAATCTGAACAAATTTTAAATGTAATTCATAGCTAACCGCCATTAATAGCGGTTTGCTATTAATTACATTAAAAATTTGTTAAAGGTTAAGTTCATAGTCTTACAGTCATAGGGGCTGTGAACTGTCAGAAAACCATGGTGTTAGAGGCACGGTGTTATGGAAGGCAACTCTCATCCCTTTCCTTCCGCCACCTTCAACCTTCCCTAGCCAGAATCAGGTGGTCATTACTTCTGGGTGGGGCAGGGAGGCTTTTCAAGCTGTTAGGATGTAACCCCCATGAAACTGTCTGCCCTCATGACCGTCAGCTCTGCAGGCAAATGCACTAACAATCTGATCCAGATGTTGACAAGAATAAAACTACGCAATGTCCAGAACAGTCGGAACTGAAAGGGTTAAAGCAGGTAGGAAAAATCAGTTGCTGGTTTGTCTTCCGTTTATTCTACTCGCACACCAATGGTCCTCTTTGTGTCAAACCAACTTGTGGCTGTTCACAACATCAGCAGTAGAATAAGAAAAAAAAAAAAAGGCAAAAAAAAAAAAAAGGCTCATTTTTTTCACCAAAGCATTCTCACAATCCACATACAAATGCAGCTTTTTTTTTTTTCAACCACCGACAAAAAAAAACACACACACAAAAAAATCTACATGAAACACATGAGTAATGTAATAAATATTGCAAACAAAGCGGTCGGCAATGACAATAGTGCACATTTCCTTGTGCCTGTGAATTGGCAAGACCTTTGCGGCCACGTTGCAGAAAGGGTATGTGCCGAAACTGGATCCACGACATCTTCCTTCACAACTATCTTCAGTGCACAAAGGGTTAACAGCACATGGCTCTGTCACTGAAACTTTGTTGCATTCGTTTTTTTTTTTTTTTTTGCATCTGCATTGTCTGCCCCTGACCAACAGCGTTCCTCCCATGCTGCTCTTTCCGCAGACCCCACCCCCCACCCCACACACACACACACACGCACATCCATACCCAGGCCCGTTCCCTGGCTGCTCCATAGGGAGCCATCTATCTTGAGTCCCCGCATGGCAACCCACCTGAGGAGACACTGCACCACTGCTGAGTCACCTGGGAGGTGTTCAGCGGTGCTGAGTCACCTGGGTGGTGTTCAGCGGTGCTGAGTCACCTGGGCGGTGTTCAGCGGTGCTGAGTCACCTGGGCGGTGTTCAGCGGTGCCTGTTCTGATCCGACGCAGACACTGCCTACATTCTGCTGCTCCGTTGTGACGCAAGCATGAATGAGTGTCCCCCCCTCTGGGAGACGCCACCAAGTCCATCCGACAACAGAGCCCATGCTCACACCAGACTAGGCTGTCACTCACAAACACAAAATCACAGCCAAACATGGAATGGAATTCCGAGTCCTGTGAAGTTCTGAAGATCTGAATCATCCCCCCCACCACCTCCCATTTCAAAGCCTTGAAAATAAGACTGCTCAGAAAAAAAACATTGAAATTTGTGATGGCCTCGGTGTGTTTTTCTTTCTTCACCAAGACAGGAGAAGCAAATACATGTCCAGAACAAGGGGGCAATCCAAGACGCTGCATCATCATTAGTATCAGTTGCCGACGACCACTTTTATCACTATGAGTTTCTTGGCAACATGTACAACACAGCATTTTCCTGCATGCATTTGGTTGACACAGACAGTTCTTGGTGTAAAACAAAACGTGCCTTGACACTTTCTAAAAACAAAACGTGCCTTGAAGCTTTCTAAAAAAATGATCTGGGACATTTGACTGATCGCTGCAGGAACCCTGTGAACATATCCATCACGTCGTACAGCAATGCATTGTAGAACCAGGTAATCACGTCGAACCTCTCTGCATGACATTTGGGGCTGCTCCTCCCCCGAAACAGCAGCATCAACAGGGCATACACTCGTACCTCCCTCCCTTCTTTCTGTCAGCTCAGAAGACGGCACAGTGGGTCACTTTTCTGGGTGTGTTTTACGTGAAGTGAATCCATTCTAACAACTCTGCATTCTGACAAACCAGCTGACATGTCCCTGCGATCCTAACTCTCTCTTCTCCCGCTGTCTCCCCCCCCTTCATCCCTCTCTCCACCCCACTCCCACACCATCCTCTTGACAAACACAGACATCAAGTATATCCCTGCCTACACTCCACACCTATTCTGTCAAACTTACAATATTAACGGATGTATGTTCATCGCTCTCCTCTTTAAGAGCTCAGAACGCTTTACAATAAATGTGGTACATATAATACACATTGCATATCTTCACACTCACACATGCACATACACACACACAAAAAAAAAGAAGTCTCGGGAGTAATTGAACATCCACAGGTATACACACATATACCACATACCCCGAAAGAAAAAGTCTTAGGAGTACTTGAACATCCATAGGTATACACACATATACCACATACCCCGAAAGAAAAAAAAAGTCTTAGGAGTACTTGAACATCCATAGGTATACACACATATACCACATACCCCGAAAGAAAAAAAGTCTTAGGAGTACTTGAACATCCACAGGTATTCACACACATACCACATACCCCAAAAGGAAAAAAAGTCTTAGAAGTAACTGAACATCCACAGGTATTCACACACATACCACATACCCCAAAAGGAAAAAAGTCTTAGGAGTACTTGAACATCCACAGGTATTCACACACATACCACATACCCCAAAAGGAAAAAAGTCTTAGGAGTACTTGAACATCCACAGGTATTCACACACATACCACATTCACCAAAAGAGAAAAGCATGTCTTAGGAGTAACTGAACATCCACAGGTATTCACACTTTGTATTGTGTAACTATTGTACGTACCTGTGATTTAAGATTTGTTTAAACCAGGTATACACAATCATACCTGCAGAAGTCCTAATTCGAATCTACCCACATGCATTCAGAAAGAGAAAAAACTAGGTTTGTAAAGTAAAAAGACGATACACACTGAATATGGTACATTATGTGAAAGATCTGGACAGTTTTCAAGGATGATGATGGGGAGGGGAAACAGAAAAAAAAAAAGCTATGTTCGAACGGCAGAGAAACTGAATGTTTTTCGATTGTGTTTTCTTGTACCGAACTTTGGGGTGAAAAAATCCGGTCATCAGCAGAAAAACAACAATAGACTGATAGACTGAAAATCCTCCAAAGCACAGATACCGAGGAACAGTGTCAGTTAGAATAACAACACTGTGATAGGCTGAAAATCTTCCAAAGTTCAGACAGATACCGGTACACAGCCAGTTAGAATAACAATGCTGTGATAGGCTGAAAATCTTCCAAAGTTCAGACACCAAGGTACAGTGTCCGTTAGAATGATACTTTCATTGACTGAAAATCTTCCAACGTTCGGACAGATACCCTGATACAGTGGCAGTCACCTTCAGTCACCACCATGCCTCTCGCTGACTGACCAGATTTTCACACTAAACTTCTTCAGACTAATCATGTTGCTGTGGGTTATTTTACAAGCACGACAAGCATGCAGAACCTGAGTGGACTGTCTCATTGTAAAGACTAGCTTTCTGATTACCATTTCAGTCAACACCCAAAAGGGCACTTTCTTTTCTTTTAATTAATTTTCTCACTTCTAAGATGAGCGCATAATCCATTAAATCACACCTCTACAATTCGGGGTTAACGTGCAACATGAAACACCAAACCAAACCAAAGTGGTGAGTTCCAACTGCAATAAAACCACCACAGGTAAAGTGCTACAAACAGTTTGATTTCATTTATGATCGTCATTGGTCGATTCAGACCTACATATCTTGGGTTTTGCTTTGTTCTGTCTTAAGTTTCGTATGACATTTGTTTCCCAAACAATGCATTCATAAATGGCGTCACGCTTCCAGAGTTCTCCTTAAAACGCCACAATAAAGCAGACAGTGCCAGAAGCTTCCACAAATCGTTTCTTGAATGTTCCAAGCATTCTGACTGGCTAGCACACAAGGGTTGTCGGTCCTTCTAGAAAGCCCCATGCATTTTGATTGGTTGTGCTACGTCATGATTCTTGAGCATCCATGAATACTCCGTGTTCACTGATTGGCTGTCTTGCCCCTTTGTTTCTTGAACCATCAATCTGACCATTCATAAATAACTGGCAGAAGAAGGAAGCAGAGAGAGAGAATCCCAACTAAATGAGAGACAAAAAGGTGGGGGTGGGAGTGTGGGGGTAGAAAGAATTCAAACTGAAAGTGAAAGTGTCTGAGAAGGACACGTTTTTATTTCGGGACTTTTGTGATGGTCAGCGAGAACGGGTCTGTGAATCATCTGCTGTAAAGTCTTTGACTTTGTCATCTGCTGTAAAGTCTTTGACTTTGTCATCTGCTGTACAGTCTTTGACTTTGTCACCAGAGTTGTCTTCTCTCTCTTTCGTTTCAGGACTTTTGTGATGGTCAACCAGAACGGGTTTGTGAATCATCTGCGTAAAGTCTCTGAATTCGTCACCAGAGTCGACTTCTCCTCTATCCGCATCGATTCAACAAGAGATCATATCAACCTCTTACCTGCAAATCATTTCAGTCAGCATTAAGCCCGCTGCGGTCTGCAGGACCAACAGTTGGATTCCATTTGGTCATAACAATCAAACGGAAGTGTAACATTTCAGCGACAGTAAATCCACTGAGGCATGTAGGAACAAAGGTTCGATTCCTCCTAGTCGTAACAATCAATCAAACAGAAGTGTAACATTTCAGCGACAGTAAATCCACTGAGGCATGTAGGAACAAGGGTTCGATTCCTCCTAGTCGTAACAATCAAACGGAAGTGTAACATTTCAGCGACAGTAAATCCACTGAGGCATGTAGGAACAAGGGTTCGATTCCTCCTAGTCGTAACAATCAAACGGAAGTGTAATATTTCAGCGGCACTAAATCCACCACAGGTCAAGCCAGGGAATAAGCAGGATTCTGATCGACTGACCAATGAGCCACAAAGGAAAGCCATCATCCTTTCTTAAAAAAAAAACCAATTCTTCAGCAGGTCCCTGTGATGGTATCATATGTTCTTGATTTACTTGACTTATGCCTCTTGATTCCCTGAGGAACATAGGGCCGTGACGACACTCCTCCAACGCACGTGATTTTGACAGGTCCTCTTTAGCTGGGCCCACGTCATTCCGGTGGCCTTCACCTCGGCGTCGACACTCCTGCGCCAAGTCCATTTTGGTCGACCCACTTTTCATTTTCCTTGTTGATTCCAATCCAGAGCCTGCCTGGTTACGTTGGATACAGGCTTCTGTAGCGTGTGGCTGATCCATCCCCATTTCCGTTTGTTTATCTCAGTTTCTATTGGGACTTGTCTTGTCGTGTCCCACAGTTGTTCACTGGAGATAACTTCTGGCCACCTGATGTTGAGGACGTTTCTGAGACATCTACTGATGAATGTCTGTAGCTTGTTGATCATATGTTCAGGCAGTCGAAATTCCATCCCCTCATCTATTACACCCCCACCCCTCACCATGTAAACTACTCTGTCACAAGATGCTAACACCAAAACACACTCACCTTTTTTTTTTCTTTTTAGTATTGTATGTCGTTTCTATTAGTTGGGCAAACTACCCCACAATGCAAGGAGTGGAGGGGGAGTGGGGGGGGGGGAGGAGGGGGGGGGGAGCATTTTCCTAAAGGAATGCTATTCGTTTAAGAATTTCAATTATGAATTCGAAAGTGAATGGTGAGACAGCTGTTGGGGGAGAATTCAACAGGCATTTAGCAGATAAAAAAAAAATGCACATACATACATACAGGACAAATAAAAAAGAATCACAAATATGGCTGATGAAACGCACGCATACACACAAATGCACACACACACACAAACGCATGCATACAAACAAACGCACACACACACAAACACATACACTCACTCACACACACACACACACACACACCACACACACACACACGCACACACACACACACACACACACACACACACACACACACACACACACTCAACAGGCAAACAAACCCCATACACATAGACCATTTCCTCAAAACAGAATCTCATTACCTCCTATAACTTTGCCCCCCCCTCCACCATCTCCTCTCACACCCTCCCTCACACGAGCTAACCAAATCGGCTAAGTCATGTTTTTCTCCGGAGCTTGTTTATGGGCAATGTAGAGGAACCCGATACTGGACAGAGCGCTGACGAGGAAAATGACGTCGAACCAGCGATGGTAGAAGTTGAACTGAAGGTCACCCAGAACTTCCGTGATGATCATTCTGTAACAGGACACATCACCCTTTGGGGGTTTTGTTGTTGTCGTTTTCTTTTCATTGCTGTCCTATCTTCTGTGCCACATCAGTGGCACTGCACACCATGCTGCTAATTCTGATACCCCGCCCACAGCCACACCCGCCCACCCACAGCTACACCCCGCCCACAGCCACACCCCGCCCACAGCTACACCCTGCCCACAGCCACACCCCGCCCCCACAGCAGCTACATCCCGCCCACAGCCACTGCCTGGCCCGCCACAGCCCCGGCAATCCACAGGGAGCAGTCAATGTTAAGTCGTCAAGAGACAACCCACCGGAGGAGACACTGCACTGCTGCCGAGTCACTTCGGTGGTGTTCAGTGGAGCCTGTTCTGATCCAACATACGCATGACACCACCTGCTAAGCCCCCTACTGACGACAATAATTGCTTAGTCATGGAGCCAACATGAGTGAGCTCTCCCTCTGGAGGGTGTCACCATGTCTGTCCAACGACAGCCCCTGTGGACTTGCCGATATTGGTGACCCCGACAAAATCAAACCAAGGTCACAGACATGGAGAGGACATCGAAACTGAGGTCACCATGAGAACAGGACATGAAGGGCCACGGAATCTGAGACTTTTTTTTTTTTTTTGCACAGATCCAGTTCTCTTTTTTTGTGTGTCTTAATTTGAATAATTGAGACTTCCTTTTATATACTGATTGACGAAAACGAGGATGATGAAGATGATGCCACAGATTTCCATTCTGTTCTGAGACTGCATGACAGGGGCTGTACACTATGCTTACTCATCACCCTTTGGTTACCTTCCCTTCCTGAAGTAAAGACGACGGCAGTGGCGCCGTGCTTCAACTGACAATGAACAGAAGAGCATCATGGGTATGGACACACTTCTCTTGTATGTATGCTGGGGGGGGGGGGGGGGGGGGGGGCAGACAGAAGTGGAGTGGAGGAGGGGGAGGGCAGAGGGGAAGTAAGAGAGGCTGGCTGGGGGGAGTTCTTTCCCCATGAATTAAAAACCCCATTTTCTGAAAATTCTGCGATACTACTTTCCCATTCTGTTTCATCACTATTTTTTACCATAATTATGGTTATGCCATTACTATTCACTCGTATTACCAAGTGGCTATATCATTATCATTCATGAACACTACTGTGTGATGGTATCATTATCATTCATTACCATTACCATCTGGCCGTGCTATTCATTACCAAGTGGCTGAGTCATTGTCAATCAACAAAATTACCAAATGGCTGTGCCTTTATTATTCATAATTATAGGCAAGTGGCAGTGTCATTGTTAGTCATCACCTTAACAGTGCAGCGGTGTCATCATCATTCATCATTATCATTACTGTTTGGCCATGTCATTGTTAGTCAACAGCACCTTGTGGCCATGCCATTACCATTGATCATCACTGCTACCTGATTGGATCATTATTCATTATCATTATTACCATATTGTTTCCTCAGTATTGTTCATTATCGATGAAGCATGGCTGTGTAATTATCATTCATTTTCATCGACAAGTGGCGACCGTCATTCTCATTCATTACTATCACTGTGTTGCGTTAGTAGTAGTGGTACTTTCATTGGAAGTCTTTCACAAAATCATGTGATATTAGACGTTGCGTTCTGATCATTAATCATTACTAAGTGTAGCCCCGTGATTCCGATTCATTATCACCACCATGTGGCAGTGCGAATATTACTGACGTGTCATTGTGTCACTAGTGTCCACCACCATCATTGTGTCAGGAAGTCTCGCGAGAACGTGACTTCCTTCTTCCTGTAGCCATTTACTTCCGTTTGCAAAAAAACCGCGAGTCGATACGTGCCGTGGTTCTCGAGTTTCGAATTTTTTAAGTTTTGAGGTCGAAATGCCATTTTTCACCGTGGCTAACCTTGAGTTCTGCCGTTCTATAATGAGATTTAGTGATGGAGATACTGTGTTTTGTAGGATTTACGGCATAAGACTTAGTGAAAGTGCTGGGTAATGAAGCTTAGAGTGACCTAGATTTCGACTGGGATGAAGTTCCAGGTATGATGAACAACAATTCGGAAGAAAGAAAGTTCTGAAGAAGATTTTTTTTTTATTTTCCCGAGTAAATGGCTCATGTGACATTCTTCAAACTTACGATATAGCAACATATATATTCGTAGGAATTTTTAAAATTATTTTCATTTCGTTATTTCCTTTCCTCTCTTTTTTAAATTAATTTTTTAATGGGTAACCATGTTCAAATTAGCATGTGTGTGTGTGTGTGTGTGTGTGTGTGTGTGTGTGTGTGTGTGTGTGTGTGTGTGTGTGTGTGTGTGTGTGTTTGGGCATGTGTGTGTGTCTGTGTGTAGGTAGGCCTACTGTGGGCGTCAAGTGTGTTGACTCTTACCTGTACTCTGGAGGCATGTTCATCCGCATCAGTAGCACCGACGACACAAAGTACATCCCCTGAAACACATCACCCCCACTGAATGTATAAGTGAGAGTGAGAGTGAGTGTGTGTGTGTGTGTGTGTGTGTGTGTGTGTGTGTTTTATGTGTGTGAGTAAGTAGAGGGAATTAGGATGTGTGTGTGCGTGTGTCTGTGTGTGTGTGTGCGCATGTGTGTGTGTGTGTGTGTGTCTGTGTGTGTGCTGTGACTATGCTGCCATTGTATGTCTATGAGTGAGCATATGTGTGTGTCTGTGTGTACGTATGTATGTGTGTTATGCATTTACAGTTTGTGTGTGTGTGTGTGTGTATGTGTATGGGTGTGTATACGGCATATGTGAATATGAAGTAATCTGTAGAACATGGAACTGTGCTGAAAAAAAAAAAACAATCCTAACAGCTGAATCAGGTGGGTACACAATGAATACTAACAAACGTTTGTGAAAGTTTGTGACGGCTAACCTTTCTTACAGAGCAGTCACCTGAAGATGCTTTCATCCTGCCTCAAAAAGCTCATCAGCCGTCACCTTTAGAGGCTGACACATACACACCACCCACCCACATCCACATAGGAGCAGCAACACGTGCACACTATGAGTCACTGTGCACATCTCTTAACACCAGTCATCCCTTAAAACCTGGTTGCAAGCTAATGCAGGATGTCGTTGGTAACACCTGTTTGCATGCTAATATAGGATGTCGTTGGTAACACCTGTTTGCATGCTAATATAGGATGTTGTTGGCAACACCTGTTTGCATGCTAATATAGGATGTCATTGGTAACATCTGTTTGCAAGTTAACATAGGATGTCATTGGTAAAACCTGTTTGCATGCTAACATAGTACGTCGTTGGTAACACCTGTTTGCATGCTAATATAGGATGTTTGCATGCTAATATAGGATGTCATTGGTAACAGCTGTTTGCATGCTAATATAGGATGTCGTTGGTAACACCTGTTTGCATGCTAATATAGGATGTCATTGGTAACATCTGTTTGCAAGTTAACATAGGATGTCATTGGTAAAACCTGTTTGCATGCTAACATAGTACGTTGTTGGTAACACCTGTTTGCATGCTAATATAGATGTCACTGGTAACACCTGTTTTGCATGCTAATATAGTATGTCGTTGGTAACAGCTGTTTGCATGCTAATATAGTATGTTGTTGGTAACTACTGAATAAAAAGGGAATCACAGGTAGTGACAACAAATTGGATACTTTTAAGAGCTCAGGACTACAGGAAACATCTAATAACGTTTTTCTGAAGATCTATTCCATGGGCACCATGTGTATATAGACACATGGGTAAACAGGCACAAGTACTAATATTACCATATGTTACAGATTTTTTTCCCCTAATACTTACCTGTCCAAATTAGTGCCTTAATACAACCTGTGGAGAAAAACAGACTAACAAAACAAAACAAAACAAAAATTGAGAGAGAAGGAGTCAATCTGATCTTCATGTCTTGATGTCCACTCAAACTCCAAGGTGACTTCCCCTTTCATTCTCACCCATCACTTTGTGCAAGCGAGTTCGGCTTCAGTTTTTGTAAACACAAATATAACCACATGTTTACATATGTCATTTCACGACTTTTTGACAGATCCCAGGATATCAGGAACAAGGAAAGAGAACTCTTGACACTCACCATGATCTGGGCCAGGCACAGCACGATGACGTTGGCAAACTTGCTGCTGGCGATGGCGTAGAAGAACTGTTACAGAGCAGTGGTACACATAAGTCAGCCTCCAGCAGGACAAAACCACACAACACTTCAGAGTTTAAAAATTACCTATAAGCCTCCACCAAAATACGTACACAAACGAATCATAAGACAAACACAATGCATTTCAACCTCTCAGGTCTTCTTCAGGCAAAAATACACAACACTCAGCACAACGAAAATGAACGAGCAATCACTCATCTTCATCCTGTTCAACGCAAGGTGAGTGATTGCCTGTTCATTTTCGTTGTCCTGAGTGTTGCATATTTTTGCCTGAAGAAGACCGAAAAGCTTCGCGTTTTGTCTTGTGATTCGTTTGTCTACGTTTTCCAATGGAGCCTTATGAATAATTTTCAGATTGCTTCACTTTGCAACTAGACACAACACTTCGATAACCGTCACTGATGACTTACTTTCTCCTCCTCATCTTCCCCTATCCAAACAAATGCTTAACTCCTACTTGAGTTGAACTTTGTCCTTGATGATAAGGATAACCCCAACAATAAAATCAAGACAGAAGGGATTAAATCCTGTTCTTCAGCATGCCTCGATATTCCCTCCATCTTTCTCGCTGATCTCCCTTCTTCAACAGCTTAAGTCACTTCCACAGAATGAGTTTAACTTCAGTCCCTTTCCTTTCCTTGGTGAGCGAATTTGCCATTCTTATGTGCTCCCTTTTTATGACTTTTTTTTTTTTTTTTTTTTTTTTTCCTTAACAAGCAATCACTATGGATAATGCTCCTTAGGCCTCTGATGGAGGAGTTTCATTTTTCTTCCCATGTTCCAGCTCTGTCTGGTCTTGGTCAAAATTTCATTTTATCAATCTACCCCCCTCTACCGTCACACCTAGTCTGCCCATATACAGTGACACAAATTTTGTTTCCACATGGTTTATTTGTGAAGGGTTGGGTGTTAAGACACATACGTTTAAGCCATTTGCTTCAGGTCCTGAGGGCTATATTTGGAAAGAGCTTCCAAAAATATCTTCCTGCTTGTATCAAGTAGGACAACAGTAACAATAAATGACAGCGACAGAAGACTGTCCATCTTTTTCAGTGGCCTAAGCGTCATCATTATGCCACAATGAGGCAGGATACCAAGACGTGAGTTGGTGTCAGGTCAACGTTGGGATTTTCCCAAAGTTAGGTTTGTGACTTCAATGGTCAGTCTCACACACACCATACACATAAGTGCACACACATGTGCACATACACCACACATATATATGTGTACGCACGCACACACACATATGTGTGCATGGACACATGCAAGCACACAAACAGCATACACACACACACACACACACACACACACACACACACACACACACACACACACACCTACACACACCTACACACACACACACACACACACACACACACACACACACACATACCTACACAAACACACACACACACACACACCTACCACACATACACACACACACCTACACACACACACACCCTACACCCCCCCCCCCCCCTACACACACATGCACACACACCCTAACACACACGCACACACACCCTAAACACACGCACACACACCCTAGCTACACACACACACACACACACACACAAACACACACCCTACACACACAACATACGCACACACACTACACTCCCCCCCCTCCACCACACAAACACACATCCTCCACACACACACACACACACACACACACACACACACCATGACACCTACCCTGGTGAGGGTGATGAGGAAACCTCTGATGGAGGAGACGATGATGATGCCGACCAGGAGAAAGGAAATCTGCTGGGACCAGAACTTCACCTGCCCATCAGACATTTGAATATTTGACAAATATGTCATTCTCAGTCATCACAAATAACAGAAAGAGATACACAAAACAAAGCTCCCCGCATGGGGTGGGGTGGGGCAGAACCAGGATCTAAGTTATTCAACAACAGTGGCATTCATCAATCAGAGGGACACGTCAATCAGAGGGACACGTCAATCAGGTCAATCAGAGGGACACGTCATCAGAGGGACACTTCAATCAGAGGGACACATCAATCAGAGGGTCACGTCAATCAGAGGGACTTGTCAATCAGAGGGACACATAAAATCAGAGGGACACGTCAACCCAAGGGGGACACATCATCAGAGGGACAGGTCAATCAGAGGGTCATGTCAATCAGAGGGGATACACCAATCAGAGGGACACGTCAATCAGAGGGAAACGTCAATCAGAGGGACACGTCAATCAGAGGGACACGTCAATCACAGGGACACACCAATCAGAGGGACACGTCAATCAGAGGGAAACGTCAATCAGAGGGACACGTCAATCAGAGGGACAGTCAATCAGAGGGACACGTCAATCAGAGGGACACGTCAACCAAAGGGACACATCAATCAGAGGGACACCTCAATCAGAGGGGCACGTCAATCAGAGGGACACATCAATCAGAGGGACATGTCAATCAGACTCATCGATCAGAAGGACACATCAATCAGAGGGACACGTCAATCAGAGGGACACGTCAATCAGACTCATCAATCAGAGGGACTCTTCAATCAGACTCTTAAGTCAGAGGAACACATCAGTCAGAGGGACAAATCAATCAAAGGGCCACACCAATCAGAGGACATGTCAATCAGAGGGACACGTCAATAAGAGGGACACGTCAATCAGACTCATCAATCTGAGGGACACGACAATCAGAGGGACACGTCAATCAGAGGGACACATCAATCAGAGGACATGTCAATCAGAGGGACACGTCAATCAGACTCAGCAATCTCAGGGACACGACAATCAGATGTACATGTCAATCAGAGGGACACGTCAATCAGAGGGACACGTCAATCAAAGGGACTCGTCAATCAGAGGGACACATCAATCAGACGGGCTCATCAATCATGTCAATCAGAGGGACTCGTCAGTCAGGAGGACATATCAATCTGAGGGACATGTCTCTCAAGGGACATGTCAATCAGAGGGACATGTCAATCAGAGGGACATGTCAATCAGAGGGACACTTCAATCAGAGGGACACGTCAATAGAGGGACATGTCAATCAGAGGGACATGTCAATCAGAGGGACTCGTCAATCAGAGGGACATGTCAATCAGAGGGACAGGTCAAACAGAGGGACATGTCAATCAGAGGGACACATCAATCAGAGGGACATGTCAATCAGAGGGGACACGTCAATCAGAGGGACTCGTCAATCAGAGGGACTCGTCAATCAGAGGGACAGGTCAAACAGAGGGACATGTCAATCATAGGGACACGTCAATCAGAGGGACTCTTCAATCAGAGGGACACGTCAATCAGAGGGATGCATCAATCACAGGGACACGTCAATCAGAGGGACACTTAAATCACAGGGACACGTCAATCAGAGGGACACTTCAATCACAGGGACACGTCAATCAGAGGGACACTTCAATCACAGGGACACGTCAATCAGAGGGACACATCAATCAGAGGGGCATGTCAATCACAGGGACAGGACAATCAGACAGACTCACGTCGAACTGAATGCCAAAGTACTTGATGGCGATCTCGATGCCCCTGGTGACAGGGTCCACTTTGCCCACACGGTCAAAGATAATGTTGATGGTGGCCTGCAATGCAACAACATCAACGTGACATCAATCAGGCTCCCTTTCATGACCGATCTGACATGCCAACTGCATGAGAAAAAAAAAAAAAGGGAGGCGGCGAGAGGTTTCGCAAATTGAAACCTGAAGAGATGAACCTACATTGAATTTCAACAACAGCAGAGGCCAATCTTTAAAGGTGTGCAGCAAGTGGTGTTAAATCTACAAGCAACCATCAGCAATGACATATCTGCAACAACCCGCCATTTGCAAAACAAGTCCAGAACAACAAGCCATCTGCAGTAGCAAAAATCTACAACAATCAGCCATCTGCTGTGACAGATCCATAACAACTGGTCGTCAGCACTGACAAATCCATAACAACTGCCATCAGCACTGACAAATCCATAACAAATGGTCATCAGCACTGACAAATCTATAACAACTGGCCATCAGCAGTGACAAAATCCATTACAACGGTCATCAGCACTGACAAATCCATAACAACCGGTTGTCAGCTGTGACAAATCTAAAAAAATCAGCCATCAATAGTGAAAAGTCTATTTCAGGCATCCATCAGAGGTGACAAATGTACAACCACCAGTCATCAGCAGAGACAAATCTGCAACAATCATCTGTCTGCAGTGACAAATCTACAATCATCTGTCAGCAGTGACAAATCGACAACAGAAAGACAGACACCAGAGAGAGAGAGAGAGAGAGAGAGAGAGAGAGAGAGAGGAGAGAGAGAGAGAGAGAGAGAGAGAGAGAGAGAGAGAGAGAGAGAGAGAGAGAGAGAGAGAGAGAGAGAGAGAGTTCTTTTTCTCACTAAAATAAGTTTTGGGAAAGCTTACCAAAACACCCTGACCAGTCAGAACTCTAAAAAAAAAAACCCCCCCCCCCCCCCCCCCCCCCCCCCCAACCCCCCCCCCCCCTTGCAAGAAAGACATTTTTTTTTTTTATCCCTTTACAGCCATCAGGAAAAACTTTTTTTTTGAAATAAAAAGTTTGTACCCCCCCCCCCACACACACACACACTTATACACACACATGCAAGCACACACACACACACACACATACACACACACACACACACACACACACACACACACACACAGAAACACACTGTGATGACTCACCATGAATATTTTCCCACACACAGTACGTGGAGAAGAAATAGCCAAGGAAGTTGAAGTATTTCCCCTTGAATGTCTTGGAGTATTCAATACGATCCTGAAGGGAGAAGAACAAACAAAAAGAGAAGGTCATTTCCTTTTCTTTCTTTTTCTTTTTGCCCTCTGGCACTTAACCCTTTCAGACCTGTGTGAAGGGCAAGCAAGGATACATGCCTGAGCAGGTCAAGGCTTTAACCCTTCCTGGTGTGGGACAATTCCCAGTGAGCAGAGAAATCCCCTCTTCAAATATTAAACAGGATGTGCAGCCCATTTGGATTAATTAATGGATCAGTCGTTGTTCTCTTCATCCCAGGGGTTCTGGGTTCCCTCCCTGCTTGAGAAAAGTAGGATAAGATTTTTCTCTTCATTGTCAGTTTATCTGTACAGGATTGTAACCCTGTCCACATCTATAGTCAGTTTATCTGTGCAGAACTGTCCACATCTCTTGGATGAGACGTTAAGAAAAGGTTTCATGTGTTAGTCAGTTCAGGTCAGGTTGCTGATAGTGCGGCTGACAGCAGAGGACTGTGTGTAAGGGCCATTACCCAACTGAAGTCAACTCTCAACGTAGATTAAAACACACGTGCACACACATATACACACATATGCACACACACACACATGCATGTATGCGAGTGCATGCACACACACACACACATGCAAGCACATACTCACTCTCACACACACACACACACATACACACATGCATGCAAGTGCTCACACACACACACATGCGTGCACACACACACACACACGCGCGCACACACTTCATTTCATTACATGACAACAGAGTTTCTGAAACCACGCCAGAATTACTGACAAATCTTTCTTCCACAGAGTCTTAGATCTGATGATAAACATTCCTCTCTTTCAGAAACACAGGATTCACATCCGGTAGGACATCTCCCCCTCCATACTCCCCTTCCCCCCATTAGTCCCTCCCCACTCTCCCCTGTCCACCCTCTAATCCTCCCTCCCGCTGCGCAGACCCAGTTTTTAGTATGCCAAAATAATCAACCAGATGATTGAGGGCATCACATCAAGAAGACGATCTCTGAACAAGGCTTTCATGGAGTCTGCTGTGAAGCGTTTATGTTCCACATCATGCAAGTCCCATCATTCTGTAGGAACATGTTTTGTAGTGAGTGGTGCGTAACATGGAATGCACCATGGCAATTCTTCACCTTTTAAAAGATATGAGTGAGTGAGTGTAACTCCCTTCCCCCCCATGCCCTCCATGTGTGGAATGGACCACAGAACTTCAGGCTTTGAATACACAAGTAGCTGTATACCCCTTTCCCCAATGCCCCCATGTGGAATGCATCACAGAACTTCAGGCTTTGAATACATAAGTAGCTGTAAAGGCATGCATTAAAAAAAAAAAAAAAACATGAAAAAGAGTTTGCCACGCTTTCCAAAATGGATCACCTTTACAACAGCAAAACACTTATTGCTACACCTGTCAATTCATTGTCTTCATAAGTCACCTGTTGCTACACCTGTCAATTCATTGTCTTCATAAGTCACCTGTTGCTACACCTGTCAATTCATGGTCTTCATAAGTCACCTGTTGCTACACCTGTCAATTCATTGTCTTCATAAGACACCTGTTGCTGACCAGCTGCCGTGGCGAAGTGGTTAGCGTCGCGGACTCCGGCTGGGAGGTCGTGGGTTCGAATCCCATCAGAAGTCATGTGGGTTTTTACTGCCCCGACCGGCTCCTACCCAGAGTTGAGTTTTGCTGCGGGCTCAGTTGGGAAGACTGGACCACACAGTGAGTTTCATTCACTTAATGGATGCGTTTCTGAGAGTGTGTTGCTCAAATTTCCTGACCAACACTGCAGGTGCCTGTATCTCTCGGGCCTGGTTGACGCCGGGATATATTATGAAAGGAAGCGTAGAGTACAGCCCCTGTCATGTAGTCTCAAACCAAAATGGAAATCCGTAGCATCATCTTAATCATCCTCATTCTCATCGATCAGCACTAAAAAAAAAAAAGTCTCAAATTCTGTGGCCCTTCATGCCCTGCTCTCATGGTGACCTCAATTTCGATGTCCTCTCCACGTCTGTGGCCTTGGTTTGGTTCCGTTGGGGTCACCGGTATCGGCGAGTCCATGGGGGCTGTCGTTGGACGGACGTGGTGGCGCCCTCCGGAGGGAGAGCTCACTCGCGCCGGCTCCGCGACTAAGCAATTATTGTCGTCAGTAGGGGGCTTAGTAGGTGGTGTCCTGCGTATGTTAGATCAGAACAGGCGCCACTGAACACCACTGAAGTGATTCGGCAGCAGTGCAGTGTCTCCCCCCGGTGGTTGCCTCTTGCCTCTTGACGACTCGACATTGACTGCTCCCTGGATTGCCGTGTGCCGGGGCGGGGGGGGCCGACCGGGCTGTGGCTGTGGACGGGGTGTCGGAATGAGCGGCGTGGGTGCACTGCTCCTCTGAGGTGGCGCAGAGGTTGGACAGCATATGATTATGATATCGTTATTATTACCATCATTATTTCTATTTTACCAGAAGTGCAGTGATTATAGACTTTCAAGGCCTCTAAAAGGGCACTTCAGTCTCTCCAAATTTAACAAACATTAAGCACTTCAGACCCAACAAACGTTGACAAACGTTCAATGACCGGGCACACCCTGACCAAAGAAGAAAGTGCTGCTCACTTCAGTTCCCAAAACATTAACAAACACTCAGTGACCATGCAAATCCTGCTGATGGAAGAAAGACTTGTGCACTTTAGTTCCCCAAAATGTTAACAAACGTTTAATAACCGTGCAAACCCTGCCGAACGAAGGAAGTTGTGCACATCAGTTCTCCAAACCTTAACAAATGTAATTGATCATGCAAACCCTGTCCAATGGAGAAAGAGCCGCGCAATTCAGTTCCCCCCCTGAACGTTAACAACGTTTTTGTGATACGTTAATGTTGCTTGTGACTGGGCAAACCCTGCCAAAAAGAAAGAAAGAGTTGTGCACTTTAGTTTCCCAAAACGTCAGCAAACGTTTAGTGACCCTGCAAACCCTGGCCAATGGAGGAAGAGTCATGGTGGCGCCACTTACCATGGCCTCCTGGAGGTCGACCGTTTCCAGGAACAGCTGACGACTCAGTTCCTCCCAAAGCCCCCGTCTCCTGCCTCAGATGACCGATGTCTGACCCCTGGGTCAGGGAACAATCACTTTCAAGTCAATAGTAACAGTAAATATAATGTCAATAATAAAAAAAAAACAATAGTACTACTACTACTAATGATAATAAAATAACAATAATAATAATAACAATGAAAATAATGACAATAACAATAACAATAATAAACATAACAATAATACTGACAATAGCAATGATAACAGTAATACAAATGAAAATGATAATAATGATAATACTAATAACAATGATAATAATGGTACTACTACTTGTACTACTGCTAGCAACGATAATAGACTATTTCGGAAAACAGTCTTTCAGTTTTAAATCCCAGGCAGTTGGACCTCATTGTTGGGTCAGCTTGAGAAATGCTCCATCAATGACTTAAGCCTTTCGCTCCCGGCCATGGATACAGCCGCGGTTCATGATTGTGAGTTATCTCATCCTGTCAACACACGAAACCTATAATCATTATATTCTCCATTCATGTTCCTTCCATAAAACGTATACTTTTGTAAACTTTAGAGCGATACTTGAATTTTGTGATTGTTTTTTTTTTAAGGTTGGTGGTTTTTTTTCCCCAAAAATTACAAATAGTTCGGGAGTCAAAGGGTTAACTGTCCAAATGCTTCATCCTCAGCTGGCAAGGTGTGTCATCAGGATCCCTGAAAGAAAAAAAAGAAAAAAATTTGGGAGAGCAGGGAGCTAGTCCTCTCCATACCTAGCTAGTCAGCAACAGTGATCCCCTTCCCTGTCAGTCACTTTAAAAATGCTACATCTTTCCATATATGTGTGTGTGTGTGTGTGTGTGTGTGTGT